>CM024335.1:20872268-21130545 GCA_014170255.2 Drosophila triauraria | reverse complement strand
GTAAGGGTAAGGGTTACCTAAAGAAGGGCACCGGATAGGCCTGACCCGGACAAAAGAGAGTGCAGCTGGCAGCCAGACTGGCCTCTGCATTCTTCAGACGATTCTCAACACTGATCTTGGGCGCCACACTGCCCACGGGTTCTGAGAAGGATTTGAAATGTAAGGCAATGGCTCAGGGCGGTGCTCTGTGTGAGCAGCTCTGCCTTGAAGTCTAAGTCTGATAACTGCTTGAATGATGTTTCGTTACCTAAACGAGGGCACTGGATACGATTGGGCGGGACAAAAGAGCGTCAGAGTAGCCTTTGACGGAGCACCAGCATCCCTGAGTCGTTCGCCCACACTGATCTTGGGACCAACACTGGCCACCGGCTCTGGAAGAGAACCATTATGTAAGAGCACACCCAAAGCGACCTAAAACTGCCTGAAAACTGCCTGAGAGGGATAGTCCTGCTGAGGCCTCACCTAAATGCGGGAACTGGATAGGATTGTGCCGGACAGAAGATGCTCAGGTCTTCCTTGAGGGGAACCTCGGCGTCCTTGCGCCGCTCACCCACACTGATCTTGGGTGGCACACTGCCCACGGGCTCTGCGAGAAAACAAGTGGGAGTGAGTACGGAGTGCCTCCTGGGCCAACATTGAAAACTGCCAAAGTTACTCGACAACAATGGGAATTACCTGCCACTCAACTAACTTGTCTAGGAAGGGGTGAGGCTTGCGTGACACTGAATGGGTTAAATTGGGCGGCAGCTGTGGACACAAAGCTAATTAGAGTTTGAGGCCAATGAGGCCTGGCGACTTAATCTTGGCTCGTTTGTAATTGGAAAACTTTGGACAAGCCGCACGCATTACCTATAGAAGGGCACGGGGTAGGCCTGGGCAGGACAGAAAATGGCTATTGTCTGTCCCCGACGGATACTGTCGTGGCTAAAGCCGTCCTTCTTATTGACACGCGGTGCCACGCTGCCCACAGGCTCTGAAATATTGGAATATTGGGGGTATGTTCGTTGGGAGTAAGAAATTCTAAACTGCCTGAGCCCTTTCCGGGATATAGAACTCGACAGTGACCTGACCCACCTATAAAATGGCACCGGAAAGGACTGAGCGGGACAACGTAGAGCCACGATTCCGCCAACGGCAATGCGGTCGTGACTGAACTCGTCGTTCTTGTTGACCTTTGGAGCAACACTTCCCACAGGCTCTGAAAGGAGATTGGTACGTGTGAAGCCTACTCTAAACTAATTGAAACAATGCCATGAAGGGACCCTAAGCACTCGACATTACCTATAAATCGGGACCGGATAGGACTGCGCAGGACACTGTATGGCTATGGTCTGAGAGCTCCTAATGCGGTCGTGATTGAACTCGTCCTTTCGATTCACCCGAGGGGCGACACTCCCAATGGGCTCTGAGATAGGTTTCTCATTTAGTAAAGTTTATTATTCTTCATGAAAACTCTCTGGTTGGGATTTAAGCGACAAGACTTTACCTATAAGCTGGCATGGGATATGCTTGGGCTGGACAAAGCAAAGCCATAGATCGATTTGCAACGGCCAGAAAGATCCCAGCCTTGTCTTTAATTTCCACCTTAGGTGCCACACTCCCAACGGGCTCTGGAAAAGAGTTTTCGAAATTTTCGAAATCGATACCTTCTACAAAATATAACCTGACCTGCGGGAATGCACTCAACAATGTGTTTACCTAAACGCTGGCATTGGAAATCCCTGAGCCTTGCAGAGCAAGTTCAACGCCTTATTCGAGTCCCTGATCGTTACTCCAAACTTGTCCTCCATATCAACCTTGGGCGGCACACTGCCTACGGGCTCTGAAAGAGTAGGACTTCATGTATCACATATCCCTAGCCTAATCAAAACTGCTCTGAAGGGCTGCACTCAACAATGTGATTACCTAAACGCTGGCATTGGAAATCCCTGAGCCTTGCAAAACAAGTTTAAGGAGCGGTTCGAGCTTCGTATGGTAAAATCCATCTTATCATGCATATCGACCTTGGGGGCCACGCTTCCCACGGGTTCTGGAAGCGATTAAGAGCGAAACGAAGGGCTTGAGCACTAAGCTTAATTTAATTCGAAAACTGCCTGAGACGACTCGCGGGAATCCTACCTATAGGCTGGCATGGGATACGACTGAGCTGGACACAGCAGGTTCAAGGCCTGACCACGAGGCTTATCCAGCCAGGTGATGCGATCCTTGACGTCCACTTTTGGGGCCACACTGCCCACAGGCTCTGCAAGTAACTTATTTAGGAGGATTCTCTAGGAGCCTGTCAAGTGAAACTGCTTGAAGTGGAAAGGATGACAGAGCTTACCGAGCTGCCGGAACTGGAAAAGACTGTGCTGGGCAGAGCAGGTTGAGAGAGCTGCCGCCGGGCCTATCCACCCACTTGATCCGATCGTTTGGATCCACTTTGGGAGCCACACTGCCCACAGGCTCTACGGAAAAGGATGGTCAGTCATTGCCCCATAAAAACTGCCTACATGTTGGGATGAGGCCTCTATTCCCTATTCCCCGAGCACTCACCGGAAAGCGGGCACTGGGTAAGACTGCGCTGGACAAACTATAGCTAGACTGTTATCCAAGGCCACCCGAGCGTAATTAATCTCGTCCTTAATGTCGACTTTGGGAGCCACACTGCCCACGGGTTCTAGGAGAAAACGCTGAATTCAGAGGATGCTGGACAGGGAGCCTGAATGTTGGGCTGGATTACCTAAAGAAGGGCATGGGATACGACTTTAAGGCTGAGCAGATAGGCATGACGGTTGTGATGTGGCACGTCAGGCTGGTTTCAAATGAAATTTTGGGCGTTTGTGGAGATCGATTCCACAGGCTATCGCGTGTCTGCAGCTTGTCCTGGATATTTATTTTTGGCTTGACGGAACCAACGGGTTCTAAGGGCAAAAATAAATCACAAAAAGGCTAGGAAAACTGTCTGACATTGATGGGGCAAATGGCAAAGAGAACCCACCTGAAGGAGGGCGTGGGGTACGACTGAGCTAGGCAGAGCAGGGCGTAGCTCCTAGACAGCTCCACGTCTATGAACTGGTGCTTGTCCTGGGGATTCACCTTGGGCCGGACACTGCCCACAGGCTCTGAGGGAAAACATAGTTGGAAAATCGCTCACTACAACTGACTGAATGTGCTTGGGCTTTTCTCAAAGGGAATCTTACTTAAAAACTGGCATGGGATACGATTGGACCGGACACTGAATGTTGAAGCTGGTGCTGCCTTGGACTTGCATCATCCTGAAGCGTTCCAGAAAGTTCAACTTGGGCGCTACACTGCCTACGGGCTCTAGAAATGGATAAATCTATAAGCTCTTGAGCAGAAATCACAGTAAACTGATCCAAAAATGTTGGGCTAGGCTAGGCAGCTGGGATTTACCTAGAAATTGGCTGGGGATAGGCCTGTGCGGGACATAGAAGGCTCAAGCTAGTCATTCTCTTGACCTTGACATGCTTCAGATCGTCGGAATTGGTAATCTTGGGGCTCACACTACCGATGGGTTCTGCAAAACGAAGATTCCCAATATTACCAATCACCAAGATTCTAGATTCTGCCTGAAGTTGGGATACGAATGGGATCTTTACCTAAAGAAGGGAACCGGATAGGCCTGGGCCGGACACATGAGTGTGACACTCTTTAAAGAGGGAACCCGAGTCAGGGTTATGGACTCCTGGTTGCCATTGCCGTTGAGCTGCGGACTGACACTGGCAACGGGTTCTGTGATCGATAATATAATGTTAAAAGCCATGGAGGAACCCTCAATGGTGCCATAATGTTGGGTTGGGATTACCTATAAAAGGGCACCGGATAGGCCTGAGCTGGACACATGAGGGTGGCACTATTGCCCGCAGACACCTTGGGTATCTTGATGGCATCATCACCTGCTGTCACCTTGGGACTGACACTGCCCACAGGTTCTGTGTAGGTTCGAAAAGGAATTCGGGGAGTTAATGTCAATAGGTAGTAACCTCAGAGCTGCCTGGACGTTGGTTTGGGTCGTTAGTTTACCTAAAAAACGACACCGGATATGCCTGAGCCGGGCACAGAAGAGTGGCACTTGCCGCCAGGTTCACGCGGAGAATTCGCGACTCATCTCCACTGGTCAGGCCGAGGCCCAACACTTCCAACAGGCTCTGGGAAGCGGAAAACAGGACATAAGGCATACACCCGAGGCAGAACCCTTCAGTTGGGATAGGCGGATAGGTCTTACCTAAACACAGGCACTGGATACGACTGGGCTGGACACAACAGGGTTATGGCTTGGCCAGCGGCAAACTGAACTACCTTGATATCGTTGCCAGAGAGAAGTCTGGGCCCCACACTAGCGATGGGTTCTTGAAAGATTCAAAAGCGAAGAGGGTGAAGCTAAAGGAAACTGGCCAAAGTTGGTCGGGTCGGGGTACTGCTCTTTTCCTACCTAAACAAGGGAGCTGGATAGGCCTGGGCGGGACAGAGAAGGGTCTGGCTAGAGCCGGCCTCGCCTGTGAAACTGCTGCTGGTCAGCGTGTTGGGAAACTTGGGTGAAACCCTGCCAACTGGTTCTGTGGATGAAGCGAGATTATTGAAAGTTAATAACCATACAGAAATGGCCTATAAATATAAATGCAACAGGAACTTACCTTGGGCGAAATTCTACCGAGAATCATAAGTGAAAATTGCCAAGGCTTCGACTTGATTTTTTCGTATTTTTCAAACGTTAAGTTAGAGTAAGTAAGCTGGCTTAATCAATAACGGACCACACCTACGCTATGCGGCTTTATTTCAAGCTCTCATCATTGTCGAGTACCCTATCCCAACATTCAGGCAGTTTTCAATTTAGACTAAGGCTACAGCAACAAGTCTTTGGTTTTTGTTTTTAAATTTTAATCTGCATAGATTTCAGATCATCTACTGTGATAATATTAAAGGAATATAAATCTTTAGTTACGCAAAGAAAGAGATTTTAAGCGAAAAATCGTTTTGATTGCATTTTAATTTTCTCAAAGACTTGCTGCTTGCTTAAAATGTATAAAGGTAATTTGGAAACTTAAGCGGATGCAGTGTTGTAAATTGAACATTTAACAAACATCCGAGATAAATTTCCAAATTGTCGCTAGCATATGTTTGAAATATTACATTTAAGAATACTTTTAAAAGGTTTTCTTGTACATTGCTGCTATTAAGGAATTTATGTGTTCATTGTTGTATAAATATTTAAATATTTAAATTTTAATATTCCAAACATTTGCTGTGCAGACTAGAAATGCTACAAGCCATTATTGAAAGTATTTCAACGTCTGACTTGTAACCTTTCAATCAAAGTATCAGAGAATAAACTTCAAAAAATAAATTTGCTTAAAATACTTTAATGTTTATAAATTTTAGGTTTCAATGCAACATTTTTTGAAGTTTATTCTGCAACAAGAAAGATTCAGTTGTAACTCTATTTTAATCATACAAGAGGAATGAATTTTATTTTGAAAAATCGTTACGTTTAAGTTGAAATTGTATCAATTTATGACTGAAACTTTCTTGCAAACTTTCTCAAATAAAATTGGCCAACAAGGCGGACTTACCTGTGATGACCAATCGTCCCTTTGTGGCACTCAATCTCGTCTCTCCTGTCAAGCGGTGTTTGGTTCGGCACTGATAGCTCTTGTATCCATCCTCGGGTCCAACTTCACGAATGTGCAGCTCTCCAGAGGGCAGTACCAGATATTTACCGTCTGATTACAGAATGATTGAGGGAGAATCAAAGTTAGATAGAACAAAAAAGATATTAGTGATTGGTAATTAAATAACCTTAAAAATGTAACATCTTAACTAGAAAAATACAATTAAACTCGGGGAATTTAATCGAATTTCTTTGTAGAATGCATTTGAAAGTCACATACCAGTTATTAAGTTAGTTTTATTTTGCAAATATTTGTAAAAGTGCAATGGTTTTGAATTAGTAAATGCATTTAATGTGACTTGTCAAATGCAGTCAGGGACTGAAGAAGGTCATAATGTAATTATTAATATTTTGGGATTAAGCTTAACCAATCAGATCTAGTTATATACCTTCTTTAGCCCCTTACTCGATCTAAAGAACTGTGTTCAAATGTCGACTTTATGTTTAAATTTCTGCTTGTTTTCATTTACATTTAAATGTCGATTCAATTTAACAGAATTCTTTGCTTACACTCTAACTATACACCAGCAGTCCGGGAACTTGAGGCCTAAACAAAGCAAAGAGATCTTAAGTGATTGATTCAAATGTATTTACGTTTTGCTTAGAGAAATAAATTTAGGTAGCAATGTTTATTTGCTTTGCCTCAATTTCCAGATATTGCTCTTTATTTTAAGCATGCACCAACAAAAATGCCAATAATTTTAGATGATATGCGGATTACAGATTACATATACATTCGAGGTATATATACAGCAATGTTTAGATAGTCGATTTTGGATTAAATGTATGTACAGATTGTTAGATTTGTTTATTAGCATTTTTGCATGTATTTACACTAGACTACAAGACAACGCTACGTTCAACTACATGAAGGGGTTCGGGTTTGTTTTGGGCAAGTCAGGAGCGACTCATGGATGTTTGGTTGGGAAAAAGAATAAGAGGTGGGGATGGGAAAAGAAAAGAAAAATAAAAGGAATAGAAAAAGGACAGAAAATATAGAAAAACTTAGAAAGCCTAAGCAGCGCTGCACGTGGAAGAGCCCCCGTCGGAGGAGGCTCTCTAGAGACTAAATCGAAGCGAACCGAATTGGATAGGAGACGGAGGATGTTATGGAGGAGTGGGCAGAGCGCGCTCTTATCTGGTAATTTACCGCTGGCTGAGATATCCTCCTGGGGATAGATAACTCGCTCCTCGTCCTCCACCCACGAATCGACCACTATGAAATCGGCCACGAAACTGGGTATGTGGCACTTTAGGATGGCGCTATTGCCCCTTAGAATGGACTCGTCCATGACATTGACGGTGTAGGATTGTGGCACAACTGCAAAGTTTACGAAGAGATTGATTGAGTTTGGAAGAGTGGGAAAAATAATAAGAGTAAGCAGGAATCCCCTTCATGTGGCCAACTTCCTAATACAAGTCTACGGGTCCCGGCGTCCTACCAGTTATGTTCTTGGTGAAGACCTCGCCCTCGGTATCAATCCAATCGGTTATATCAATGTGATCCGCCACAAAGGAGGGTGTCTGGCACTTGAAAATGGCCGCATTGCCCTTGATCACGTACTCGTCGTAGACTTGCGACTCAAAAAACTGCTTTACCACTGCAAGACGAGAAGCGGGAAACTAAAATAGGGACTGAAGGGGTCTGGAGGTGACAGGGTTTCGATTTCTAAGGAGCGTAATGCTATTATCGTAAGGGTTACCCGTAGATTCGTCGGGAAGAGGCCTCTGTATCTCAGTGCCTGCCTCGTCAATCCAACCCTCAACATCGATAAAATCGGCCACGAACGACGGCACCAGGCACTTTAGAGTGGCCGAATTGCCACGAAGGACGAACTCGTCGATGACTCGTGTCTGGTAGAACTGGTGGACAACTGAAGGAAATCAAAGGGAACTTGGTGAAAGTAAAACTAAATAACTGGACAGTGGGGGTTGGAGTTCTGAGGGAAATGGAGCATTAGAAAGCTGGCGCCAAGTACCCGTCTCCTCGGCATTATTGGGATAGTAGTTGCAGCCCTCCGAGTCCAGCCAGAGATCGACGAACACAAAGTCCGCCACGTACGAGGGAATCTCGCACTTCATCACCACGGAGTTGCCCCTAATGACGTACTCATTGTCAGCCTCCGATTCGTAGCTCTGTATGACAACTAAGCCGAGAAGGAACATAATCATGAACGTAAAATAGAGTAAAAGTAGGACTGGGGAAACAGACAGGTGGAATTAAGGGACCTAAGGCAACACTTATGAGAGAGAGACTACATCTTAGACTGTACCATAGGCGGTGGTGGCGTTGTTGCGCCACAACTCGATGCCCTCATCGTCCACCCAGGCCTCGACCTGAACGAAATCGGCCACAAAGGATGGAATTTTACACTTGACCACCGCCGCGTTCCCCTTAATCACATACTCATTCTCGGCCTCGGTTATGTAGAACTGTGAAACGACTGTGAATCGAATGAAATAATAAGTAAAAGGAAGTCGGAATAGAGGGATGTGCTGGGAATGGATCAGGGCCATAATCTCTAATCGGATAAGGTAAACTCGAATCAAATCGCACCGTAGTTGTCCGAGAATGACAAGACGTTGCCCTCATCGTCGATCCACGACTCCACACGGACAAAGTCGGCAACGAACGAGGGAATGGAACACTTTAGAACGGCCGCATTGCCGCGGATCACATATTCGGTCATGATCTCTGCCTCGTAGAACTGATTGACCACTGCAAGGGAGCGTAATAACAAAAGGATACAGAAATTATAAGGCGGGGATGGGAGAGGAAGTAGTTGCCTATGGAATAGTTCTTTACGCTGTGCTAATACCGTAATTGTCAGAAGGTCGCAACTCTGTTCCCTGTTCATCTATCCAGGACTCGACGCGCACAAAGTCGGCCACAAACGAGGGAATGGAACACTTAAGAACTGCCGCATTGCCCCGAATCACGTACTCCATCAGGATATCGGCGCCGTAGTACTGATTCACAACTGATTCGAAAAAGCAAAGTACGGAAATGAAAAGCTAGAAATATGGGGAAGGGAGTGGCGTTGGGAGTCCTGCTTAAGACTAACATGGCTAGTGGTTCGAGGGGGGCTAACTATACCGAAATTTTCCTCTGGAACGTATTCAGTGCCGTCGCTGGCCACCCAGGCCTCGACGCGCAGGAAATCGGCCACAAAACTGGGAATAGTGCACTTCAGGACCGCCGTATTGCCTTTGATAACATACTCGGAAACAACCTCAGCCTCGTAATACTGATTCACGACTGTAAAAATGTTTATGAGGAGAAACTGAAACTGAAAATATGGTGGAATAATGGGGGTGCTGGGATGGACTGGGGACTGGATATCTTCTATAACCATTAATTTGGCGGTTGTATGTTGTGTACCCGCTCCCTGTTGTTCGCCGAGTGTGCCGTAGAGCTGACCCTCTTCGTCCTGCCAGGATACGACCTGCACAAAGTCCGCCACGAACGATGGAATCGAGCACTTCAGCACCGCCGCATTGCCCCTTATGACGTACTCGTTGTTGACCTCCGATTCGTAGAACTGTTGCACAACTGGAGGTGAGTTCACACAGCGACTGATTATATAATGGAACTAGGGGGTAGGGGAAGTAGGAGGAGGTACCCTAGAGAACCAAGGCCCACGCCTAGCGTGCAGTGGGCGTGAGAAAATGTGCAGCGAGCTAATTGAAACGAGAGTGTCTTTTAACAGCGACAGGCAATATCGCGGAGTGCCCTCCTAATGGGAGTCCAAGGCGCAATCGGCTTGGACCGCTCTGCTTCCCTGAGAAATTCTCTGGCCAAGAGGTTAATAATGGTTCTGATAACATGGCTCATCAACACGCAGCCCATCCGAGATAGCGAAGATAAATGCATTAAAAAGGTAAACATAAAAGATGCAGAGGGGAAGTGGGTAGGTACTTATCCATAATTCGTGTACATCACGCAACTGTACATGGCCCTAAAAGCTAAAGCTAGGCCAAAATGTAACCAAAAAGTTATCAAACAAACCGTATTCGCTGCCTGGCAAGAAGTCTTCGTTCTGGTCGGTGTGCCAGGAGACAACGCTCACAAAATCGGCCACGAAGGAGGGGATTTCGCATTTCAGAACTGCTGCATTGCCGCGTATAACATAGGCCTTATTTACATCCGTGTCGTAGTATTGGGCAACGACTAAAACAGCAACGTAAAATAATAAAAACCAGGATAGGGTAACAAAAATTAAGTCGGGTCGAATTGAAAGCGAAACTCTGAAGGATCGAGGAAACTAGACGAAGGAGCGAAGGAACTGTTCCAGTTACTACCTAACCAGTGTTGGTTAATTGTGTATTTTACAGAATTGTTGTAATTAGTGTGGCAGTTCGCCTGTTAACTGTACTTGCTCTGTACACAAGTGTTTCTGTGAGTTTGACTTTTTGTAGTGTTGTACAGTAGTGGTTAAAGTAGTGCTATTTTCTATAAGCTGATACACAGAGAAGACAATTCTGTGCCCTGGGTCACACACCATATTCAGTGCCTGGATAGAAACTCTCTTGCTGATCGCTATGCCAGGATATAACATTCACGAAATCGGCTACGAACGACGGTATATCACATTTCAAGATGGCGGAATTGCCGCGGATGACAAACGCTTTGTGTATATCCTCTTCGTAGTGCTGAGAAACGACTATGCAGGTAGGAGAAATTAAAATAAACGTGAGTTGACTTTAAATAAGGAATGATTAAAGTATGGAATGGTGGAGTGGAAGGATTGGCAATGATATCCGCGGAACCCCAGCATGCTTTTAGTAGACCAAAAGTATCTGTGCTTCGGACAGCTTGGATCGCACCGTATTCCGTCCCCGGAAAGTAGTTCTCCTCCTCGTCGGCGTGCCAGGATACCACCTCGACAAAATCGGCCACGAACGAGGGTATCAGGCATTTGATGACCGCCGAGTTACCTCGGATCACGTGCTCCTTGTTCACATCCGCCTCGTAGTACTGGGCAACCACTGGGAAGAGTGGGAAGAGTGCAATCATTGCCGATTAGTTGGGGGACAAATTCTCACGGTACCTGTACCCAAACACATCCGATATAGCCTTGAAAGTGCCGAGGAACGTGGTTCCTGGAAGCGTCTGGCTTTATTGCCACCTTCTGGTTGGAAAATCATTAAACGAAGAACCACGAAACCGCCATCACATCGCGCCCTGACAGCCAGAGTTAATTTCAATTAGCCAAAATATTTTATCTGCCTGCCCGTGTGGTTCAGGGTGTAGTCCATAACTCATTTCGGCCAACCAGCTCCAGGCGGCCGGACAACATACTATAGTTTTCCTCGTCCGCGCTTTATTCACACATGAGCATACTATAAAATGATAAATTCCCCCGGTTAATAGTAAGCGAAAGCAAACGACAATAATGATGTCAGGCTTGTGGAGCAGCGAGGAAGAGGTCGGAGGTGGCTAGGTGTGCTGGCTAATTGCCAGGGAACACGTCAGCCGGCTCGGCGATGAGTAAGCGGGTGGTATGGCTCCAGCATAATTAGCTAAAATGTGCTCGGGTCTGGCCTATTTAGGAACTGCTTCATGCAAGCGGAAGTGACTGATAGCCAAGGGAGTAGAGTCTGGCCTATAACTCGATAAGCTGGCAGTCTGTCAGCCCCATACGGTGTGCGCTAAATAAGGTGACAATTGCATCATCGTCGTCGTCGCCAGCGGAGCTTGCAGCGTGTACATCCTCCAGACGTCGCGGGAGCTGTCAAGGGTTGCCGGTGACTCCGGCCAAATGGCAGGTACAGTTGCCGACAAAACTCATAGAGGCAGGCAGAGGCAGAGGAAGTGAAGCGGCGCCAGCAAACCGATTAAAGTGAAATGCCAACTTGCATTAAGATTCCACTAAAAGTTGCAAAACTCGCCTGAAGATATGTGCGAAAATGAAAGCGTGTGGAAAACTCTGGCAATGCGCAAAGCGTTCGATGGAAATCACGTGAAAAAAACTCTGTTTTAATTGCCTCCGCCGGTGCAACACGAGAGGTCAAGCACTGCAGATAGCGACTTGACACGCAAAATCAACCGGAAACTGGCAGCTGTGGAGTCAACGTCGAATGTGGAGATTTTACGAAACCAACGCTGATGGGTCTTCGATTGGGTGTAGCTGGAAAGAAACTTTGTAAATTTAGGGCAGTGCAAGTTATGGAGTTGGTTTTTTTAAATACAAATTGTTTTTTCCTTTTTTGAATTATATAAAAATAGTTTACAAATCCAATAGCAAATTACAATCCTTTAATAATGGAACGCCAATATTTAAACCTAACTATTTTTATCAATTTTGATTTGAAGTTTATATTCTTTTTTACTTTACACGATTTTAAGATTCCGACTTTCAATAATTTTGGTCGCGACTTAGTTTGTCCCCCGCTTGCACTGCCCTCTATTTACCCCTGAACACTCAACTTACCGGCTCGCACGTGCACATCCCGGGAGATAATCGATCCAAACTGGTTGCGGGCCAGACAGGCGTACACCTGGGCGTGGACCTCCTGGCGGTAATCCTCGGCACGGAATGGCGGGAAGACCAGCTTGCCGTCGGATGAGATCTGACGCAGGCCGGGAACGTCTCCCACGGCGGTGCCATCGCTACGGATCCAAATAATCTCGGGCATGGGGTTGCCGCTGGACTTGCACTCGATCTCGGCGCCGGTGGAGTTGGAGAAGTCAATGCGGTTGGTCGGTTCCTTGAGGAAGACTGGTCCTTTCTGGTCGGCATCTGGGGAATTGGCAGCTGAGCTCTGACTAGCAAAAGCTGAAACAGGAAACAGGAATAACCAATGTCAGTTCATATGATATATGATTATAGTCTTATAACGATATGATTATGATGATTATGGCTAGTTTCGGGTCGTAACATTTATTAGAATTCTGCTGAATTGGCATATTATTTATTTATTAATCATAAGTCCAAAAGTACAGCTTTATATATAAGTTGAGTATTCCTGATAATCATTATAGACTGGACACAGCTAAGAAGTTATATATGTATATATAAATTGTTAATATTATAATAAATAATACATTTGATATTACCATTTGATTTACATATGTGATCATCAAGCCTATGGCTATGCTTTATGGTCAGAACATCCGCAACGGAAGTGCATTGATGGAAGCTCTGGCCCTCATATCCATGTCAACAGTTTGGCTATTGTTCCGGACTCGGTTGTTTGACAATTGAATGCCACGGATCAGTGACTCCCCGGCCCTGGACCCCCAACAAAGGCAGTACTCATTTCTATACTCTTCCCAAGCCAGGCAGGGCTCCACTTCCATTTCCACCCACTGCCACCAACGTAAACAAAAGGCGACTGGGCAAAAATCGTTCGTTGACACTTTTCAGGCTCCCCTTCCTCCGCCCTGCATTTGTTGATGCCGCCACTGTTGCATATTCTATTTTATGCACAGCCACGTCGCCTGGAATGCCCCACCAATCCCCCAGAGTTCCTGTTACAAAGGTGTTGACAAATTTCACCACGCCCCCGCTGCCTGTAATTTGAATGCAATTCTTGGGGCGTGAGCCTGCAATTTGTCCAGGCCAAAGATATTGGAGGTTTCCTAACTGCAAATTACCACACAACAAATGTGTGTTCTGCGAGGCTGTTGCAGGTGAGATGCGGCGGTTTTGAAATGCACATATGGTATTTGATTTAGACCTGACGATTCGTTTAAATTATAAACTTTTTATTACCGATTAAACTTAATATTTAAACTTAATATGCTTGCGGAGACCAAAAGCGTATTTTCTTATAGCGTCGCTTTCGTGGAGTTATTGTAACCAATCGGCGTTTGTGTTAGAATGTAACTAAAAGGTAGTGGTGCCAGATGGCGAAGTTAGATCGCAACTCCCAATTTTTAAGTTAAAGCCTAGTACTAAGATCGACGAAGTGTTTGGTAAGCAGTGGGTCAAAACGAGAGGTCAATAGTCACGCAGTTTTCTTCAGTTAACCTTTTTTGTTCACTTTGGTTTTAAAGTAAACAAGTGACCAACTGAGTAATGAGCAGAGAACAAGTTAGGAATGAGCAATGAACAATTGAGAATTGAGCAATGAAAAAGTGAGCAATATGAGCGAGTTGACTCTTTTGAACAAAAAAGTACAAGTGAACATAATCACCCAAATGAGCAGTATTTACTCAACACTAATTTACGCTCTTGCATTCACTCAGTGCTTAGAAGCACTTTTCGGCTTAACCGTCAAAAAGGAAGATATATTTTATATTTAAATCATATAATGAAACTGAATCTTAGTTAAACAAATACTGAATTATAATTTAGCAAATAATCTTAAATAATTCGTTTATTCCCAAATTTAAAAAAGGATTTTTAGGGTAAAGATGCTAAAATGTTTAGTATTAAATATGTAGATAATATGTATGTATAGAAAACTACACTCTTCAGAGAGAGGAGACTTTTACTCACTAGCTGTCTAAACTGTATTACTTTTTTTATTATACCCAATTAGTTATTTAATAACGGAGAAGTGGACAATGGGTGTTTCATGTCACACGCACTGTAAATTCTAACAAATTTGTGTTGACGCTTTGACAAGTGATTTCCGAGGCGTTGCGGAGGGGCTTACCAAATAAATTGATCAATTATTTTCATTTTAAGGTTTCAATTGCGTGGGGAATATGGGAGGCACACAGGAAGCGTCACATTCTAATTGACATTGTATGAAGTTTCCTTTCCAAACTATTAATATTGCAATAGAATTGAGGTTTTTAGGGCCTTACTGTAGGCTACTAAATAAATTAATGCAATTTAATTCCAAAACTGAGAGCTTTAAAGGGAAACGCAGAAATATTATGTTCATCTTACTCCGATATCACTAGGGACTATTTTCATTAAACGAGACTCGTATTACGAATATTTTTAAGCTACAGAAAGTAAAATAATTTAAACGGAAATTCTGCTGATATATAAGTTAATTGTTTAAGTTACCGCCATACCATTCTTGAAATGCTATTGATTTGAAACTTTAACAATTGTCTTTAAATGTCGATGTAATGAATAAAAATTTATAAATTATATTTCTTCTAATTAATATAAGCAGAAATATAATGACATTAAAGTTATAACTCGGTTATAACTGCAAGGACATAAAACTTAGTCATGCCGCAGCAAGCTTGTGTCATATTTCCTGTTTAAGATGTCTGATAATTTGAAAACGGACTGTATCCGCCCGTACACATGTGAATTTCTGTGCCTGAAAATACACACAATATTGAGCACATGTTGCTCATACGGAAACATTCAACAAATGTGCGAAAAAGCAATGGAAAAAGTATGGGGAGAAGATGAGAAATGCGAATCTCGAATTAAATTTTGCAGCTGTTGTTGTTATGGCTCACAACCGAGAGCGAAAATAATTTTTTTGAGAGAACATGATTCCGAATAATACGATTGTACAATATATAATTTAAAATAAATTATTAGTTATAAAGCTTTGCTTAGCATTTAACTGCCAAGTTACCGAATGCATTTATTTATATATATTTATTGCAGCACTTTAGATCCCACCTGCTATTTGTCTTTAATATTGGGCAGCTTCCCCTGCAGCAACAGCAGCAGCAGGTGTTTTTGTTTTCATTTTTTGCTTCGCTTCCAAAACCTAAAGCTTTTTGGCGAACAACAAAAAAGTAGCCAGAACGAAACCGGTTGAGAAGCCGGCTTTTGGGGCAAACAAAGCAAGTAAAGCAAAGCAAAGTCAGAAACAGCGCGAAGCGAGAGCAAAACTGAGATTTCAACGGCGGCACATCTCAAGCTAATCAAGCGCTCGGAACCATGTTCGCGGAATATGTTAAGTTTTTCGCCGCGCTATTTTCCACTTAAGCGGGCAATTTGCAACGACGATGATGATGATGATGCACTTGCCAACATCTAAGGTCACAATTATGCACTTCTTAAAGCCTGAAGAGGAAGGTGGGACTTAGCACGAGGTGCTGCCACTGGTCTTTTCTTGGGTCAACAGTAGCGAAGAGCGGAGAATGGGCTAACAAGCGAGCTGCAAACACGACAAAATAAATATAAACATGCCTTGGAATGACTCACACAACTAACAAAAAAGTAATAGGGCTGGGAAATAAAAAAAACTTGTGAAAACACGCGATTCTAGAGGTGTCAAGTTATGACATACAAGCCCCCATAAAAGCAAATATATTGGATTTCAATCTAAAGTTTTGTGCTTAAAATTACTTTAGTTGAGGAATTATAATTTAAATATTGACTTTTACAGCTTAATTCCCCGCTTCCGCTCAGTTAATCAAACCATTCGAGGCACAGACAAACCCCTAACACCTCTTGAGGGGAAATTGGAAACTAATAACTTCCGGCTAAACAAAAACAAAGGGCCGAAAAGTTCAATAGGCAGACACGCATGACCCCGCCCACCGAAATTAGTCCACATCACGCACTCTTGTCATCGAGGCCAGCCACCAAACTTCTGGCTGACCAGGACACATCCCCACTTTTTCCCAAAGGAAGGGATGGGATATGCTCCCCCTACCTGCACGGCATGAATCTGAACCATTTCAATGCGATTCCGATCGGTGAAAGAAACATCTGCTCGGGAGTTCAGAAACCAGTTCGACAGCTGTTCAGCGGAGGAGTGGCGGAATGGCGGAGGAGATGGAGAACAGGTATCTCAATGTCAGTAGTACCCACTCATTCATGCGAATCGTGCGGCATTTACCCACACACTCATCACGTTCAGTTAAAGTCCACATTACCAATTGTTGGGCTATAGAAATAAATGAAAATATAAACATGCATACACCGAAGAAAATCGTTCGTTCAGCAACTGAACATGCGCAAATTTTCTCAGAAAGGGGGAAAGTCGTAAGTTCTGATGCAAGCTATTTTTAAAACCACCAATTTGAGCTTGAACGAGCTTGAACAAATTAAAAATTTTTTAAAGCCCTTTAATTTTTTTTTTTAAATTTATTAGGTATTATTATTGAAAAACGGTCAAAAATAATAAATAATAAAAATAAAAATAAAAATCAGCAATAATATATAGGGTAGTGGTGCCCAGCCAATACATTGACATGCTAAAACTGCATTTGTGTGAGGAAACAAAGTTAACTACATTTTTTTTCAATATTAAAAGAGATTAGCTATGACTAAAAAACTTCACCGTACTTCAAATTACAATTGCCCTGCACTGGTTTTTGTGCGTGTGCCGGTAGAGGCCGGGCAAAGTGTAAATAAAATATTTTTTGACCTTTGCAATATACTCATAAAAAATGTTTAAAATTGGAGAAAGCTTTATAAAATGATCATCTAATTTCGAGTCTTATTTTAGATTGCGCGTTATTCTCGCAGTGCGACCTCACAAAATAATTGGGTAATGCGTGACACAGATAGTTGCAGACGCACTGCCCACGCCATTCTAACAGCTCGACAACTGCAAGTCACCCGTAGCAGTCCGAAACCGCAAGCTACTCGTAACCTGTCCACCTCACCGTGGACACAAGATGTCAGGGAGTCGTCGCGCTGACGACACGCCGCTCTCGTCAGAAGCTGACACCGATAACAGCCACCGGCACAGGTAACCGCAGCCAGGTGCGAGAAGCGGGAGTGGAAAGACACCGTTAAGTCGACAGGAGGCAGAAGTGGGACGAACTGGAGCAGGCCACGTGGAAGTCAGAGCTAGCAGGGATGATGATGCGGCTCATTGCTCAGTGAGTTGGCGTTATGGCACAGTGGCAACCGAATGCCCAAGTGCATCACCAAATAAAAAATAAGGTATTCTGATTTTAATACAATAAATACATTTTTTTTGTAATCTGTAAAATTCAGGGACTGTTTTCTTTTTTACTTTTTGTGATTAAAAAAATTTAAGCACTTATAGTATTAATACAAGAGCAGGAAATATACCATTCTTCTCCTGTAAGCGTAATTAATGCATTGGCACCTTGATCTTCGAATCTGTAATTTTTATTTTTTGATAAAACAAATAATCAATTTTTAATGAGTACTAAAATAAAACTTACGAAATAATGATTATTTTTTATCAAAAAATTAAACCCATGAAATAATCATTATTTACTAAATTTAGACTATTTAATTGCTTTCTTTAAATCACAGAATTCAATGGCAATTTCCTTTAAGTCATCGGTAAAGTTAATATCTAAAACCCTTTAGCTGAATTTAGAAACCTTTTCTTATAGTAATATTTTTGGCGATATCTCAGCATTGATACCACTGTCCTTAAAAGAGAAACAAGCATCTAAATCTGCAGAGCAGAGCAAGCGAGGAATGAGAGCTTGGGCTTGAAGGGTGGATTTGTTGTTTAAATGAAAACATTGCAAACGAGAAAGAAAGCTAACTTCGGTAAACCGAAGTTTATATACCCTTGCAGTCAGCAATTGGATCATTGAAAATCAATCCATTTTGGTAATGTAAAAAAAATGTCAAATTATGTAAATTTTACATTTTACATGTAGAATTTTACATTTTCATATAAATCGACCGATCCCTTCTATGGCAGCTATATGATATAGTTGTCCGATCTTAATGAAATTAAAACCGTAATTCTAGAACTATAAAAACGACTATATCTCGAAATTTATAGAAATTCGTTGAAAAACAGAGAAATTAAAATTTTTGTACATTAATTTCGCCATCATTCCTATGGCAGCTATAGGATATAGTGGTCCGATTTCGGCCGTTCCGACATATATACTGCGTGCTAAAGAAATAAGACTATGCTGAAAATTTCAGCCCGATAGCTCAAAACTGAGAGACTAGTTCGCAGAAACCGACAGACAGACAGACAGACGGACAGACAGACGGACATGGCTAGATCGACTCGGCTGGTGATGCTGATCAAGAATATATATACTTTATGGGGTCTGAGATGCCTCCTTCACTGCGTTGCAAATATCATGGCAAAATTATAATACCCTCTGCAAGGGTATAAAAATATGAGAGTGGAGCCAAGAATGGAACCTACACACGTGCAACATCTTCAGCATGTAAGGGAATTTATCGCTGGGGATTGCAGTCCACGTAGGGACGATGAGACCCGAGATTGAGACTACTATATAGAGACGTAGAATTGAAAATCTGGTACGATAGTCCTATCAGAACCATTTATATCTTGATCAAAAGGTATTGTAAAGCTCTTTAAAAATGCATACTAAGATTTGTCAAAAACGGATTAGCTTAGGAGACTAGTTTTGTTTTCGGCAATAAGCTGTAAAATATCTAGCCTTCAAACTAAAGACCAGCGTGTCGAATTTGAAACAAGTTGAATTATTTGTTAACGTTACTATTAATCGTCACAAAATTTGATATCAGAAACTTTTAAGATGAAGGTGTCGTCGTCCCTTTTATCTCACCTTGTTAAGAGGTGTTTTGTTTGATCTAGAGATTAAAGTAGGAATTTGCAAATTGATGCCTTCATCCTAATTAATAAAAGTAAGGGAATTAATTATAAGTTTGCGTTTAATTTAAATTTCGTTTAGTTTTCTGAGTAGAATTCGGCAACGCCATTAACAAAATTAAATATGCTTCTATGACTTGATTGAAAAACTTATCTTCTTAATTTTCTTCATCACCAACGACCACTGTATTTCAACTTCCTCGGTACAACATGAAGGCAAGCTCAACGATAGCGACAGTAGAATGCAGAGAAGACCAACAGCAGACGCGTTTTGCATATTAAATGGTGTTGACGTCGTCATCGTCTCGGGCGCATTAATTAAGACTGCGAGCACGACGCCAAAAGACTTTTTAAAAACATTTACATCTACATATATATAAGAAGCAGCTACAATGGAACTTAAACTTATTTCTCTTGGCGCATGCAGATTATGGAGATGCAAATGATACATGTGGCTGACGAGTTTGTAGCCCCCAAAAAGAGAAACGTGACTCAGGCAGGCGGTGGGGGTGTAAGGGAGTGGGTCCAAACAAGTCCCGCCTTCAAAATACCTGGACGTACGAGTCCATAGATGATGTCTGCCTGATAAGTGTCAGCTCGGCGAGGCTGCTGAACTGGAACTGGGATCGGTTGAAGTCAGGGATAGATGGGTGAGGCAATGAACATATTTTACAAATTATTATTACGGCTTGATTCCATTCCGTTTTCAGAGGGCGCCAAAATGATTTTAATCCTCTGCCCCTTTCCTCCATTCACACATGAAGCCCATTCCCGAGATATGTATCTCTGACTCGTATCTTTCCAGCAAAAGATTATATTTTAATTTAACGCCACATCATTTATAGGAGCCAAGGGCCAGGGAACAAAGAACTATGGAAAATATTTTTGAACGAAAGATATATAATATTGTTTCCATTTTTGGCTTCAGTGTTTACGTGTTGAAACAATTCAAGTTTCAGCTTAAATGTATATTTAGGACACGTCAGATGGACACCAGAGAATGGCAACCACTGCACACTCCCACTACACCCTTCCATTGCCGCCTAATACGGACGAAGAGCGGCGAGAAGGGGAATTTCCGTCGTCACCAGGAGTTCACCGAACGAAGTGCGGCAACGGCGCTTCGCTCCGAGTCAGCCTGTCAGGCAGAGGCGAGACATAAATAAGTATAATTATTTTTTCAGAGGGAGGGATAATGTTTGCCAGAGAGGAGATGCGTGCCAACAACCTACTCTTGGCTATTACAGCTGTTCGACGGGAGGGTGGCACTTATTTTCGCTCTTCTCGGCTAAATAAAAAGTGTGCAACCTCAACGTTTGGAGCAAATCTTTGCTGGCAAACTAAACAAAACATTTCTCATTTTTCACAACTTTTCCACTCTCCACTCCGAGCCGGGGGTGACAACAGAGGGCAGAGAGCGAACGACTCAGGGCTTCGGCCAGCAGAGGGGTTGAAAAGGGAAACTTTATAGCTGGAGTTTCGGAAGGCCCGCTACATTTACTCCGCACCCACTTAATTTTCGGGAATCTGGAAATACTTTCTGGCGGGGCCCATAAATTGTCCGACTTGCTGCAGCTCATAAAATATTTCGAGTAAAGTTAATACTTTCTATATATATGCATCGAAAAGTTTTCAAAGTTCTGGAAGCCCTTAATGAGCTCGAATATATGACAAATGCTCTTAATGGGCCAACAAACGCTTTGATGCCCCGAGCTGTCACGTCTCTCGGGTGGATTTGTAAAGATTTCCCAAACAGGGAACAGAAGAATCTTTATCTCGGCTGCCTTGGCAAGTTTCAGACTTATTATGAGGCAATTATATGCGGAATTATCGAAAGCCAGCAGCGGAGTTGCCAGTTCGCCGATCTACAATCTCCGCTTCCCAGCCAAGTTGACAAACAGCTTTTGAACTGTGGAAAATGGGCACAATATAGGCTGAAACGGCTCATAAAACAGCAAAATGCGACTGCAACGTGACGTCACTGGCGCATGATGTGCCAGCCCGCTTCCATCTTTATCTTCTCGGCTTTCTACATCCCCGATGGAAGTCGCATTCCTGTGGCTGCTGCAATGCAACTAATAATAAGTCAGGCGAGAGGCCATTAAGTTGGGGCAAAATTCTATTGAACCGCCGGTAGTTGCAGCTCTTCCTCTGGCCTGGAAAAACCGGGAAAATGAGATGGATCCACACAGAAAAAAAAGTTGGTAAGTAATTCATACTTCCTTCAATTCAATAAATTCCCAATGTCATTCTTCTCTATATTCACCTTGAGAAGGTTATAAATTTAACTTATATTTAATAGCAACTCAAATTGCATTTAATAAAAAATTTAGTTGAGTTCTCAAAGTTATTTTTCTGGGTGTAGTTGGAGTAGGTATAGAATGTTTCTTAAACAAACGCCGCGTGTGATGTGCCTCAATCGTCGAGGTATCATAACACATGCTGTGAAGAGGGCGCAGAAAGTGTCAGGAGGGCACATCAATCATTTGTAATTACAGGCAGCCTTCTTCCATCTTCCGAAAGCTACAGCCTCCTATTTCGGCTCCTTTCTTCCATTCTTTACCATTTGGCTTTGTGTAGAAACGGAAATAGTTTCTCCTCGAGTAGGGTATGGTTCAGTGATCTCTCGGATGATCTCTGTCATATTTACGAGTGCTCGAGTGGCATGTAGTGCTTCCAATCGGTTACGAAATGTCTTAAGGAGAGATCTTGGCGATAGGAATGCATAAGATGTGACCCAGTTGATAAGTGGCTCTAGTTCTTTACCAGTTATGTACGCAAACATTTTAATGAACAAGTAAATAAGCAAGGGACCCTCAGCTCAAAGTAAGGTAATTACTTAGACAATTTAAGAAAATCAATTATATATATTGTAACAGATCTGTTCTTAAACTGTTTAAAATTAAAGTTACGAGCTTTTAATTTTATTATTATTACTGACAATACTTCTAAACACAATTGTTATGAGGCGAACTCGAACTAGGGATCTTCAGATTCATAGTCCAGCACACTACCCATCACTGCACGGCGACAAATCAGACATTAACTTCAAAAATCCATTTACGTAAAAACAACTTTCAGTCTGGTCAAGCTCATATTTTTTTGCTTACTAGTTAATAATAAATATAATATAAATTATTAATAAAAAATAAAAATCGCTCACGGAGAAGGAAACAACGGGGTCAATGAGAGCGGCAGAGCAGAGGCCAGTCCATAGTTCTATCTACGTATGTCATTTAATTTGCACATACTTGAATTGCTTGCTTCCTGTTTATTTGTTTTTATGTTACACGCCTTCCCTATTTCGTTTTTATGTTTTTTTTTTCTGGCACTGTTTTGAACCCAGCTGTGGCCACTTGTGAACTTTAAGCTCCATTACAGTGTCCCTGTGTGTGCGCTGAATTTCAATTGAATCGAATGAAATGGCGAATTAAATGCGTCCGACTGCAGTGGAGACAGGAACAACAGCATAAGCAATACATTTCGACTTCCCCATAACGGGGGCTTGTGCAATAAATCGTATTCATTGCTTAAGTCTGGCTCTAAATACTAAAACATGTTTCGCCGGCAGCACTCACAAATAATAAGCAGAACATAAGAAAGCCACAATAAAAGTAAAATATGGCGCAAAAATGTTTTTAATCAATTTCAATTGAATGATGACCCGCACAATCAACGTAAGACGCGAGCCTCTCCAATTCCCCAGAGCTTGAATCTCTCAGGTCTCTCGCAAATATCTGTACTCGCGGCATTAGCTTGCGCACAATTTATTTTTGTAATATACGAAATCTTGTATTCAGATCTCTTTACAACATTACAAGTATATTTGATATGTGACGATGAGCTCTCTTTGGGTGATTTGTTTGATACTTCGATCCAATTTCATTTGCTAATTCGGGATTCCAACCAAGCCTGACATCACGCAATTCCCATTAAAAAAGTGTCAGTTTTATTCGAGTTTCATTTTTTGATCTGATCCGCACGCCAGCAGAAATTCTATCATTTCGTTTTTTTATATAACCCATGTAGACCTTTAATTTTTTTTTAACGTAGTGTATTATTTGGCTTTTGGCTTTGACTTTTATATTAATATATGCCTATAAATTTGATTGTGGAATCCTATTCTCTTATGGCAAGCACCTTAATTGGTCAGACTGATAACTGAAATGGAAGCTACCTTACTTATACGTTTTTAGCAAACCCGAAATCTATAATATGTATGATCGACGGTTCAAGCGACTGGCCTTCTTAATTGAGTCCCACACGAGACAAGGTAGAACGACAGTGGATGGTTACTTTAGCTAGCCGATGTATTTATACCCTTACAGTTGTCATAAAATCTGGTTTAAAAAAATAACTCCCTCGAATGGCATATAATTAAAGTGAATTATAAATTGAATATGTACTTTAATAAATAAAATATTTTTCTAGTTCTCTATATTGGTCTTGGAAATCAAATATGTGCATCTCTTGAATAAACGAATGAGGCATAAATGTGGAAACGACCGAAAAGATAACCCAATCATAATTATAAAAACATACGGATAAGAAAAATGCTCATCTAGTGCTCGCTCGGACTGACTAATTCACAATCTGACCCACTGACGGTGCACAGCCCTCAGTACCTCCCCAAAGCCCCCGACACTGCTTTCCGGACAAATCGAGGCAATGAACCGCCAGACTATCTCGTCCCCCGCACGACCCGCACTCACAAAGATACAAATGTATCTACACAGTCGCAGAGTCGGGTAAATAAACAACTGCAAACAGTCCACAAGCACAATGAAACCGAAAGCAAAAGTAAATGTAACGCAAAAGCAATTAAAAATGCATAGAAATGCTCGGTAAAGCCACAGCAGCACCGTCAAAAAGAAAAATGGGTATAAAATGTCGAGCGGAATGTGTCAACATAGATTAGAAGCGTAGAATGAAACTGAAACAAGTCACAGTTAGGCTTTTATTCAAAAACTATTGCACGATTACCATAAAAAGATAAAAATAAAAGACCTAAAGCTCTGTGCATTAAATGAAAAGACAATTGCACTTTAAGTGGCATCCTTCCAAGGCTCTATCCCCAAAACAATCACTCCTATCGGCATTAAAATAAGAACTTCTAAAAATAGCGTTGAAATGAAAAAGCAAAACAAAAGGTTTAGTTTTCGAAACCGAGGTTCCAGACTCGATTAACTATTTGAGGCTAAAGCGATTGCAAGTGAGACCAACTCTTTGACTAATAAGTCCCATGTTTATCATCCAATTAAAAAAAAAATTGTTTCCGATATATTTTTATTTGGATTTAGTTTGATTTCAGAAATCTATAATATAAACGTAATTCGAATTCAGTAAATGCTCTGAAAATACAAAATGCTGAAGGCTAATGCCACTGGAAATACTGCAGAATGGCGCCCATAAAGGTCTAAATAGCTTCCGGATCTCGTCGTTTTCACCAGTTTGGAATGTACTCTAAACCAAATATTATGAGCCAAGTGCAATTACTCACCGATGAGGGCAACAGCTGCGTACAGCATTAGCCCGTTGAGGCGTCCGTTGGGCATATTCATTTTATATGCCTGGTTTCCGCTTTTCCGCGGGTTGTGTAAAGTTGGCAAGGGAGGGTTAGGCTTATCGATTTTATGCAAAAGTCCAGAGAAAGACACCCTTGGCTCCTGTTTGAACACACGCGACTTTTCTGAAACGCAAATACGAAATATTGTTTTATTTAGTCAAGAATAAAATAAAGTTGTTTGGTTGAATAATTCCATTTTGAGAGAGATGTTATATGTACAAATATTCTTACAAATTTAATTTAAGATATATAAATTCAAAGTCTTTGTAGATTATAGATTTTCTTTCCCTCAAATAATCCACCTAACCACCTTATATTGTGAAAACTATCAAAGAAAGATTTTCTTATAGACAAAGCCATATTGAAGCGATTAGAAAACGGAATAAAAAATACAGAAAAGTACTAAAGAAGGAAAAGAAAAAATTGTGGAAGGAGCTGACTATGGATGGATGTCATTAATTAAACCGCAAATGGCCAATATGTATGGGGGAGGAATGAGCAACAGCTCCGACAACTTCATTTTCTGCCTTGTGCTATCCATAAAATGTCACGCGTCCCCTTCCCACACCGCCACCCCAGTTTAGAGGCAAAAAACACACTTTATGACAGGCAGGAAGTCACGATTCCACATTTCTGTCTATCTGCCCCGATCCCCTCGATGTCTGTAGCTTGACATCGGCCCCCCGAGACCCAGCTCCTCCGCATGGCCAGCGACTTATTTTAATCCATGAGATAGCCCCTGATTGTTCAATACACACATGCATATAGAAATAGATTCAACAGCAAATTGCTCGGCTTTTTAACGCTTAATTAACACTTAAGTGGATTCCTTCACTCGAGCATGCCACAAATTGTTGACGAAGAACGAATTTAATTTTTTATTCCGCATTCAATTGAAGTCGGATCAGGCGGCCAGATGTATCTAGCTAAAGCCTTATCTGCGGCCTTAAATTTGGCTGGCTTTGAGGGTTGCGCAGGCGTAGAGAAAACGTAGCCCCGCACGTGTCCCTCTTGGTGGTTGGTGGAGGGTCAGCTCTACCAATGTTAGCTTTTCAATTGGTCTAATGACCTAGCCGTCATTCGCAGCGAGGGTTAGCTCAGAGTTGGTTACTTTAGAGACAAACAGCTGCCTAGCACTCTCTGGGGTGGCCCAAACTTTAAAGATATAGTTGGGATATAGCACATAGGGTGTGTTTATCATAGGCTAACTATGGCTAAACCGCTCTCTGAGAGAACCCTCCGTCAAAGGAGTAATCTTAAAAAGTCTATATTATAATACTGAAGAGATTTCCTACTCTCTAAAGTATATTCCTCACCAGCTTCACTAAGTTATTTGTTATCGTATATGGTGTTTATACTCGGTACCCATTGGGGTCATGTTTGAAAATCTTACGGGTCTGTCAATTATATCTTATCGCTGCCATACGATTATTTTTTGTATTTATTATAAATGTCATCCTAACGCTACAAGATTCAACTTATAATTTAATGCGCTAGTCGCAAAGAGCGCAATTTGTAAAAGTTCCTTCTTTTTAAAAAGCATCATTGTATCCGCTATTAATAATATTAATAGTATTGACATAGGAATGACTAGGCCAAAAAAAATATCCAATATTTTTGTTAAGGTCTAGGTTTATTTTTTATCAATACGACAAAGATTAAACTCATAACAAACAAGAAAGAGACCGAAAGAAAGCTTAAAAACTTAGAGATTAGTTCGCGTAGAAACCTACAGACAGGCTGATAGACTGGCAGACGGATCGACTCGGCTGGTGATGCTGATAAAGAATATATATACTTTATGGGGTCGGAGATGCCTCCTTCACTGCATTGCAAATATCATGGCAAAATTAAAATACCCTCTGCAAGGGTATAACAATCGAATTACAAATAGCAGTTACTTTTTGCATATCTAGCGAGTAAGAATATTTAAATAATAAATATATGTAGTTTTGAAACGCACTGTAAGAGTAATGACTCATTTGTAAATTTCTGCTGTCTTCGGTTGAGAACGTTCGTTTTCCATCTCGACAAATGATTCTGCGATTCTCGAATGAAACAATTTAGAAAACATCTGGTAATCAGTCAACGGCTCCCGTCGTCTATATAGGCAACATATATGTACATGCATGTGCGGATACACTTATATGTATATGTGATACATATAGCCAGTCAACCCCTCCATGAGCGGATACGTTTGGTCAATCGCGTGGTAAAATCAACGAATCAAAAACATTTTTGTATTACTCATGTCTGGCATTTTCAGTTCTTTTTTGTTGGTCTGTCTGCTGGATTTGTAACTAAAAATTGGGGTGACGAACCAATAAATTTAGCAAAGGGTGAAGGGGCAGATGGGGAACGGAGTGCAGTGTCCCAGTGCAGGGTCGTCGCCGGTGGAGGAGGACTGCAGCAGTTCGCGAATAGCATGGTGATCCATTCGGTACCAGAGTTTTCCGCACTGCGACCCTAATTGAGATTCAAGAGCTCTCGGCGGCAGAAAAAACAAAAGGCAATATTTATTCGGTCTTCCATTCTTTTGTCAGCCTTTGTTCACTTTAACCTTTTCCGCTCTGTCATGTTTGGGCCAAGTGGAAATCAATATTTGACATCGGAACAGCCGATGAGTGAGCGTGCATCAAATCGATGAGAACGAACCACTAAATGGATAATCAAAAACTGTTTTTGCAAAGTACATGTGTATGTTTGTATACAAATACAATATATTATAACGAAAAGGGAATAAGTTAATAAAAATTAACGTCGTTTGGTTTTATAGTTTATGATAAATATATTAGTTCTATCCCCGGAACTATTTAAGATGCCCCAAACCCATAATAAGAGAACCCTTTGAATAATTTCTTAGTTAAACCTGAGCAAGTAAATCGTCTGAAAATGGTGATCAAGACTATAATAGCCTGCAAGGCTACATACAATAAATAAAACTAAATTTATAAGATTTATGGATGAAAATCAATTTTTTATATCGATGTGTGAGTAGAGTTTTTCATCGAATCGAATCAATTGGCAACCAGAGAACCACGTGGAAGATTGGCAACTAGCCCAACTTGTGGCAGAGTTTCGCCTAGCAACAGGATGATGGCCGTCGAAAATCCAGGAAAGGAGGCAGGAAAATAAAACGGAAAACTCGAAGGGAAGGAGCGCAACACTTGCGAAATCAAATCGAGGAAACTCAAGCGCACCAGCGACAAACTGACGAAGGCAGCTGCATGGGATTTCAGAGATGCTTGGCCCTAAGCAGGGGTTGAACCGACGCATACACCCAAAATGTCCTTACAATGGGACTCTGCGTATGTGTGCCACATGGAAACTGCGAGGGATTTTAAAAGATGCTTGAAAATAAAGTGCCCCGAGTTGGGAAAACTACCTGACGGAGACAAAGGACTAAGGACCAAGGACCAAGCAGCAGGCCGCAGGAGGCACAGGTTGCGCACTCACACACACACACTGTCTGACGAATACAACGGTTATCGCAGAGTTGCTTTCAGGCGCTGCAAAGAGCGCATGCGCCGAAAAAAAATTGCTGAAAAATTCACGGACTCAAATGGTTTTCCACCTAAAAACAATTTTATAAATGAAAACAACTGCGAAGTGCCCCGACTCTGCCTTAATATTATAGAAGATATTTCAAATTCACTATTTCAGCATATTTATGGGCTCCTAAACGGGTTTTTCCTCCCCCATCGCTGTGAATTTTCACGCCCTTTCGCATGTGTGTGTGAAACAGTGCGGCAAGTAACAATTTTCGCACTTAACTAAACTCGGGCGAAAAATCAATAGGAAGCTGTGCTGGAATCAGGGAATTTCGAACTGATTCCATGATGTTTATGAACAAAGATGGTTTTGCAAGGATTCTCATTGCCCGGCGGAGCACCTTCAGTCAGTGGGCGTGGGCAGGACCCACGCATACACGCAAACCCAGCCTATACATACACGCGGCTGCCACAAAGAAGTTGCCAGACAACGGCGAAAATTGCGAATATTTCGGAAGCTACCAGGGGAGATTTGGCAACTTTTCTTACCGTTAACACTCGATTTGAGGCAAATTCGATGGTTAATTTGTAGTAAATTGTTGTTTTTAGACACTGACACACACACAGTGAGAGTGGTGGGCAATTTGCAGCAGGGTGCCACTAATCCACGGGGGTGGCGACTCCGCACAAAAGCACCGCACGCACAAACACAGACACTTTGCTCTGCTCTTCGCTGTTTATCGGATGCCTTGCATACTATTATTTATTTTATTTCACTCGAAAGCACAGCTAGCCACCACGACGGGTTGGTGGGGCGGGTTGGGGGGTGCTGGTCGCGTACCGCTGCCGTATATCCGTATCCGTGTCCCAAACAACGCTCACACGCATACAAACGCACGCTCTCGCAATTCGCCGACTGACGCGGATTCCGGTTCTCGATCGCTTGACGGTCCAAACAAGACTGAACACGACTGAGACACTCCGCTCCGCCAACATCCGACAGCCGGCCATTTTGTGGCTGGCACTCGCTCTCTCCAGCGCTCTCTCACTCTCTCAACCGCTCTCTCAGGCTCTTGAACAAATGGAGGGGCGATTGTTTGGGAAATTTTGAGGGATATATATTTCACACTTGTTGATTTTGCCATGCAACTGGTCTAGTCCAGGGCTACTGTAGTACCACTTGATGAACACTAGTCGCCAAATATTTTTTAACATAATTATTTTCTTTTATATATGTAGATTAGTTTTAATGCAGAAAACTACAAATTGAAACTGACTCGAGGTCTTAGTCGGCTGATTCGATTCATAGAAATCAAAACATGACTTTTATGCCAAAGAACCCATGATCTTGTCCGAAAATAAACAGAAGGTTTCAATATACAATTGTTTCTGATTCCCGCCTATTTCTTGCGGTGTCTTGCTGAATTCTGACTTGGGAATTTCAGGTGCACGCCCTACAATAACTTATTATTCAAATTTATACACTAATACAAAAAAATATATATCTCCTTTTAAGATTTAATGCATTCTTAAATTAAATCTTAATATAAGAACGAAAATTCTAAAAATAAGATTTATCAGGATTTTTTCATGAACAAAATGAACTTAATTTAAGATGTTTCCCAATCTTAAAATGATCGCTTAAATAATACCGAAAATTATTAACATCTAATCTTTTTACTAATTTAATTAATTTTAGTCTAATTTTTTTACTACCTTCACATGTATGATTCCCAACTGGTTCTACCAACTGTCGACTATATTAGTGACTAATTTAGGGTGAAAAATGATCTTTACACAGAGACAATATCTTTGCATATGAAGTCCTACTGATGTAAGGCAATTAGGCTATTATTTTTTAGCATTAAAAATTAAACTATTTAGGTGCAATTATTGCTAGGTGTTAACTAACAATAATATTATTTTGTTTTAAAAAAGCATTTTAATTCCAGATAAAATCACAATCCAGAACTGTTTTATTTTAATAATAAATAAAATCTTAATATGGCAATGTGGGTAATGTGTTTAGATTTTTCTGACTTAATTCAAACATTTATCTTATACTTTCAAGATTTTTATGGTATGAAATAAGATAAAAAAAATTTTGAAAGTATAATCTATAAAATCTTGAATCTAAGAAAAATTTCTGAAAACAAGATTAAAATGTGATTACGCTACTTTCGTGACCAAATGGTAACGATTCTATAATCAAAAAGCTTAAAATCAGACCATTTTTTTTTATCACTGTAGCAATACAATTAATGTATTTCGTGCAGGCTTTGTGTAAAACCCCTGATAAACGTACGCTTGCTGAAACAAAACAAAAAATTACAAAATAAATTTTTTTTTTTATTTGTAAAACTTTTTTGTTTAAAAACAATAAAATAAGCACAAAAAATGTTCAAAACGTGAAAAAAATTTTCTTTGTACAATAAACTTTATTTTTCTATGATATTTACAAATTTTAATAAGAAATCTTTAAAAAAAAAATTCACCTTTTTAGCACCTTTTTAAAATACGTTTTTAATAGGTTGAACAATTATCTATCAAATGCCATTTAAATTATTCAATTATCTTACTTTGTTCAAAAATTATGATTTTTGCAACGCAAAAACTCAAATGGCCCCACTGTGCGTTGTTTCAAACTGGACAGACGAATTTGAGGAGAGTCAGAGTGCGGTACTGCGGCTCCGCAACAAAATTTGTTGTTTGTCCGTCCGTCCGTGTGAAACAACAGACTCAGAGACTACTAGCTACCAAATTTGGTGACAACATTGGAATCTGTTGCACGCAGATCAAGTTTGTTTTAAAATTTGGCCACGCCCACTTCCGCCCCCGAAAATGATAAAAAAATTGGTTGTCTGTAAAGTCGGTTTACTGACGATAGTTGAACGTGACAACGTCTTAAGAAAATACCGATGGAATGGTAGCATTTTTCAAAAGAAAATTTTAATTTAATTTGTTTAATAAATTTGTATGTACATATATAGAGAAGGAGGTAATTGGAAATCACAATGAAATTGATCAAGTTAGATTTATTTGTACGCATAAATAAAATTATGTCAATGTTTTTTTTCCAATTTATTTTCCATGGTGGGGTTGTAAGCGGTTCTGCAAAATAAATCGTCGTTCGATACAATATAAAAAAATTTTTCATAAAATTCTTCATTCAATTCTTCATTTAAATTTAAAAAATAAAAATACAACAAAATACTTGAATAAAATTTATTGTTTAAATTTCTACTCAATTGTTAAAATTTAAATTTTGATTTTATTATTTTAATAATATAATTAAATTTTTTCAATTAGTTACTTAATTATTTTTGCAAATTTAATTGTAATTTGTTATAAAAAAGTAATAATTTTTAATAATTCATTATAAGAATAAACAATGATTAAATTATTGTTTATAAATCTTTCATTTAAAATTTAAAAAGCAAAAATTGCGGCTCTATATAGATTCTCTCTGCAATTAGGAGAGAGACGGATGTCGAACGCTGCCGAACGCAAAGGCCGATTGTGCTTCTTTGTCGCTCGTTCCGCGCTCTCGCTTGTACTTCAAGCCTTACATGGAAAGCCTCAGATCAGTGATGTCTACACAAATACAATGACATGTGTGCGTAAGAGAAAAACGAAGTTGGCTTCGCGCGAGACGTTGCGGTTGCCAGATCAGTGCAAAGAATTAAATTTTAATGCCACTCGACCTCTCATTCTCTCTCTTCTCTGCTGCTGCTGCTCACGTCACGTTTACACTGTCTGTGTAGCGGCGTAGAACCGGCAGAGTTTTTACCAACCACATGTGGCGGGGGCTTGGGCATCACTGACACAAATACAATGACATGTGTGCGTAAGAGAAAACGAAGTTGGCTTCGCGCGAGACGTTGCGGTTACCAGAGCAGTGCAAAGCATTAAATTTTAACCACTCGACCTCTCATTCTCTCTCTTCTCTGCTGCTGCTGCTCACGTCACGTTTGCACTGTCTGTGTAGCGGCAGAGAATGGGCAGAGGTAACGACGCATGAGTCATGGTTTTCGAGCGTGCAGCCTGCTCTATCGATTTATAAGACGTTATCACGTCAAAAACGGTAAATAACCATATGCGTGATTTTCGGCGGAAAGTAAATAGATAGAAAATTTGAGTACAATCGGGTGATAAACAGAGAAGTTATTAAAAATAAAGTTTCTGTGTAAGAGGTATTCAGAGAGAAAGAGAGCGCACGTGCGTGTTGCTCAACATGTTCCTAGCAACATTTTTATTCTTTGAGTGTTGCTGAACATGTTTCTAGCAACATTCGTCTTCATTTGTCAACTTTTTTTTTTTTTTCATGTTCATGCGCTATTCAATTTCACCCACAATGCTTTTGGTACCGGGTATCTCACAGTCGGTCACAATCGCTTGTAGCTTTCCCACTTGTTTTTTTTTGCGGGCCCAAACATTTTTTCTAGTTGCTGCCATATAATAATTTTGTTGTTCGCGAAATTAAATTTTGTTGTGGTTGCTGGCCGAGAATAAAGCTGGTGTTTTTGGCGGTGCTTTCTGGAGCTGCAAGTGGTCGGGCCAAATTTTAAGAAGCCGGCGGACACATTTTTTTTGACGGCACTGTCCAAGCTTAAAGCCGCAACGACAGCCACAGTTACCTGCTGGAAATTTTTCGTCGCCTAGAAGACCGACACACCTCCCATGCGGCATCGGGAGCCACCAAAAGCTTCAGATAGTTTTTTTATAGTTTTTAATCTGTTTAATTATACCCTTGCAGAGGGTATTATAATTTTGCCATGATATTTGCAACGCAGTGAAGGAGGCATCTCCGACCCCATAAAGAATATATATTCTAAATCAGCATCACCAGCCGAGTCGATCTAGCCATGTCCGTCTGTCTGTCTGTCGGTTTCTACGCGAACTAGTCTCTCGGGTTTTGAGCTATCGGACTGAAACTTTCAGCATAGTCTTATTTCTTTAGCATGACCGACTGTAAGATACCCGGTACGCAAAGCATTGTGGGTGAAATTAAACAGCACATGAGCATGAAAAAAAGGAAATTTTGACAAATGAAGACAAATTTTGCTAGAAACATGTTGAGCAACTCTCAAACGAGACAAATGTTGCTAGGAACATGTTGGGCAACTCTCAAAAGCGACAAATGTTGCTAGGAATATGCTGAGCAACACCCAACAAAGACAAATGCTGCTAGGAACATGTTGAGCAACACGCACGTGCGCGCTCTCTCTCTCTCTCTCAGAAACTTTATTGTTTAATAACTTCTATGTTTATCATCCGATTTTACTCAAATTTTTAGAACACGTCCACGATTGCCTACTTATTAAGACTATCTATTTACTTTACGCCGAAAATCACGCATATGGCTTATATACCGTTTTTTATTATTTTCGGGGCGGAAGTGGGCGTGGCCAAATTTTAAAACAAACTTGATCTGCGTGCAACAGATTCCAATGTTGCCACCAAATTTGGTAACTCTAGCTCCTATAGTCTCTGAGATCTGTTGTTTCACACGGACGGACGGACGGGCGGACAGACGGACATGGCTAAATCGACTCGGCTGGTGATGCTGATCAAGAATATATATACTTTATGGAGTCGGAAATGCCTCCTTCTGCCTGTTACATACATTCTCGGTTGGCACTAACTTATAATAAGCTTGTACCCTATTTGTACCGGGTATAACTATCTAAGGGTACTTTTCCACTACGTGGTTTTTTCCAACTATCGCACGAGAATCACGAAAAGCAGAATAGGTGTTTCTACTAGGAAAAAGAGCTTTTTAGCAATTTCTTGAAGGAAAACAGCTGTTTTTTGTTTACGTTTGGACTTGGACAGTTTGCGCCTTTTTTAAAGCGAAAATCGAAAAAAAGAAATACGGATTAAAATGGACAAGAATATGATAATAGCAATGAACGCGATGGAGCTACATAAATTAAGTATGGCTTAATGCTTGGACTTGGCGGGATTGTCTCCTGCAAGCCTGAAATACTTACTTCAGAATCAGTCAGCTCCTCGAAGCATTTGGACTTTTGTAAGGAAGGAGCCGCCTATTTTCTAAACAAATCAGTTCTTTGTCAACAATTGTCTATTCAACAGCCGCGATATGAAGCGTTTTGGGAAGAGGATATTCCCAAAAATACCGACGACGTTTTTAAGACAAATTTTCGCCTAGAAAGAACGTTTAATATACTGGTTGGGCGGCTTTCCAATCTTCGGAAGAAGGACACACAATTTCGTTTGGCGATCCCCCTGGAGAAGAGAATGGCAATAGCCCTGTACACTCTAGGATCATCGGCGGAATATCGAACCATAGGGCACCTGTTTGGTGTGTCCAAAGCCATGGTGTGTAAGATTCTCGTGGAATTCTGCAAGCTGTCCGGCGGTAAGGGCTTTGAAGAACTTGGGTTCCCACAATGCTTTGGAGCGATCGGTAAAACTTGCATTTATGTACACAATATATAACTAACTAAACTTATTATTTCATAACTAAACTTATTATTTTCCAGAAAGATGGCTGTCACATCAAGGTGCGTCCAAAATCCGAAGGTGTGGACTACAGAAATTACAAGGGCTGGTACTCTACAATTCTGTTTGCGCTCGCAGACTACCGGTAAGTCGTAATACTCCATCAGTATATAACAAAACAAATTAATGCTTAATTATTTTAACAGCTACAGATTCACTTACATAAGTGTTGGCAGTCCCGGCCGATGTCATGACTTAACTGTGTTTGTAAAATCAAAGGAAAACTTAAAGATTATAAACGGAATTAAGTTTCAGTTTTCATTTTAGGAGACTCTGCCTTTAAATTTTCACCCATTTTGATGAAGCCATATCCGTTTTCCATAGACAATGATCCTGAGAAAAAAACTTTTTATTACATTTTATCAAAGGTTAGACGTGTGGAGGAAAACACATTTGGACACCTTAACGCACGCTTCCGCAGATGATATGTCGAAAACGGAGATTATAATTGCCTGTTGTTGCATACTACACAACTTTTGCAATACCCATAACTGCTCCATCAACGCAGCATGGCAAAGAGAAGCCGCGGCCGAAAGCCGGGAACGACAGCAACCTGACTGCAATCAATGAATTGGAAACAAGAATGCATTTGCTGAACAAATTAGGAACGAATTGGCCCAACATTTTGTAGGTAATAATACATGAGTTGTCTAATAAAAGCTTAAATATTTATTTAAATTATCTTTTTTTAAGGAACACAGTCGGTACTTGTATACCTATATATATTTTTTTAAGGAACATAATCGGTACATGTATAATGATATATACATATATAAGTATAATCTATTGCTGTTTGGAGAACCAATCCAATATAAGTGAATCTTCCGCCTCTTGGCTGAGGACTGGCCTCTGCTGGTGGAACTTTCCTCAAGAAAGTGTTTCCGTTTGTGAGAGGAGAAAAATCTGAAAAGCATGAATGCACTCAGTTATTTATTTTAAGAATTGATGTTAAGTATATTACCAGTACTGTCGATAGCAAGAACATCTATTGCTGAAGGATGCAGGCTAGACAATCGAAATGCTCCCACGTTGAGGGAGAGCCGCCCGAGGGTCTTTTTAGAGCCTTACAATTGCTGGGACGTGGCTGACATTGACATCCAAGGCATTGGCAGCGCTTTGGGGCTGGCAGTGAAACTAAAATGTACAGCGCATGTGCTGCGTTGGTGGACCGTGGAACGCCCAATGAACTCCGCCGCAAGTATGTGGAGCTGCGGCACCGCCCCAAGTGGTTGATGCTGCGCCACCGTGTGCTGCTGCGCCGCCACCGGAGGCAGCCGGATCCAGGAGAAAGGAGCCACCGCCAGACGAGGACTTCATGCTGATGATAGGTCTAATTAAGAAACTACATCAAACCCGTAAAAACGGTTGAAAAATTAATTAATTTCAATTTGAAGAAAATCAGCATAGAATGAAGCGTATTAAATCTAAGTTTCAATTAAATCAAAGCGTTTTAATTGTACATAAACATTTTCCAATATGCTTAGCATATGCAATTACAATTCATAAAAGCCAAGGCTTAACTGTCAATCCGGAGTAGTGGATATTGATGACAGTATTTTTAAAAATTTATATATATATTTATTTATATATTTATATATATAATATAATATATATTTTATAGTGCTCTATCTGCAATCATAAGCCCCACATCCAAATAACTAAGAATGTGATTGCTAATTTATATATTCCGGAAGAAAGAAAGTCTACACCAAATGAGCTGGTAAGCTTGAATTACGGAGTTTATAGATAATATTGAAAATAGCATATGTACGCATTGCAGAGATCCCTTTACAAAGTCAGACACTAATTGAAAACATAGGTCGTGTTCTTATATTATCACTTATTTTGGTTGATCAATCTTATACGAAAATAACAAATTTTAATTTAACAAACACTTTACGAAGTAATCTTAAATTTGAGAATAAAAAATACGGACTATCAAGTGCTGTATTTCCCCATGGTCATGGATTTCAGGAAGGACATTATCAGGCAGGCTCCGGTTTTCACTTTCACAAGATTCTTTCGTTTTCGTTTTCGAAAACGAAAATCGGTGCTCCCGTTTTCACTTTCACAAGACTTTTTCGTTTTCAAAAAAGGGAAAAGTTTGTCTTGTCGAAATGAAAAGTAAATGCCTTTTTCTACATCAAATCGGTTTTTAATTGCAAAAGGAAAAAAATAGTTGACTCGTTGGTCTATTGATGTTTGTTTTACACCATCAGTGGATCAATCTTAATCGTATTTACTTTTTAAATAATTACTTTCTGACCCCACCTCGAATTCGCAAAAAAAATATTTGCCGTCGGCCACGACAACTTTCGTTTTGGTTGCCAGTGCTGCCGTACTGTTGGTGGAACCAAACAATCTGGTCGAAATGCTTATATAATTAAAAGGAGGGCAATAGTTTTGTTCAAAGAAGATAAAATAAGGTTTTAATAAATAAACTAGTTTAATTTTATTGTTTAAATGTTACTTTTACCATTTAAAAAAGGTATAAAAGTCCCTGTTTAAAGAGTGGCAGCGCTCTTGGACCGATAAATAAACAGTTTCTGCATTTATTTGGGTTTAAAACAAACAATTACAAAAAGTAAAGGCATTTAAACATTCCGTTTACTTCTCAAAACATCGAAGTCAACTGTTTGAGCAATAAAAATAATTAAATATTTTGATAACAAACCGATGACAAAAAGTTTGTGAAATCCGGAGCACCAAAAAACGAAAACGTACGATTTTGGTCTAAAACGAAAACGAAAAACAAAAGTGAAAACCGGGGCCTGCCTGTATACTTCAGTTTTACGAAATGGCGGACAATTTTACAAAGCTGATGATGCAGTAATCTCTAAGTGTTCTTGGCCATGTAATAGCAGAGATGCGTATATTCTTTTTTATGTTGAAAAGTAATTTTTATATATAAGGAAACATTTATTATTTAAAATTTTTATAATTCATTGAAAAAAAATGCATAAAATTACTTTTTGGTTGCCAACCATCCTCGAACTGAACCCTCCACGAGGGTGCCGACTAGTAATGACGCAACAGTGCCTGTACAAGGTCAGGCGGCGTTCAGCTAAGGTCAGGGATCATAACTATGTGCTTTAGTTTTTTAAAGGCTAAGTCATGTAGGAAAGACCTTTGGTCACGGTATTGGGGTATACTAAATACTAACAATGGGAGACCTACGTATGTCATTTTTGAAACTTATAATATCAAACAAAAACACCTCTTAAAGAGGTGAGATAAAAGTGACGATCGCACATTCAACTCAAAAAATATCTGATACCGAATTTTGTGACAATTAATAGTTATTTAAACAAAAATATTTTAAAATTATGTAATTAGCTGCCTGTTTTGCCTGTTTACATTTTTTCAGCTAAGTTCCGATGAGAACCATTTATATCTTGATCGAAAGTCATTGTAAAGCTCTTGTTAAACTAGTTACTGAGATTTTTCAAAAACGAATTAGTTTAGGAGTAGTGGGAGTGACGCTGTTGGACGTGCTTTCTATCGCACCACCTTTATAAAAAGTTTTCTATGTGAGAATCTATTCTATTAAGCCCAAATTTTTGGCAATCGGTCAGTGATTCCGTGATCTGTATCAATCGGAAACAATTGGATCATTTTAATCAAAGCCTGTGAGTTTATTCTTGCTAAACAGACGTTCTGTTTTTATAAATCTCGTATTACAGCATGCAGTTTAATGCTCATGGTGTTGTTGGCGAGGAAGCCGCAAAAGCAGGCAAAGATTAAATCTTCTTTTTTGCGCTTCGCCTTGTGCAGCGACATATTTTCGGGCTTTAACCTGCAGGTGGAGCAGGCCTTCCTCTTCTTCTTGCCGAATTTTAGAAAGGCGTAGAGCTGGCGCAGTTTCAAATGGACATCGATATCCCACCGAAGCTAAGTATATACTTAAGTATATACTTAGCTTCGGTGGGATATTTATATTTAATAAAATGGAAAAAAGAAAAAGGAATATAAAACCGTTTGAAGGAGAGAAATATGGAATTTGGAAATTCCGCGTGAGAGCTGAATAAACCGTTACCAGCGTAACGATTTTGTGATCGGTGGGATCTATGGCCATAACCTGTTAATAAATCAAAGATCTATCAACCAATCTGTAACGCTTTGAGCTCTCCAACGAAGTCAAGAATTTATGTTCCTTCTCTTTCAGTCCACAATGTATTTATTTCTTCGTATTTTTACCAGTAACAACAGTTCAAAATTCGTTTCAGCAAAGACACTTTATTTCACGAATGTTCGTCGCAGAGAGGAAGTAGCAGGAAGAGGAAGAGATAATGTTATCGACAAAGTTCATATGTATATACTGTTTTTTGCTCTTATAAGATGTTCCAGCTAATCAACATTTTCTATGTACGTAGGTTAATATAAGTTGTTCCAACTTCACCAACTTCAGTTGCTTCAACATTACCAACTTCAGTTTTTTAACACGTTGGTCCATAAAACAAAGTATCTGCACAATTTAAGCGAGGTGGCATCAGCTCAGGCAAAAAAAATATTGCACTTGGACGCCGCTTCATCTTTGGCAGAGTTTTGAATTCTTAAGATGAAATGCGAAATATCCGCGCCAATTTCCTCCTTTCTTTCGGAAAATAATCATCCGGTTATCGTGTTTTCTCGTCAGGTTAGATTTTATTTTCTCGATTCTATTTGGTTTGCTTTTATTAAATGTGTTTTTCTCTTGTGTGTCGATCGCAGTGTGACCGTACTTCCATTTTAAACTTAATCCTAATCTTATTTTATATCCTATTGGAACAGCGGAACTGAGACTTAAATGCTAATAAATGCTTCTTTCAGAAATGCTAATAATATAAATGCTAACAATCTTTATTTTTTTTTAAGTTTGCAGTATCATGTTTGGCCGACCGCATATGGAACAACTTGCGATCGAGAGAAGGTGGTTCAAGTCCTGGTGGCGGTGTTAAAATTATTTGTCGTTTTTTTTTTTTGCAGGAGGTGGACAACTCCGCATGTGGCTCTGCTTTTCTCTCTCGACCCTTCCGTGGTCTGAGTCTGCTCTGGCACCATTCCTCTGTCTCATCTGGGACCGGGATGCTGGTGTTGGTGCCGCTCGACCCTATGGTTACCGAGTATTAAATGAGTTGTAATTAATTGAAAATGTATCAGTAAATGTAAATATGTAAGTAAATCAGTGATTTCAACGCCATTGCTATTTTACTCTCACTCATACAGTTATATGCCAACATTGCATTTGTATAAGTGAAAAATTAACTATCTAGATATGAGAAAAAAAATAGCTAAGATGTTCTGTAATATGGCAAAAACTAGCTATAACTTAAAAACTAGCTATTTAACTTTATAAAAGTCTGAATCTAGCCACACAATTACAATTTGACTGCACTGATTATTTTCTCTTCTTTCCGCGGGATAGGTTCATTCCGACCATTGGTATAGGAAGAGCCATCGCCATTACATAAATGAATCACTGCCCAGACAAAGCAAATTACAAGAAACGAGTACGAAAGCTACAGTCGAGTGTGACCGACTGTAAGATACCCGGTACCCAAAGCATTGTGGGTGAAATTAAACAGCACATGAACATGGAAAGAGCAAAATGTTGACAAGTGTTGCTAAAACATGTTGAGCAACTCGCACTGGCATTCTCAACATAGAAGAAGAAGATGAATACACAGAAACGTTATTGTTTAATAACTTCCATGTTTATTAACCGATTTTACTCAAAAATATACTTTAAACGCGTCCGCGAAATCCTACTTATTTATTTTATCTATTTTCTTTAAGCCGAAAGTTGCGGCTTTAGCTTATATCCATTTGTTTTATGATTTTCGGCTTTGGAAGTGAGCGTGGCAGAATTTTAAAACAAACTTGATCTGCGTGCAGATTCCAATGCTGTCACCAAAATTGGTAACTCTAACTCTTATAGTCTCTGAGATCTGTTGTTTCACACGGACACACAGACGGACATGGCTAAATCAACTCGGCTGGTGACGCTGATCAAGAATATATAAACTTTATAGGGTCGAAGATTTCTCCTTCTGCCTTTTACATCATACATTCGCGGTTGGCACTAACTTATAATACCCTTGTACCCTATGGGTACGTGGTATACAATTTTCGTATTCCCTCTATTCTCTGCCTATTCTTTGATTTCAGTAACAACACTTTTATCGTTAATTAGCTAATCCGAATGTAAATTGTTGTTGGATTGCGAAAAAACACTGCTAGAAATGATTCGTACTTTTCGTTGTTGGCAAAATGTTTTAAGTTGCGAGATAAATTTGATTTTTGTTTTGTGAACTTTATTTTTGAGTATTGCTTGCTTTGCCAAATTAGTATCTATCATAATATTTATTTCGCTATCGTTAATTTTCCATTAATTCTGAATATTTTCAGTGTAAAAAGTTGAAATAAAGAAACGTTTGGGTCTATGTATGTGTGTTTTATTTGTGTGGATCGGTGATTTGCTCTGCCGCACGCAGATTTTGGGCACCTCCTATATACAGTGTTGGAAAAATAATAGAAACAACAACATGTTGGAGTTTGGAGCTTAATTATTAATTTTTCGTTATACTTATACGTAGGATAGCGAATGTGCAGTTTTGCTTTGAACCCATTCAGTAAAGAATTCAATTTTCGATAAAATGGTCAAAAGTAGTTGTGATGTGCAAAATAAGCTCCAGTTTGTTCAGCTATATTAGATTTGAAAAATTAAAGCCTTAGTTTCGCTCATTAGAACCACTTTTGACAATTTTTCCGAATTGGTGAATTACATTTACATATGTACAAATATATGTACTAAAAATGTTTACTGCAAAATATTTACATCTGCTTCTGAACTGTCAAAAACATTATTTTAATGCTTGGTCAAAAAATTTAAGTAAATGACTATATATTTTAGTAAACATATTATTTGCAACATTCTAAACCCTTTTTATTTATTTCAATTGCTTTTAGTTTTTGCCTAAAGCACTTAAATTACAATCAGCCCTGCCAATCAGATAATAATAAATAAAATGTATATAAAACAAGAAAGAAAGCTAACTTCGGTAAACCGAAGTTTGTATACCCTTGGAGTCTGCATATGGATCATTGAAAATCGATCCATTTTGGTAATGTTGAAAAAATATCATATTATGTACAATTTACATTTTACATGTAGAATTTTTTTTCATAAAAATCGACGGATTCCTTTTATGGCAGCTATATGATATAGATGTCCGATCTTAATGAAATTAAAACCATAATTCTAGAACTATAAAAAACGGCTATATCGAAATGTATAGAAATTCGTTGAAAAACAGAGAAGTTAAAAATGTTTGTACATTAATTTCGCCATCATTCCTATGACAGCTATAGGATATAGTGGTCCGATTTCGGCCGTTCCGACATATATACTGCGGGCTAAAGAAATAAGACTATGCTGAAAATTTCGATAACTCAAAAACTGAGAGACTAGTTCGCGTAGAAACCGACAGACAGACGGACAGACAGACAGACGGACATGGCTAGATCGACTCGGCTGGTGATGCTGATCAAGAATATATATACTTTATGGGGTCGGAGATGCCTCCTTCAATGCGTTGCAAATATCATGGCAAAATTATAATACCCTCTGCAAGGGTATACAAAATTGTAAACATCATTCTAATCTGTTGCACGCAGATCAAGTTTTTTTTTAAATTTGTCCACGCCCACTACCGCCCTCAAAACCCATAAAAAAACGTAAAGCTAAGCTATTGTAGCGATTTTAGGTTTAAAGTAAATAGATATGACAATAAATTGATTTGTGTTGACGTCCTCTAAAAATTTCAGGCACTCTTTAGAAACAATAAAAACATTCAATATAGAGGGATTAATTAATTAATATATATATTTATATGTTTATTCAATTTTGTCGACTTAAAAACCATTTAGCCAATTGCCTCGTTTAACCTCTGGTTTTTTATCTAGCTAAAAAGATTTCCCACAAAATGATACTACAATAATTCGATATGTTCTCTGAATTTTCGGCTTTATTAGTTGTAGGTTTTTAAAAACTGATAGTAAACAAATTAGGCACAACCAAATAGTGTTTAACTTCTGATTATTTTAAGTGAAGTATGAGTATTTTATCTTAGCACGAGTATAATATTTATTGGAGTTGTACGTGGTAAATGCATTGGGTTGAGTTCTTAGCAGTTGACACTTAGATAAACGATTATGAGTATTTTGGGTAGCAACAAGAGTCAAGTCAAATTCGAGGAAGACACAAAAGTGTTTACAACTTAACCTAAAACCTAACGAAAATATTTTAAATTAGGTGATAAACTAACGCTTATGTACAGTTAAGAGATTCCAATCCGATGCCTATGCAACAGTTTAATAGCTTTTTACTGACGTCTCTCAATGGCTTATCTTGCGAGTATCTTAAGTAGCAGGTCAAGTCTTAACAGTTCAATACGGATAGTTAGTTACTTTAAAATGTTAAGTATATGTATAAAGGTTTGTAAATAAAATAAATGCTTTCCAGCTCAAGAGTCTGTGTAAAAACCGTGTCGAGTCTATTTATGTCATGACTGTGGACGAAACTTGTTCACGAAATCTCAGCCCGGGCTAGGATCTATGAGTATTCTTTGCGCGCACTGACTTATCGAGCCATAGCCGCTAAAATAACACAATAAAATTATCAAATCGGACTAATTTTCGGATGGTTTAGGTATTTAAAAGTAAAACTCCACTTGAATACCTTACGATTTCTGCTAAAAAAGCTTAAGGAAGACTTTATAAAAGGAAATAAACGAAAGTCGCCTGTTATTTTGGTGGCTAGGGCTCGATGTATAGCTTAACCCGACTTGGCCGCCCTGAAAATAATTATATTCATGTTTAATTACGACGACTTGCGTCCTGGATAATGATCTTGTTCTTCTGACGCGTTACTTTTGTGGCCGATGGTGGCGGCATCAGACGCTTCAGCTGCTCCGGCCTAAAGCTGACCAAAGCCTTATCCTTGATCTTTCCAACCGCCCCCGTAGTAGTCGTCGTCGTTGAGGTGGTGGTGGTTGCCGTAGCCGTGGTGCTTGACTCAATCAAAGCCGTGGACTCATCAGCTGTGGAGCCGGAGGAACCAGCTGCAGCAGCCGCGGCGTACCTGGTGAGCACCTGAAACTTGGCAAAGATGTTGCGTCCACTGCGTTGTTCCTTGTCCTTGAACTTGTCTAGCGCTGAACCGGTGGGCAGCGGCTTGGGCGCCTTGACTAGCGACTTGCCAGGATTGCTGCCGGCTGCCTTGTAAAAGTCCAGCTCGTAGTCGAAATCGCTACTCGCCTGTCCTGGCGTGGATGCACTAGCTGGGGCCAAGGCCCGCTCACCGTAGCTGGCCGAGCTGGCGGACGTCTCCTCGGCCATGTGTCGCAGCATCAGGGTAAGCTTCATCTCGTGTTGCCTCTGCAGGAGCACGGCATTCCGCTCGCCCTCGAGTCGCGCCTGTCGCACGGCGTTGGACAAGACGCGCTCCTTCCACTCCCAGGCATCGCGCTCACGCTCCAGCTGCACAAGCTGCAGTTCCAGCTTCCTCGACGAGTCGCGCAGGTCGATCACCTTGGTGAAGTATTTGTACAGCAGCGTTCGCATCTCATCCGGCGAGAGGCGATTCAGGCGGGCCATCAGCATCTGCTCGCCCTTCTCTCGCTGCACGCGATCGCTGGTGTCGATGGAGCGGTGTCCCGTGATCAGCTCGTTCTTGAACTCGATGGCCGCATCGATCGCCTCTATGGCCTCGTCGCACTCGAGCAGCTTGCGCTCCTCCTTCTGGGTGAGCACCTTGTCCCGCTTAAGCTTGCTGTCCAGGTGGCAGCGCTCTTCCAGCAACAGGTCCCGAGTGCTGCGCAGATTGCGGATCTCATGGCGCAGGCTCTCCTGCTGCGCTGGCCCCGGTTGCTCCTCCAGATTGTCCGATTTCTCGCGGAGAATGTGGTTCAGGTGTGTTATCCTAGCCTGCACTGCCTTGAGCTGCCGACCTTGCAGCTCGGGACAGTCTGGCTGAGGCTTGACCAGCGCTTTTCCGGCCGAGAGGTCCCGGGATTCCCGCAATTTGGCCAGTTCCAACTCCAGCTGATCGCGCAGCTTGCCCTCCTTGCGTAACTTCTTCTCCAGGTCATCGGCCTGCTTGCGCGACTCGGCGACCGACTGTTGGAGCTTCTTAACCTTCTGGCCACTTTCGCCGGCAATGTGTTTTATGGAGTTAAGGTCCTCTAGCCGACGCTCAAGGTGCGCTATGATGGCGGTCCAGCGCTCGATATCCGCCTGTTCCCGGCCCTGGACCAGCGCCTTGCCCAGCTGCTTCTTGGCCTTGTCGCACTCGGCCTCCAGCTTGCCCCGTTTCTTGTGGAACCGCTGCTTGGCATGGCTGCGCGTATCGCTGTTCTTCACCAGCTCGCCGATGATGTTTCGCTTCACCTGGATAGTTTGCTCAATCTCGCGCAGCTGCCGCTGCCGACCCTCGATCTCGGCGGCCAGCTTGCGCAGCTTTTTCTGTAGCTGTTCGATGGGAGCGTTGGCGGCAGCGGCGGCCAAGGCTGCCTGGCGCAGTCCCTCGCCCGAAGAGCTCTCCAGGGGATCGACGACCAACTCGGCGGAATGTATTGGTGATGGCTGCTGCGAGGCGACTCGATTCAGCATGGCCAGCTCTGCAGTACTCAGGCTGACGCCTGGCTGAATGCTCCGCCTGCGACCTGTTGACAAAAATTAATTAATTTTAATTTTAGATATTCACAATGGACTCCACTATCAGTTACCACCAATGCTGGTCTTCCGTTCGTCTCCTTTGTCACCCGGCTCCTGCTGAGCGTCATTGTCGTGATCTTGGCTGTTCATAACCGCCTTGGGGTGCTTCGACAAATAATCCGCGTGCCTGGCCAGAATGAGAGCGTCCGTCTTTACGCGGAACTCCTCCATGAGACCTTCTAGCTTGTCGGCCAGGTCGGGACGTTGCGACTCATTGTCCGTGTCGTTTTCGTTGTCCGAGTTGGCCGGCTCCGAGTTGGCCGGCTCAGAGTTGACCTCTTCCGGCTCATCGGCCTCCTGAATAGGCACCAGCTGCTTCTGCTGGCGCATGGCCTCCGTTGAGCTTAGGCACTCCTCACACTCCTGCTTGAGGAAGAGCCACTCCTCGATCTGCTCCTTCTCCAACTCACTGATCAGCTTCGAGTCCATCAACCTGCAACACAATGGTAGGTTTAACAAAGTTCTTGTGAATTTTAGATGTTTTAATCACTTGGCAAACAGTCCCTCTGCGTTGGTCACCAACTTGGACCACTGACTAGCCGCGAACTGCAGCCCAAAGTGGTCGCCTGGCCCCGCCTGCGATAAGGGTCCTCCTCCTGCGGAGTTCGAAACGGCCAGTGCCTCGGGCGGCCGTACAATTAGCGTGTTGTCGTCGGAGTAGGTGTTCATGATCACAAAGTTGCGCACGCACTGAACCTTGAAGGCGAATTGCAGGTTGCCAAGCGTCTCCGCCAGGTGTTCCTCCAGAGGAGACACGCAAAGAATCACCAGCGTCTGAGCCCGTCCGCCGAATGAATCCTTCAGCAGAGTGGTAAGCGTGGTCTGGCCATACGGAATGTTTCCATTGACCCCGTACATTAGTCCGGGATCGGTGAGCGTGCTCACCACCTGCTCCAGCATGTGCAGGCCTGCGTCGCGGGGGCGTCCAGGGGGCGGCTCACCGCAGCGTTCCGTGCCGCACAGATCACAGAAGCTGGCCGTGGACAAACGGTGCTGCAGCAGTCCCTCCTTGGACACCCACTGCTGCTCCAATGTCAGCGTGAAGAGAGTGTGCGCTGGCAAGGACTGTCGGGCGGCAAGTCCCGCCTGCAGCCAGCGAAAGACCGCATCCCCGTTTGTGCAATGCACATTTCCCATACCCAGCAAGTCGCAGACTTCGCCACCACAGATCTCCACAAATCCCACGTTGATGGCGTAAGTTCTTTCTGAAACGGGGAAAAATAAGCTAATTTTACAAGCTATACCTGCATGCAGATCCCACCTGGATGCGTTGAGATGTGCGCAAAGATGTCCCGAACGCAGAGCTGAACAACTCCCTCGTTTCCGTCGATCTGGGCGCCTTCCTCGACATTGCCGTACAGGGTGTAGCTCTTGCCCTGACCACTTTGGCCATATGTGACCACCGAGGCGTCGAAGCCCTCTAGGAACAGGCCAATCAGCGGAAAGACCGTCTGGTGGTACACCTGCTCCTGAGTGCTGCTGCTGGCCAAAGCGTGGGTGACGGGGACAGTGTGGGGCCCCACCTGGATGAGCCCGGCCGCAATGCTGTCCATGGGATCGCCGCCCGGTAGAGCGCTGGGCAGCCCTAGAGCGGAGGCACTGATGGGAATGGCCTGGACGCAGTATCCAGATTCGCGAGAATTAACAACAGTCCCGTTCTCATTGCCATTGGTGTCTGTCTCTGGCTCCAGCTTGCCTAGAGCGGGTGTATCCTCCCCCGCATTTCCATTATTGTCAGTAATCTGCGGGGGCTTTTCCTCGCTTGCCTCCTCTCCAGTGTCCTTGGGGTGCTCCGCGTCTTCCTTATCCACCACCTCCTGTGTGGAGCCGACGCGAGCAACGAGATTCTTGAGCTCCCTGTGAGGGTAAATTCGTACCGCCACCTGTATGGGTATCTCCATGGTAGTCGCTGGTGTTCCTGATGTTGCATTCACATAGTTCGCTGCGCGTTGGTGCGCATTTTTGCGCTTTCAAAACTACTTGCAAAAATTCCTCAGCTCCGAATCGATACACGATAGTGTGGCCAAGGCTAGACCGCCAAAATATACCAAAAATAATACCAGCACGGTAGGAATAATAAATTTCATTTCGTCAATTGCGTCGATTACCAGCAAAGTTTAAAAAAAAAAAAAAAAAAATTGACACATTTACACACATTTACAAAAGTAATAAATGGATAAACAATGAAAATAAATTAATTTTTCATATCAAACACATATGTATCATTCTAAGATTTTTTGTTTGAGCGAATATCGACTGGCCCTTAGACAAAAAAAGAGTTTATATAGAATGTCCCATATGTCAAATATGAGCCAGTGAAATCTGACACAAAAATATACTATCGCATATAGTATAATAGTATTTACTGAAAGTATAAATATATACCACCGATTCGGAAACGATAACTGCGATTTGTCAGACGCGACCCTAGTCCATCTCCGATAATTTTCACGTTGTTTTTCAGCGCGTGTTTTCTTTGTGCAAAAACGCTTAGCTTCGAGTTTTAAGTGTACCCACAGACGAGAAGCATGTCCAAGCGCCGCATCGAAGTGGGGGAGACCTACGGCAGCAAGGCCAAGAAGTGAGTACTGCAACAGCAGCCGCTAACGAGCTTATAACTCGATTTTCCCAACAGGGAGTCTGAGGCATCATCCTCGACGGCTGCAGCAACTTCAGCTGCCGGCACAGTGGCGCAGATCCTCGGCGGCTTTGTGCCAAACAAGCAGCCACCGACGATGAACCCGCTGACCAACAAGCCGTACTCGCAGCGGTACCAGAACCTTTACAAGAAGCGCATCTCCTTGCCGGTGTTCGAGTACCAAGCGGACTTTATGCGCCTGCTCAGCCAGCACCAGTGTATCGTGCTGGTGGGCGAGACGGGCTCCGGCAAGACGACGCAGATCCCGCAGTGGTGTGTTGACTTCGCCGTGTCCAAAGGGCGCAAGGGCGTGTCCTGCACACAGCCCCGCCGAGTGGCCGCCATGTCCGTGGCGCAGCGCGTTTCTGAGGAAATGGATGTAAACCTGGGCGAGGAGGTCGGCTACTCAATCCGTTTCGAGGACTGCTCCTCGGCCAAGACGCTGCTGAAGTACATGACAGACGGTATGCTGTTGCGCGAGGCTATGTCCGATCCGATGCTGGAGCAATACCAGGTTATCCTGCTCGACGAGGCCCACGAACGTACTCTGGCCACCGACATTCTTATGGGCGTGCTCAAGGAGGTGATCCGCCAGCGCAACGACCTCAAGCTGGTGGTAATGTCTGCCACCCTTGATGCTGGCAAGTTCCAACAGTATTTCGACAACGCACCGCTCATGAACGTGCCCGGCCGCACGCACCCGGTGGAGATATTTTACACGCCAGAGCCCGAAAGGGATTACTTGGAGGCCGCTATTCGCACAGTTATCCAGATCCACATGTGCGAGGAGATCGAGGGTGAGTGGGAAACCTACATTATAATTAGATAACACAATTAATAATTTATTTACTTATGTATTATTAATTAAACCCTCTAATTTCCCAACTACAGGCGACATTCTCATGTTTCTTACGGGCCAGGAAGAGATCGAGGAGGCCTGCAAGCGTATTAAGCGCGAGATTGACAATCTCGGATCGGAGATTGGCGAGTTGAAGTGCATTCCGCTGTACTCCACGCTGCCGCCGAACCTGCAGCAGCGCATCTTCGAGGCGGCCCCTCCACCGAATGCCAATGGGGCCATTGGGCGCAAGGTGGTGGTGTCCACCAACATAGCCGAGACCTCGCTGACCATTGACGGCGTGGTGTTCGTGATCGACCCGGGCTTTGCCAAGCAGAAGGTGTACAATCCTCGCATTCGCGTGGAGAGTCTGCTCGTCTCGCCCATCTCCAAGGCCTCGGCCCAGCAGCGGGCGGGTCGAGCCGGTCGTACGCGTCCGGGCAAGTGCTTCCGTCTCTACACAGAAAAGGCATTTAAGAACGAAATGCAGGACAACACATATCCCGAGATTCTGCGCTCGAACTTGGGTAATATGGCTTACTTTCATTACAATATCACCCTTTGCTAATCCGTTTACTTGCTGTGGCCAGGCACTGTGGTGCTGCAACTCAAGAAGCTGGGCATCGACGACCTGGTGCACTTTGACTTTATGGATCCTCCGGCCCCGGAGACCTTGATGCGGGCCCTTGAGCTACTCAACTATCTGGCTGCCCTGGATGATGACGGCAATCTGACGGACCTCGGCGCCGTTATGTCAGAGTTCCCCTTGGATCCGCAATTGGCCAAAATGCTAATCGCCAGCTGCCAGCACAACTGCTCGAACGAGATACTTTCCATAACGGCCATGCTGTCGGGTGAGAAAAAACAAGCAACCACATAGAAACTCCGGGCTTAAGTAGAGAAATCTGGGAAAGCAATGAGTACGATACCTTCATGAGTTAGTTTGTATTGCTTACCTTGAATTTACAGGAAACGTTTTTAATTCGCTGATGCTACTTTTTGTCAAAATATCAGAGTTATAGTGTAATTCCACTGCAACATATTTTCACAAATTGAAGCAGGTGATTCCACTGCAACATCTACATTCCTTGGCGACATGTAAATGGAACGAACAGCTGAAGCGGCTTTGTATACATTTGAATTATAGCCTTTTTCCACTGCTCCATCTACATTTATGAACAGGTGATCTGGTTTTGTTTACATTTGAATTGGGACGGCGTCCATCATAGCGCGGCCAAAAGTGGTAATTTCTGGCTAAATTAACCGATTAATTAATTCAAGGCTTTTCAATATCCATGCTTGGAGCTTCGAAATCTTTTATATCAAAGATAAATTTGTTTTTCTGCCGCGACCGCAAAGTAAAAATAGTTTCCTAACACACCTTAAGGAGTATCTCATTATGCAATGCCGACCACGAAATGCTGCGCTGAATCTAGTTTTCTTTCACATTTATGTCAAAAGTATTCATAATTTCAAAAACAATAAGAAATTAGAGAAGGGTTTGATGGCTTAGGGAAGCAACTTACGAAATATCGCTTAATAGTCGATATTTTTCGGTGTTTTTGTTTTAGTATGTAGAGAAACCTTCGGGGCGAATGGTTTACTTCCTTTAACTTGCACTTATTGCAAGCATACAATAAGTGGATGTCTGTTGCCGACGGGACCACCTTATGTTATTTCATCATGACCCCGTGTAAAAGAATGGACCATCCTCGAGAATGTAGCAAAATGTTGCAGTGGCTAATTACCAAATGCTTTGATTGCCCTTCACAAGTAGCAACTGTGAATTTCGTTATCCAATAAAATTGAAAACCCGACGCTGACTCAGACCTAAGTAATTTCATAAGAACCAACAGTGCAAAGGAAAAAGTTTATTCAATTTCTTTGTTCTTTGCATTCAACTCGAAAAGCATAGTTGCACATGCGTAAAAGTGCCATCATTCGAATGGAATGATGAGTGGCAAGTCCTTCAAAACTTTGTGTTCGTACTCATTCGACAATTTGCCAATAACTGCTACGCACTTGCAACTCACAAATGCAACCAATCTTTGAATTAAGCCTCTAGATTGCCTAGCTGACGCAAAGTAAGCACAATCTAATTGTTTATGTAAAAAAAAACTGTTTTGAACTTGCGCTTAATCGAAAACCAAACCAATTCAAACGTGCCAAAGTGCCACAGTGCTTCGTGCGTCCCAACGAGGCCAAGAAGGCAGCCGATGAGGCCAAGATGCGGTTCGCTCACATCGACGGGGATCACTTGACCTTGCTGAATGTATACCACGCCTTTAAGCAGAGTGAGTAGCGAATAATATGCCCTTATAGACAGAAATTAACCCCCAATTTCAGGCAGCGAGGATCCCAACTGGTGCTATGAGAACTTTATCAACTTTCGGTCGCTGAAGAGCGCTGACAATGTGCGTCAGCAGCTTGCCAGGATCATGGACAGATTTAGCCTGCGGCGCACCAGTACCGAATTCACTTCAAAGGACTACTATGTGAACATACGCAAGGCTCTCGTCCAAGGCTTTTTCATGCAGGTAGCCCACCTGGAGCGCACCGGCCACTACCTGACCATCAAGGACAATCAGAACGTGCAGCTGCATCCGTCGACGTGTCTGGACCACAAGCCCGACTGGGTCATCTACAACGAGTTTGTCCTGACAACCAAGAACTACATTCGCACGGTGACGGATGTGAAGCGTGAGTACTCAACCCTCGGACTTTATATATTTACCTAAACACATTTGCTTTTTACTTCTTTCCACAGCTGAATGGTTGCTCAGTCTGGCCCCGCAGTACTACGACCTGAACAACTTTCCGCAGTGCGAGGCGAAGCGCCAGCTGGAGTTGCTGCAGCAGCGGATGGAGACCAAGCAATACCAGAAGGGTTTCTAGGTTGCATAACTGGGACAATTGGGAGGGGCAATGGATATGGATGTGTGACCTTTCATAGTTCAACAGTAGCACCTTCGTTGGACACCTATAAAGAAGGAAAGATGGGCTAAATAATGCATCGTTTCGCTTTTTATTGTTTGCATAATTTAAACCTCAGCACATAGGCAGACTCTTAACCAGATCAATGATATCCAAAAGCTCCGTTTAGTGAATAGTGTTAATAAATGAATCCACTTTTTATATTAACTCAGCCGTTGGTCCTTTGGAACTGAATAAGTATGACCAGGTAAGTGGCTATGGCCGAGGCGAACTGAAAAAAAGGGAATATTTTCGTTTTAGACCAAAAACGTACGTTTTCGTTTTAAGGTGCTTCGATTTTCACAACCTTTTTGTCATCGTTTTTTTTCAAAATATTTAATTGTTTGTGTTGCTCAAACAGTTGACTTGGATGTTTTGAGAAGTACACGTATGTTTAAATGCCTTTACCTTTTTTAATTGTTTTTTAAAACCAAAATCAGAAAACATTTATTTAAAAAGTAAACACGAACTAGATTGATCTACTGATGGTGTGAAATAAACATCAATCAGACCAAAAAGTTAACTATTTTTTCTTTTTGCAAATTAGATCCGATTTGATGTAGAAAAGGCGTTTACTTTTTATTTCGTCAGGACAAAACTTGCCCGTTTTTAAAAACGAAAAAGTCTTGTTAAAATGAAAACGGGAGCACCGATTTCTCGTTTTCGAAACCGAAAACAAAAGAATCTTGTGAAAGTGTAAACCGGAGCCTGCCTGGATGTCTTTGAGTGTTATCTTGAGTGTTACCGATGTTAGTATGGTTCGATTGACGCGGCACAGCCCGCAGGCTGAGAAGTCTGCATCCACCACCAACAACTGCTGCCAGAACTTCTTCACCGCCTCGGCTAGTATCGGTTCGTGCACCTTCCTCTCGATCTCGCACACGATCTGTATGGTTTTTCGCGACTCTCGAGCAGCCAGGTGGCACGGCTCCACCACCATGAGCAGGCGGAGAAAATGAAAGCATATCCAAAGTATCTGCACCCACAGGTAGCCGTTGTCCCGCTTACTGAGCAGCTCCAGGAATAGGAAATAGGCGGTGGCCACCAGATGCAGCAGGCAGGACACCAGGATGAAAAGAACCGCAACGCCAAAAGAGCTACAAGTGGTTCGGATTAATTAGCAAGCAAGCGAGCGGGCGAGGTGGCACATCGTACTTGGACAGGAGCAGGACACACTTGCCCAGCGACTCGTGACTGTCGGCCATGGCCTTGAGCAGAAGACCCTTGTTTTGGCTGGAAAAGGGACCAGTTTGAGTAACTCCACGTTGAGGATAAGACTGCGGGCTGCTGCCCTGTCACCTGTCGACTCGCTGGGCAGAGTCTCGCTGTTCAGCTTGGTCAGACTCGCATGCAGCGCCGAAGGCATCGCCAGAGGCTTCATGCTGATGGTCTTTACAGTATTCACCTTGTGCGGCTTGGCTGAACTCGGGTCCTTGTGCTCTGCAAGAAATTGCCGGGTTAGCCAGGAAAACCATGTAATGGGTATTGCGAGTTTCGAGATCCACTTACCCCCCAGGAAGCTACTGTTGAGCATGCGGTTCAAACGTGCGAAGCGACGGCCCAGGCCATAGGCGGTGTTCGCAAAGTTGATTTGCAGGCCCGCGAGGATGAAGTAGAGGCCATAAAAGGGTATATACCAATGTACATTGAGCTCTGTGGCGCAACATTGAAATTATAAACAAGTAAGAAAGCTACTGTTGAGTAAGCTCGAATGTGAGATACCCGGTACCAAAATATGTTTGCGTTAAATAATAAGAAGAAGAATTCAGTGCCATCGTGACGTTCCTTCTCACACGTTTTTTGAAAAAAATATCGGTTTTGTTTTGTCAAAATAAAACACTATTTAGCAAGACAATCGCCGCAGGAGCTAAAACTATGGATGTAGCCTAGTGGTCTGCGTGGACGGAAGGGGTTCATATCCTCAAAAAATCCCCAATCAACTTTATTTTAGTTATTTTGTAATGTTATTTTCTATACACTTTCACTTGTCTGCTGACTCATACGGACGGACGGACATGGATAAATCGACTCGGCCGGTGACGCTGAGAATATACATATACCAGGGACCGTAATTATTATAAGTTTTATTATAAAAATCAAATATAAATCTTAAACATAATTAAAAAAATACATTAAAATAAAAAATAAAATTACCATTTTTTTTAAGTTAAAAATATAAGTAATGGTATTGAAGAGTACTACTTATATTAGTCGATACGAGCAATAGGATCTTCCGTTCAAAATATATTCAAATTTTTTAGACTTAAGATTTAATAAATATTAAATAAAAATCGGAAAACAATTTTTTTCTCTTTTTAATTTTACCCATATGGGCAAATCCCAAATTTGTACGATCTTGTAAATGAAAATGTAATATTTTTTTAGGTTTCTGAAAAATATATAGTATAATTTTGTATTGTACTTAGAGGTATTTATTTTCGTTACCGTTACTATTTTCGAAATGTGTGTCGCATGCTACACAAAATGGAAGTTTCTTTTCAATTAAAAAGGCTTACAAAATCCAATATATAAACGAAAGTAAGAATAAAAGGATGCATAAATAACTAATTTTAAGTCACAAAAATTTATGGTTTTTTAGCAAACGCCGTGAACCTATTGTGTCGCACGCTACATTTTTTCCACTGTCATACAGTTTGTAGTTTTCCTATGAATAACTTCATATTCTCTTGAAAAGCAACTTATTTTGTACTTAATAGATATCCAAGAGAAGATTTGGTAGAAAAAGTACAAACATCTCGAATTTTTTTTTGCCTGCGAAAAAATTAAATAAAAGCTGCTCTTAAAAATAAAAAAAAAATACCAAAACAATTTTTTTCGTTTTCTAGTCGATTTTTAGATGAAAACATTAAGATATGCTATGTAATCATTTGAAGTTTTTTACATATAATGAACATTTTAGTTTTCGGGCCTGGTGGACCTGGCACGATACGTGCTATAGGATCTTCCGATCAAAAGATATTCCAGTTTAACTTTTATCATAAATAATAAAAAAATAATAAATAAATAATTAATTATTATAATTATTTTTATTTTATATATTTTTTTAAAATAAAAAAAATATTGGTTAATATTTAAAAAAAACGGAAAAAAATGTATTCTAATTTTAATTTTATCGTAAAAAATACCGTATATGTTTTTTTCGCACTTCTCAAATGATTTTAAAACCTTTGCTTTTGGGGTGCGAGATGCCTCCTTCTGCCTGTTGCATGCACCCTCAGTTTACACGAAAATATAATTTCCCTGCAGTTCCACTCATTTAACAATTCAAGTCATACAAAAAAATGTTGATGTTGATATATCATTGATGAAATTACATACAATAAAATACTGATAAAATTAACATTAGGCCAAAAATGCACAATATTTCATCGAACTTTCATCAACATAAGTTTATGTTGTAATATTTCGATGAATTCCGATGTAATCACAACAAAAAAAAATCAATAAATAAAAAACTATTTGAGTAATTTGCATAATGACTAAGAATATTCCCTTAAAATTTTAGAGAAATCGGCCTGATAGTTTACTAGAATTCAATGACGCCATGATCGACTGTGAGGTACGCGGTACCCAAAACGTTGTGGGTGAAATTAAATAGGACATCATCATGGAAAAAAAAAGTTGACAAATGAAAAGAAATGTTGCTAGAAACATGTTGAGCAAAACCGAAAAAAGACAAATGTTGCTAGGGACATGTTGAGCAACATGTACGTGCGCTCTCAAAATTTTTTTCAGAAAAAGTCCGCGATTGCCTACTTATTAAATCTATTTATTGACTTTAAGGGGGGACATACACACATGTAAACGGTCAAAATTTAGGCATTTTTCATTATGTTTTTTTAATAAAAAAAAGAGCTATCATCTTGGAGCTGTAAATATATTATATTTAAATGTGGTATTTAAGATGTTACATAAATTTTGTTTATAAAAAAATTTTACAAATTGGCGGACTTATGGAACATTTGCCACAGCGCGTCGGGGTTTGAGTTTCCCGGTTATGGACACGATAGAGCTGTAATTTGTGTCAGACAAAAAACTTAAAATATTTGTGTTCATTTTGTGTTCAAAAACTCAAAAGGAAAAATGACATAAAAAATTAATTCAGTTTTGAAAAAAAAAAAATTTTACTTTCCACGCCCTAAAAAATTTTAAATAAGATTTTTTAACACAGACTTAGGTTCAAATAGAAGAGCATTTAATTCTAAAGAGAATTCAATTTGATTCACTCCGATATGTTCTATAGTTTTTTGTAAATAAGACATCAAAAAACGAAAAAAGAGAAGTGGAGAAATAGCAGTCTAAAGTTTTTGACGTGGCTTGAAGCCAGCCTTAGTTCCGCGCTTACAAGCTCGATTTGAGGCACATAGAAATTAAATTTAAATATGTCCCTCTTAAGATTAAATTATTCAGTTGAATTGCATTACTTGAAATGAAATTTTAAATTACCCGTATCCGACTGGGCAATGTTCATCTCCTGGGCAATACGCATCCATGTTCCCACATCCAGGCCGACCAACAGGGATATGGCCAGCAGGGAGACTACAGCCATGGCCAAGGCACGCCATCGATCCCTCCTGAAGTTGTTGTAGGCATTCAAAGTGTTGTCGATCTGAAGGAAGGGTTTACGGATACGGCTTCACATATGTATGTGTGAATAAAAGGACCTCACCTTAGTGAGACGTGAATTCAGCTCGAGCGTGTCGTTTAGGCTGAAGAGCCCACAGTATACACCCGATACGATGGCCATAACCACTACAGAAACATCCAGCGCCGTAACCACTTTCGACGTAGCCGACTTCATTCTAAAAGATGCACTTTTGATTTGTTGGTTGGTTGTTTTGCAGTTGGTTTGAGCAATTAATTGGTGAAGATCAAATGTGTTTGGAAGGGAGCAAAGGTGATAATTAGATAGAAAAAGATTGAGATAGGTAAATATATGTACATACAGTAGGAGTCATAGTAATAGCATTGCCTGTCAAGTTACTTATTAGATTCGCGGGTCAAGTTAAGTACTTAATAGGTAACAAGAAAAGAAGCTAGCTTCGATCATCTAAAATATTTCTACAAAGTCAGTGAGAATCGACCTTTGACACTAATTAAAGCATATTATTACTATAAACATTAAGCGAATCAGATTGCAGGGAAAGAATAAAATCTTAATAAATGACCGAAAAATCTAAAAAATTATGATTTTTCAGGTTTTTTTCTATGAACAAAATAAGGTTCATTTATAAGATTTATCATTTAAGATTTTACAGAACTTTAGAATGAACGCTTTATTTAATACCGAAAATTCATATATTAGGAATTTTGTCTAATTTGGGGTTAGAGGTGGAGAATAATCGATGTTTGTGGACATCGATGTTTTCGATGAAAAACATCGATGTTTAATCGATGTTAACATAATAATGTTTGAAATTAAAAAGTAGTTCTCAACAAAACTGTTCATGAAGTTTCAAACATGCCTAACATAAAAGATATTTCATTTTATATAAATTATTACGTTATTTTACAGAATTATTTTTATTAAGTAGTAGTTTTGAAATTAAAAATATTTAACAAATATATAAATTCATTTGAGATAATTTATGAGGAAAGATGAAATTAGAACTTAGATTTTATACGAGGGGCTTGGACAATGATAACGTAATAATTTTATATACAATTATATAAAAATTTTTGTATGAATTTTTGAGGAAAAAATTGTATGATTACGTTATCATAGGGAAGGGGTTCATCAGAAACGTGATTACGTAATATATATGTTAGCGATGTTTTGAAAACATCGATTACATCGATGTTAACATCGATTTTTCTCCACCTCTATTTGGGGTGAAAAGTTATCTTTAGGCAGAAATAATACCGTAGGTTATAAAGTCCTGCTGATGTGAGACACTAGCTTATGGCAATTAAGCCATAATTTTTGTAGCAATAAAAATAATAATATTGAGGTGCAATTATTGTTAGATGAAAACTTAAAATACTATTATTTTGTTTTTAAATTTAAAACAAACATTTTTATTCCAGAAAAAACACAAGTAGTTCTAGAAACAAGAAAGAAAGCTAACTCCGGTAAACCAAAGTTTGTTTACCATTGCAATCTGCAAATTGCAGACTGAAATTGGATCATTAAAATTCGACCCATTTTGGTAATGTGAAAAGATATCAAATTATGTAAATTTTACATTTTACATGTAATATTTAACATTTTCATATAAATCGACCGATCCCTTTAATGGCAGCTATAAGATATAGTTGTCCGATCTTGATGAAATAAAACCGTAATTCTAGAACGATAAAAAACTATTACATCTCGAAATCTATAGAAATTCGTTCCGACCTATATACTGGGTTCCGACATATGTATGTTTATACTGCGTGCTAAGGAAATAAGAATATGCTGAAAATTTCAGCTCGATAGCTCAAAAACTGAAAGATTAGTTCGCGTAGAAGCCGACACACAGACAGACAGACGGACGGACATGTCTAGATCGACTCGGCTGGGGATGGTGGTCAAGAATATATATACTTAATGGGGTCGGAGATGCCTCCATCCAAATATCATGGCAAAATTATAATACCCTCTGCAAGGGTATAAAGAATCCTAATATGGGAATGTGGGTAATTTTTAGTTTTCGTCTTGATTCAAATTTTTATTTCAAATTTGTTGTGGTATGAAAATGGATACACAAATCCTAAATACAAAATGTACAAAATCTTTCGTATTTTTAAATTAAGAACAAAATATGCTTACGCTACTTTCGTGACCAAATGGTCCCGATTCTATGACCAAAAATCCTAAAAACAAAAATTTTTCTGGGCCAATAAATACACTATCTACAATATCTACGTATCTGATAATATAATAAACTTTATAGCGCTTCTTTTTAATCATTTTAAACTGCGCCAATAAGTACAACGAAAATATCTACGTATCTGGTAATGTAATAAACTTTTTAACGCTTCCTTTTAAGTTTTTGAAACAAGACGAGAAAGATGCTTTTTTCGGTATTTCAGAAAAATTGATTCTTTTTGTAAAGGTTATTTTGGAGTTCTTAGCTAGTTCCTTATAGAAAAGATAAAAGGGAAACGATTGACAAGAAATTAAAGGTTGAAAACCAATCTTGTATCGCGACACTATAAGAGCTTAATTTGGGAAGTGCTATTTTTTTTGACATCCTTTGAAGTTGGGACGAATACGACAAACAGATCAGTAGGAGAAACGACAAAGATATATAGAATAGATAAATAGATAAAAGAGGAATTATTTATACAAGTCCTGCATCAAGACAGGGCAGGGTACTTACCGCACGGGTATTTCCGAGTTTGCATCGAACAGCAGTCCCCGATAGGTGAGGCATACTAGGGAAATTTTACATACATTGCTATCAGCCCGAATGATAACCAATCAACCCCACCCACACTCACCCATTACCACTGTCAGGGTGGCTGAGTAGAAGGTAAATATCCAACTGCGGCGGATTTCCACTTGGCTCTTCGAGTTCCGACTTATGACATACGGGGCCAGAGCCAGCACTTTGCTGATGTAGAAAATGCCGATGCTGGGCTCCGAAATTTCCATCTTGCTGTTGAGCTGTGGACACTTACAGGACAAACTCCTGGCAGGAACTGTTCTCGAGTGGCCGAATACACGAACTTAAATTGCAAAATTCCATATTCGACACCAAACAAATAAAGCGCGCTCCCATATTTGACTATTATTAGTGGCTAGTCACCACCCAGTTCCCGCAACCCGGCCTCCCCTGTGTGGGCGGGACATTCGCAGACCGTCTGGGCAAACAGGTCCGGGTTCGAATGGGTAACACATTTACTTATCAAAAACGTGGCTGCCCGCGATGTAAATAATAATTAGCGTGTGAAAATACCAAGCCGGCAGGACACAGAACCAATTATTTTGGGGACAGAGTTGACAGCTGCAGCAGCAGCTGCGACATGTCTATAAGCGAGAATAAGGACAGCGCAATTGTTTGACTTTCTCTTATTTATTTTAGAGACTCTGCTCAGAATAAAAATAATAAAATAAAAATCACTGCTAGCAAGCATAGGTTTAGACAGTGTGGGCATTGAAGATCTCAATCCAGTAACCATCAGGGTCCTTAATGAAGGCCAATCCCTTCATGCGGCCGTCATCGGGCTTCTTAACGAACTCGACGCCAAGCTCTTGGAAACTGTGGGATGGGGTCGATGGATTTTTATGAGAATACAATTACCAGGACGTATTTCTTACCGCTGGCAGGCGGCATAGACATCAGGAACCATAACTCCAATATGCCCAAAGCCACGGGGATCGTTGTTGCCGGTGTGGTAGCTCTGATCTGGGTCGCTTTCAGTTCCCCAGTTGCTGAGAAAAATATACAGAAGCTTACATTTAGTGACTTCTTTTTCGAGAGAATTAAAATAGAATTTTGTCTTTCAAATAAAAGGTTAATCTGAAATCATCGTCGTTTTAATTTCGATTTAAAATGTAAAATATTATTTTTACAAAAATATAATATTTAAGCAAGAAGAACAATCACCCCTTGTCGGGCTGGCAATCATTCCCTTTCCCTGTAATAGACATTTTGACTTATACGGAAAAAGTTAAACTTGTAATTTTTTATATAACAAACGGAAATTACATTTTTTTTTGTTGATTCAAGTAAGTTTTGATAAGGTTTAACCCTTTCATGCCTGAATTAAATTCCGATTTTCGATACTCGGAGTCCTTTAGTATGTCCTTAAAGGAACAATAAGGGAAATACCCTATAAGAAAGAGTTCACACAAAATTTTGAATCGTAACCGAAGCTTAAATGCAGTCATTGTTGCATATATGCAACTGGGCTTGAAAGGCTTAATTGAATTTGCTAAAAATAGAATATACGATTTTAGTTAGGCACTTACTGGGTCAGTTCAACCGTGGCCTTGCGGCTCATTGCCCAGCTTCGTCGTTCCTTTGGGTCCTTCGGCACATCGGCGGCGTTTTCATAGCTGGGGAAGACAGACAACGCCATTGTTATCGCCAGGTAATAGGCACGTACTTAGATAAGGCGCATCCACTTAACCTTACCCCATAAAGTACAAGGAGAACTTGGCCTCAGGGAAGTCCAGCTTCACTAGCAAGGTCATTCCCAAAACCCCCGTGTAAAAGGGCAGCGACCGGCGTGGATCCTTGATGCGGTACATTGTTTGCTGAAAAAGGAAGTCCTGGAAAGACAGCGTGTAAGCTTTAGTTTTTTGGTTGTTCTAAACTACAGGTTCAAGGCACTTGCCTTGGTCGCCGCCTCCGGTTTTTTGCACAGCTCGTCGGCTTCGGCATTGCTGAGTCCTGTTACGTCGCCCATATCGAGGTTTTTATCCAATTAATCAACACCTGTTGATGCGAATTGTATAGTTAGAATCTAGACAGAAGCGACTAGGGTTGGCAAAAGTATTTTCAATTATCGATATTTACTACACAAAAATATATATTTTGATCGGAATAATTTTTGTATATCTTATTAATGTATCGATACTTATGTATTTTTTAAGATTTTAATCCCAGGTATAAGTATCTTTGCAAAATTAAGACAGCGAAAGCCCAGTACCAAGATCGACGAAATCATTTGCAAGCCAAAAACTTAAAATAAAAAAGAGAACGAACAGAGTTAGACGAAGAACTTGATGGTTTTCCTGATCGGTACTAAATGAGAAAATTTTGTGAAACGATCCCAACTGGCAATACAAGACATTGATTATTGTCCTAAATTTCTTTGGGCTCCTGAGCGAAATAAATCATAATATCGCTCGCAAAATTTTGCAAGCAAATTTCATCAATCTACGTACTAGGCTTTATTCTGAATTAGTAAGCATAGAAATTAAAAAATTCCTTTGAAGTTCGAATCAGTTCGGTTTAATTTATGCGATATATGTATATTTACCTCAAAGTATCGTTGGTACCAAATATTACTTATCGATACATCGATTGCACGAGTGTTATCCCTAGCATTTTTTACGGCGCGTAGTTTTGCTTCTTGGGCCCCGTTTTTTGTAATGAAGCGATAGGCCTTTGCTTCTAGTAAATTTAATACAAAATAAAAAATGGACTTTGACACCGCTAAGGAGAACATCCAACCGTTGGCCACCGGGCGCAATGTTAGCCTGCTGCAGGCCTCGCTCAGCCAGGACTCCGCGCAGGGCCAGGAGCTACTCGCGCAGCGGAGCAAGTTAAAGAATGAAGTGGATAACTACGTGGGCGAGGATCCCCTGGGACCGTGGCACGCATACATCTGCTGGATCGAGCAGAGCTATCCGGCGGGGGGCAGCGAATCCAGGCTGCAGACGGTTTTGAAGGACTGCCTCCACAAATTCGAGAAGGACGACCGCTACAACCAGGACAGACGGTTCATCAAGCTGTTTATCAAGTTCGTAAGTGAAGGTAGTATATCAGCGGGCCAACTTTCCTACTCCATTGCTCGCCCCTAGGCGCAGGAGCAGAAGAACCAGATCGAGTTGTACGAGGAGATGTACCGGCGCGGAACGGGCACGATGGTGGCGGATTTCTACATTGCCTGGGCGTACTGCTGCGACCTGAGCGGCAACATGCACAAGGCCGACGAGATCTTTCGCCTGGGCCTCCAGTGCCGGGCCAACCCGCTAGATGAGCTCAGGGAGGCGCACCAGCACTTTGGGTATACGGTGGGCCAGCGCATGCTGTACAGCGACGGCGAGCAGGCCGACGCAGTCAACCAAGAGCTCAACGAGCGACGGCTGGCCTTGCAGTCGTTGCAGGGACGCCGCCAACGGGGCTCAAACACCATCACAGTCGGAAGCGTGCGAACCGGAGCTGCGGTAAAGAGCGAGTTTCCGGGCGTGGTGCAGGTGAAAGAATTGAGAATTCTAATATTCCAAAAACTTATTAATTATATTGATGATTGATACTTTCAGATGGATGGCCCTAGCACCAGCCGCAGGCACAATGCCGATCGTAAAGTGGACGTTTTTAAGGACGAGAACGCCGACTCGAATATACTGCTGCCTGTGGTTAACCAAGATGTGAGGCCCACGCCTCACTCTATTGTCGACGCTGCTCGCGGTCTGGAGAATGTCAAGGAGTCAATGCCCTGGAACAAGGCACATGCCAAGACGCACAAGCACGGAAAAATCTTTGGCAGCAACTCCCCAACCGACCTGGGCTTCGATATACATGTCGACGAGTATGCACTGCCGAAGATCACACACTATGAACGACGCTTGGAAAAGCCCTTTCAATTCCCCCCCAACTTTGTGGCCAAGAACAGGCCTCTGGAGGCATGGGTGACACCAGTAACAATTGAAGACGGACCAGAAGCAAATGGACTGCCGTGCTATAACAAGGTAATGCTCTACCCGCGCCCCAATCTTGAGTTCTCTCCCGAGGAGTACCGTGCCTACACCCACCTGAAACGACATGGGCTCCCAGCATCCATTGGTTCTTCGAAACGATCAATGGTGGGGCACTGGCAGGGAGCTCAGGGGAGTACGCTGCTATCCCAACTTTGCCGTCGCTTCCAAGCCTCAAACGCCAGACGAGCTGGACAAGTACTTTAAGCCCCCGCCAGTGGCTGATATTCAAGTCGTCTTCGACCAACTCTACAACGACGATGAGCAGACCGAGTACCAAGGAGAGGAGTTGCTGGCTGCCAAGTGGCGGCAGAAACGTAATCTCACGGTCATTGGCGACATTGATATGGAGGAGACTGTGTGCCTGCCCGGGGCCGAAATGCCGCGCCGTAAGAGCTTCTTCCCAACTTTCTCCAGAAAGTCGATGATGCCTCGTGGCGTTCCCGCAGTGGAGGAAGAGGATGAGGCTGTGGCTGTGGAACCTGCAGCCTTAGAAGACGTTCCTCCGGCAATACCTTCTGCAGTTTTACCCCAACCGCCTAACGTGCAGCCAAAGATTAAAATATTTGTGGACTCTGCTTCTACGCCAGACGACAACTTTGCGATGCCAGACCCGCCACCGCGTACTATAGAGATTTACGAGGACCCAGATGAGCCGGGGCCCCAAGAAGCCGCACCCGTTTTCGACGGCGACGAGACTTGCTCCACGCAAGTGTTCAACATGTTCATCAAGTCGCATGGCATAAGTACACCGAAGGGCGCGCAGAAGCAGACACCGGCTCGTCAGTTTGGCACTGTTCTTAAGGAACTGTCGCCCGTGGAGGAGCCTGCCACCTCTCCCACCTCCACCGAGTCCCCAGTAGAGTCACGCTCACCCATGTTGCGCAAACAGCTGTCCACCATTCTGGAGACCTCGGAGCACGGCACCCAAAGCTCGGCGACCACCAACGCCACTACCAAGTCGACCATCACTTCCTCTTCCTCTTCCCCCGGCTCTCGCACGGCCCTTACGCTTACCACCAAGAGCGAGGAGTGCACCCCGGGACCACTGAGACAGCAGCGCCTGGCTGGCCCTGACGTGGAACAAGAGAAACGGGCTGCTGGCGGCAACTTCACGTGCCGCGAGCTTTGGGAGCCCAATGCCCCCAGCGTACCGATGATGAAGTCCCTGCGCTTCCAGGAGGATAAGACGGAGACAATACCCAGGGCGCTGCCTTGCTTCCAGGAGGACAAAACTGAAACGTTGCCGCGACTGCCTGTCGGCTTGCCAGAATGCACGGTGGCTGCCGGCGAACTGACGCCACTCAAGCTTCCCCCACTTCCCACACTCGATGACGAAAGCGACCTTTGCGGACTCTTTGGCAAGACGCCGACCAAGATGAAGTCCTTCGGCTCTCCGGTTTTACAGGACGCCTCCAAGCGTATTTGCGACCAGGTAACGCCCGATCTTTTTGCGAAGCCAATGAGAAGGGCACAAGACTCCATTGCTGCCTCCTTTGCCGCCGCCGCCGCCCCGGAAGTCAGCCAGTTGGCGGATTCTTTCATGAACGACTTGTCCTTTGTGCCTGAGACACAGCCCGTGACTGAACCCAACCCTGGAGCACCTATGGCCATGCAGAAGAAGTTCGAGATATTCCTCGACGAGACACAGCCAGAGATAGTTTCTGATTTGAAGCCAACGCCACCGCCACCGCCACCAATAGGCTGCAGCTTCACCTTGGATTGCACGTTGCCGGAAACGCAGCAGGAGCCAGTTAAGAAGCAGGAAACTGTGGGGCCATCTCACATGATCGCATCGTTCATGAATGATTGCACGGATCTGAGCAGCTGTCCGCCGCATCTTCCAGGCTCAGCGGGTGGCCCAAGCTCTGCAGGAACACTGAAGTTTGTCACCTCTCCCAGGAAATCTTCCAATGCAAGCGGATCGAGGGATAGTGGCAAGCAGTCCGGTAACTTTTTTGAACTGAATGCTGCCACAGAGATGTTTGCCACTGACATCAGTATGATTAAGAACTCCACGCTGCTCCCTCCGCCTGCAGTTGCAATTCCAGCAACTGGCAAAACAGAGGCGTTGGAGGAGGGCGGAGACCTGAGTATTTACTACAAGAGCACACCGGTAACGCCGAACCAATCGCGCCATTCATGGTCCCAGTCTGACAATGAGACACCTCCGCGAGAGCAGTTCGTACACTTTAAGACAAACATGGACAAGTCGGAGCTGAGCCAAACGTTGGCCGATACCAATGTTAATCCCTTCAACGTCGACCTCATTAGTTCTCTGTTGGACGAAATTGACTTCTCACTGTATATGGAGAAGCTTCCGCATTGTCAACTGGTAGGCCAGGTCAAGCGTCTGCGTCCCAATGCCCAAATTAAGGTAAACGACGAGGAGTTTGAAGTGCTCAAGATACTAGACAAGGGTTCGTACGGCACGATCTACACGGGACGACACGTCAAAACCGGCAAGAAGGTGGCCTTGAAGCAGGAGCGACCGCCCAACTACTGGGAGTTCTACATTACCCTGGAGATTCACAGCCGATTAACCAGCGACCAAATGGTGAGGTTTATAGCTTCAATAACATCATCTTTGAAAAGTATTTCCAGTCAAAGTTATATACAATCAGCAGTTTGCAATTTGAGCCAGCCGTTATAACAAAGCTATATCAATTCTTATATTATTATAACCTTGCAGGATATTATAATATTGTCCAGAAGTTTGCAACGCAGTGATGGAAGCATCTCCGATCCCATAAAGTATATATATTCTTGATCAGCATCACCAGCCGAGTCGATCTAGCCATGTCCGTATGTCGCAAACTAGTCTCTCAGTTTTTGAGCTATCCGAATGAAACTTTGAAAATAGTCTTCTTTCTACTGCAGCTAGTATATATGTCGGAATGGCCGGAATCGGACCGCTAAAATTTATAGCTGCCATAGGAAAGATATGGCCAAAATATCATATTTTCACTATTTTTAAAGATATTGGTATCAAATAAAAAATATGGTCGTTTAATTATATTATAGCTATATATTTTAAAGTTCATGCAAATCGGACCGCTATATCTTATAGCTGCCAAAGGAACGATCGGCCCGAAATAGTTGATTTTCGTTGTTTTTAAAGTAAATGGCGTTTTCATTTAAATATTTCATTTAAAATTTCATTCAAGTCATACCACTTTATCTTATAGCATAGGAATGATCTGGCCAAATTAGACGCTTTTCGTTGTTTTCAAAGATTTCGGATTAAAACGATATATTAGATTCCTTATTTTTATTTTATTTATTACCTGCAAGGGTATATAAACTTCGGCTTGCCGAAGTTAGCTTTCTTTCTTGTTCTTATATCATTTACCTACACATCTTACATTTTACATTTGCATACAAATCAACCAACCGCTTTTATAGCAGCTGTTAAATGTCGTTATCCGATCTAAATGAAACCAAACTCGTAAAAAACAGCTATACTTCGAAATCTATGGAAATACGTTGAATAACAAAGAAGTTTTTCTATTTTTCTATTATTTACCCGATCATTCCTATGGCAGCTAAAGGTTGTAGTGGTCCGTTCCTACATATATACTGCTTCCAAAAAAAAATAAGACTATGCTGAAAATTTCAGCCCGATATCTTAAAAACTAAGAGACTACAGCCAAAACAAAATCATCATATAAACTATACTATTGTCACATAATTTCTATACTCTTGAGTATTACAAATTTTTTAATAAAATGCTTATTATTGTGATACTACGAAAGTAAAAATTATACTTGTCTGCAAAAGACCTGAGAAAAATCATTAACACGACAAACAGAAAATCACCAAATTTCACCTAACGCGGTATTTTATAGAATTTTGTTCATAATAAAAAATTACTCAAAAATACACAATTGAATCTATAGAGTATAAAAACTAGTGTTAAGGTGATCATAAGTGAGTGAACAAAAAAGAGTTGTTGACTAAACTGAGTGAGTGAACATGTTCCTTCCTACTTCTTGTTTTTTGTTCACTTGCTCTTTTTTGTTCACTTGTTCATTTTTGCTCATTTGCTCCTTTTTGCTCACTTGTTCAGTTTTGTTCTCTTTCTAATTATTTGTCAGTTTTTCAATTTTGTTCAGTAATTTTTTTTTTTTTGATCAAGTTATTATTTGCTCATTGTTCTCTCTCATCTTGGCTTTACTTTGTTTCAAATTCGCACTGACGATCATAGAGATGGATATGTTTTTGGCAGAAAGCGTCAATGTTTTATCGATGCTTGATTTTAAAGCAAACTTTAACAAAAACTAATATGTAACGTATGGATTTTTTTTGTCGTTGTAATGCAGTACTTAGTGGTCTGATTTTGAACAGTTAATGTACATATGGGCAACTGAGTCAGTGAACAGTAAACAAATGAGCAACTGAACAATGCTCAATGAACAAGAGAGCAACTGAGCAATAAACAGTGAACAATTGAGCAACTCTATACCAAACTCGTTTTTTTTTTTTTTGTGTAGTTTACGTAGAAACCGACAGAGAGACAGACGGACAGACGGACATGGCTAGATCGACTCGTCTTCACTGCATTGCAAACTTCTGGCCAAAATTATAATACCCTCTGCAAAGATAAATCATTTAAAACTATATCTTTTAGATTCCCGCATATGCACACTTTGATTATGCATTGGTGGGCAACAACTCAAGTGTCTACATCTCGGACTTCTCGGATTATGGTTCGTTGATCTCTGTGTGCAACAAAATGAAGACTGGCACAAACAAGAACCTGGACGAGTACGTGGTGATCCACCTAAGTTGCCAGATGCTCGATATCGTGGACCATCTTCACGCCTTGGGAATAATTCATGCTGACATTAAGGCGGACAACTTTCTGCTTATGAGACCGTAAGAACCTGAAGCGAGCTGCAATTTTACCATTAGAACTACCTAGTCTATGTGTCTTTCTGTCTTTTCCAGATTGTGTGCGCATCCCAATGAGGTTAGCCTGCAGCTTATTGACTTTGGTGTGTCTATCGACACCAGGCGCTTTCCGCCCAATACGACATTTAATTATGTGCATCACCACGAACTGTTTAAGTGCATTGAGATGCGCACTAATCGGCCTTGGACTTACCAACTTGATTTATTCGGCCTGGTGGGCGTCATGCATGTACTGCTCTTTGGCAGCTATATGGAGGTGGCTCAACGGTCTCCGAGTGGCGTTTGGATGCCTAAGACCGCGATTCCGCGCTATTTCCAGCGCCAGATGTGGGAAACCGTCTTCAGGACGCTGCTTAATGTTCGCGATTGTCGCACAATGCCCAATCTACAAGAATTGCGCACGCTGCTCAAATCCGAGCTGGCCGATAAGGAAAAATATGTTGGCGAGGCCATTAACAAATTTAATATGATACTGCATAAATAAGAATCGAAATACTTACAATTGTTTTTAAATATATTTAAATCGTCATATGCTCGTTTATATAAAAATTAAGATATCTTCCATCAGCAGACAATATTTCAGTTATTCATTTCGGTACCTCAGTTAATTACTGATTGTCTTTGTAGCGATAAAAAGGCTATCAGAAGATTAAGTGGACCCATCGATTCAATTTTCAAACAAAGTTATGTCATGATGCTTAACAATGCCTTAACTATATAGTAGGTGGGACGCACAGAAATCAAAAATATACCGATCTCGCTAAACTCTGTCCAGTCGAGGATCCATGACCATTTAAGGATGACTGCCAACAAGGAATGGTTAAGGAAGAGTGAGCACAAGAGATCTAAGCTATGTTGGCCGTTTTTCGACAGCAGTCGGACTAAGGAACTGATACCAAACAGCGAGATACCAGCAGTCTCTATGGGTCATTGGGCGATTGGAACGCATGCAATGAAGAGGAGACAACACAACCTGTAGAAGCAACGGAACAAGATACACCAGATCATCTGAACTGCAAGTGTCCAGCGCAAAATAGGATCAGAGCACGCCACTTTGGTGCCTACCAGCTAGATTCGCTGAAGGATGTAAGGAAAGCTGAAAATTAGAGCAATCCTAGATGACGCAGCTAGCATATTCATTTTCCAACGTCAATTGAAGCAAAGAAAAGTCTGTATAACAAATGAATTAATTCATCAGAAAATAAAATTCAAGTTTGTATGTGTAAAATTTGTATCTTATCTTATTTATCTCAAATAGGTTAGCATTATATATCTATTTATTCTCCCTGTTTTGTATTTTTCGCTTCGGCAATGTGACCTGATGTTCAGTGCACACAAACACAGTATGACAAGCCACAGAAATTTCCTAGCAAGGTCAGCTAGGCTATCCATAACCCGGCGTCGACTATCCTATAGTATATTAGCCCGCTGAATCATAGGTACACTTAATCGGGTCGCTGGTGCCGATTTCGGGGTTCGTTTGACCCGAACCGGTACGGTTCAAGTGCAAGATGGGAATCGGACTAAGTAACTATAAAAACGTAATGGTGAGATTTTCTCAGCTTAAATGGCTTTTCTCTCATTTTGACGTTAAAATGCCCCTAACCAACTATTAAATTACGCTAATTGGGTCAGAGTTCCTAGGCAGCTTGATCCATCTGCAAGATATTCAGACTTGATCTGCGAACACTTAATTAGCGAGTAAATTTTTTTCCAATAATACATATACATATGTACATATATTAAATTTATAGGAGAAAGGCAGAGTAACAGCAGTATACCAGCGGAATGTATACTACAGTAGAGTTCCAGCAGATCATGAAAAGACAGCGGGAAACAGCAGAAAAAGAGCAGTATAACAGCAGAGGATCAGCAGAACAAGAAGAGACAGGTAATCAACAGGGAGGTAACAGCAGAGCGACATTTGGAGAAAGATGACAGCAGCCTCAAGATCAGAAAACGACGAAACGAAAAAGAAATCTTGTAATCCTTTATCATATTATACTTTACTATTTAATCTAAAACTAACATAAATAATTAAAATCGAACTGAGCTAGGAACCCCGCTTACATACATAAAATCCGTCGCTTTTCAGCATTTCAGATCTATCGCCTTAGACAAAAAACCAACAAAATAGCCTGAACAAAATAAGGAGAAATCACCATCAGGTTCTTATTGTTACCACAAAAGTGATTGTTACCCATAGTAAGGAGCAGTTCTCTTTCCCCGAAATTTAAAAACGAAGTTTTTAATAGTTTAGTTTGATTTTTTGACTGTTTAATGGTCGGCATTAGAACTAATTTAACTGAAAGTAATGTTTATATGGTTGTATATAAAGTCGTGTACATGCTTGTTTGTATATAATATATATTTTTTTCTTACCAATTAGACTAAATTAGTCGCTTGATTTCATTGTGATCTTAGGCATTTCGGATTCCATTTAGAATTAGTTATATAATTACTTCTAGATTCTTTGCATATGTATATTGTGCTTATGATTATCTGAATCGATTTGTTGATTTTGTTTAGTTATTGTTGATTTGTTTGCAATTATTTTTGGTGTCTTTATTGATGCTCAATATTAGGGCGCCAACAGGTGAATTCCACAAACAAATCGTCATGGACTGCAAAACAATTTAATCCTAGACGTATTCTTATGTAGAATGTACAAAAAATAATTGGTGTCATCTCCGTTAGCTTCTGACTGTTTCTCAGATATTGGTCGTTTTTCTCGTGGATGGTACTTTGGCTTGTTAAATTGGCAAATTAAATAGTGTTAGCGTTAGTAAGTGTGTTTCTGGACAAATGGAAGGAGTTGTGTTTTTGGTGAGTTAAGTATTACTGCTCAGCGACTATAACCAAGTCCTTGGAATGGGGGGCATAAAACGCATTTTCATTCGTTTCACATTTATTTCATTTTCTCGGTGCTTTTAAACTATTGCAAGCGCATAACAAAATCATAATAAAATATTTTAAAAATAATTAAAGAGCTACAAATAAATTCAAATAAAACATGGGGTAAAAACCTAAATGTCTTCATACCGCACAAATAGGTAACCAATATAGATAAAGGACTAAAAACATTCGTGATACACTTAGCTAACAAATTTACCAAAGGTGAACATTTAGTTGGTATTTATTTTTCGTAACCATAATAAAGAACAAAAATATTGAATACAAAAGATGAGCGAAATAAAGTACAAAAAATAGGTATTTTCGCGCGTTTGGTAACTGAATAATTTAAATGATTTCAGGCTTAGAGTAAAATGCGTAATTAATGGCAAAAATCCGCTGTGGTTATTCAATGTTTTTATCTTAAAAATCATGTATAATATTTGCAGCATTCGTACTAAAAACTAAATAATTTCCGTAGTTGCATCGTCTACTTCGTTTGCTTCTGCTTCTGCTTTTATTTATTGTTGATCTATATGTATATATTTGCGTGCGATCTCCGTAAGGACTTTCAACAAGTTTCACATAACCTTTGATATTGTGTTTAAAATTAATTTACATTGAAATATGTATTGGCAAAAATTAGGTGTAGGTCGTAATTTTCCTTTCCTCGTTTGTATTCAATGTTTTCCTGCACATTTGGAAGGTTTAAAATTAGGGATTACAATTAATTAATGTATGTTCGTGTATATCGTGGTGTACAACTAAGAATTTATTTATAAAAATTTCACTAGCAAGTAAGTTTACCCCTCAATAATTACAACTTAATTACACGCGTATAGACAAAATATTAATAATTGTTGTTGCCGTTCGGTTTGTGAAATTATGAAATTATATCATATCTTGCACAGCTAATCGTCGTCATCTTCGGACGAATTTGAGGACAATTGCAGATCGTTTTGGAGCAAGTCGTTTGGAAAGCCACCGTTGGATGCATAAATGCCAGACTGTTGCTTCTGCTGTTGTTGTTGCTGTTTATGATGATGCGATTGCTGCTGCTGCTGCTGTTGCTGATGCTGATGATGACTATTGCTGTAGGATGGTGATATGGAGCCTAGGCCCAGGTTGGGCAGCTGGTTTAGGTGCTGCTGAGACTGTTGCTGTAGGTGGTGCTGATGCTGCTGCTGCTGGTGCTGCTGTGGTGGTGGCTGCTGCCTTTCAGTGGAGCGATCATCGTCGGTGCTGTCATCAGAGTCACTGCCGCTGCCGCTGTCACTGTCGCTAGACTCCGATCCCGAGCTGGAGCTGGAGGCACTCAGTGCGCCGCCAATTTGCTGCAAGAACGAGAAGAAATACCCAGTTCAGCACCGCCCCAAGCAAACTGAGTCGTGAAACTCACCTGTTCCAGAGCAGCAGCCGCTTGCGCCACTGATTGCGAGGTCAAATCATGCTCTCTGGGTGAATCAAAGTCCATTGGCATGCTATTTCCGTGGCCAAAGGCTGGAGGACGCTGCTGCTGATGGTGTTGCTGTGGAGAATGACGTTGTGGTTGCTGCTGTAGGTGCTGTTGTTGATGCTGCTGCTGATGTTGTGCGTATTGGTTGTTGCTGCTGTTGTATCCACGACCGTAGCTAGATGGCTGCTGATGCTGCTGTTGGGCCATTGGCGGACTGGAGCGCTGATGGATCTGTTGGCGCTTGGCTTGGCTGGCCTGCGGGGCCTGTCGCTGCTTGCCCATGTGCGCGGACGATGACATGGAACCGTATTCTGGCTGACCCCCCATTGACCCAGTCGAGGAGCCTGAGGTATTTGCCTGTCCGCCGTTATGGAGGGCAGCCCTCAGCCCAAAGTCATCATCGTCCGTGATCATAGGAATGCTGGGCAATGTCTGCTGAGCATTATTTGCATCCCAACTGTAAAAAACAAAGTTGAATTAAATATAAAACACCAAGCTACCGACGGGTAAAAACTTACGCTGGAGCGGATTGAGGGCTGCGATGGATGGTCACTGGACGCGATGGTGAGCTCTGCTGCATGGGCGAATTGCGCGGCTTGAAGTCGACTAAAAGAAGCATCGTAAAATATTATTCTTCTTCACAACAAACTGTCACTTGCCCAGGGGTTGTAATTTTTAAAATAAAAATTGTAAAATAAAAGTTATATTTTTGACTAAAAAAATAATTGCAAAATAATGGTTATTATATAAAAATAATTCTTATTTTTCAATTTGTATATACAATTTGAATCATAACTCTTATTTGTAATATTTAAAAATAAAAATGTCCAGTAAATATTTTCAATTTTTATTTTGAAAAAATTTAATTAACTATTATTTATTAATTTTTATTTTAACAAGAAAGAAAGCTATTTTCGGTAAACCGAAGTTTGTATACCCTTGCAGTAATTGGATCATTGAAAATCGATCCATTTTGGTAATGTTGAAAAAATATCATATTATGTAAATTTTGTTAATTTTACATTTTACATGTAGAATTTTACATTTTCATGTAAATCGACCGATCCCTTCTATGGCAGCTATATGATATAGTTGTCCGATCTTAATGAAATTAAAACCGTAATTCTAGAACTATAAAATACAGCTATATCTCGAAATTTAAATTCGTTGAAAAACAGAGAAGTAAACATTTTTTACATTAATTTCGCGATCATTCCTATTGAAGCTATATGATATATTGGTCCGATTTCGGCCGTTCCGACATATATACTGCGTGATAAAGAAATAAGACTATGCTGAAAGTTTAGCTCAAAAACTGAGAGACTAGTTCGCGTAGAAACCGACAGACAGACGGGCAGACAGACAGACGGACATGGCTAGATCGACTCGGCTAATGATGCTGATCAAGAATACATATATATACTTTATGGGGTCATGGCAAAATTATAATATCCTCTGCAAGGGTATAAAAATTGAAAATAAAAATTGAATTGCTATAACTTTTGAACGGGGCGGTATATTTGAAAGATCGAAAGATATTTTTAATCTACGTCTCAATACATAGATAGAAAATATCTTTCGATCTTTTAAATATACCGCCCCGTTTAAAAGTTATAGCAATTAGTTCAATTCAATTAAAAATTCAATTAACTGTTATTAAACTGCTATATAACTGTTATAAAAATAAAAATGTTTAAATAACAAGTGTTTTCCATTTTTCAAAATAAAAATTGAAAATACTTCTTATTTCTAACATATTTTAAAAATTACAAATAAGAGTTAGAATTCCACTTTTTTATAAAATTTGAAAAACAAGAATAAGTTTTACATTTTTTGGTAAAAATAAAAATAACAGTTAAAACAGATTAAAAATAAATAAAAATTGCAAATAAAAATTTATCCTATTTCTGCAAAGGCAAAAAATAAGGTATACATAATTTTCTTATCGTCACAGTTAATTTTATTGGGTATAATTTTTATTTATCTCATAACTGTTATTTACGACCCCTGCATTTGCCCAATTTGGTCATTGAGTCACTTACTTATATTATTCCTGCGACTGCCCGTTGAAACCTTTGTCTTTGATGTGATCCGCATGGTACTGTTCTCCAGTTTGTTTGCCGATCCGGATCCATGTCCAGAAGCTGCCATTATTGGGGCCAGTCCAGCACCGTTGGTCCCCTGAGCCTGAGCTTGAATAGTGCCCTGGCCTTGCCCTTGGCCAATATTCATGGCAGAATTCTGAACTGGCAAAAGAACTGGCTTGTTTGTAACCTCGCTCCTGGAAAAATTCAAAACGCTGCTCACTGCTCAGAGATCTCACACACACTCCCGCACTCACCTTGTCTTCTTCACTTGTATGTTGTGGTTCAGCTTCTCTATTGTGATAGCACCCGTCTCCTTGTCGTAGATCATCAAACACTCCTTGGCATACTCCCTCTGATTACCCTTATAAACTGTATGAGGCACACCGGAACTTTCTGAAAAGGAAGCATTATCGAGTTAGAATGAGTCATCTTTAGATTATATTACTCCTGAAAAACAGGTTAGCTGCGAGTTCAACACAAGTCACACCAAGCTCGTGTTTTTGCATTAAGCCCCTAAAACTTAAGCGATAATTGCGATACCAAAAACAAATAAAAAATGTCTTGGGAGCCGAAACTCGCCAAACGTTGCATTACCTGTCAAGTCAAAAAACACACCAAAAGCATTAACATTAGAACATCGTTTTTTTTTCTCTTGAGCTGGCTTCCGAAATTTAGTTCTCTTGAAATTTAGTTCAAAATCCGGAGAGAGAGCGCGCTGGCTGGCTTTACAGCTACAGCCGGCCACTGCCCTGCTGTTCCAATGGTCATCAAGAGGCCGTTGTCATTAACGTTTCATCACCATTCTGACTTTTTGTGGGTGAATATTCAATGAAATTTTAATGAATTATCGATGAAAAGTTAATGAAATTGACTTAATAGGTCGATGAATCATCGATGAAATCTCGATGCATTTTTTGACGTGATAACGTCTTATAATTCGATAGAGCCGGCTGCAGGCTTGAAAAAACATGAATCATGCGTCGTTACCTCTGCCCGTTCTCTGCCGCTACACAGACAGTGTAAACGTGACGTGAGCAGCAGCAGCAGAGAAAAGAGAGAATAAGGGCTTTGCACTGCTCTGGCAACCGCAACGTCTTGCGCGAACATCCGTCTCTCTCCTACTTGAGTGAGTGATGCGTCTGCGTGGACAGCTGCTATACTATTGCACATTTACAAGTTTTGATCGAGTATCAAGTGCAGTGAAAAGTGAATGTGGTGTCAATTGTTTATAGCAACTATAGTTACAGCGATAAAGGTAATGATTCTTTCGATATTAATTAAATTTTCAGTAATATATTGTCGAATATTCGTGCTTTCATCATTAAAATGAGTAGCATCGGTCCGCTAGTCAGGTGACTAGCTGTCCATAAATGAATATTTTGTTCAGAATTTTATTTAATTTTATCACTAGCATGGTGTCTAACTAAATAAAGTAATTCTCGAATAGCAGCGATTGTAGGTTATGCTAAAATTGTCAAAATTAAAACTATAAGTTAACAGAACTATTTCACGTTGAGTAAAAAATCGATGGCTTTACTATTCAATCGAAATAATTATCGAGTGTAGCTATGATTTAAAAAAATTAAAACATAAATATTAAATCTTTCACATATCACAACACCGTGTCTGAAATGACAGGTTGGACCAGTCATCTGTCAAAGGGAACATTTTCTCCTATATCAAACGCATTTTTATAAACTAGATTTACGAAAATTTTAATGTTTCCAAATTTTAAATTTTAAATGTAAGATTTATAAACAATAATTTAATCATTGTTTATTCTTATAATGAATTATTTAAAATTAATCCTTTTTTATAACAAGTTACAATTAAATTTGCAAAATTAATTAAGTAACTAATTGAAAAATGTTAACTATATTATTAAAATAATAAAATCAAAATTTAAATTTTAACAATTGAGTAGAAATTTAAACAATAAATTTTATTCAAGTATTTTGTTGTATTTTTATTTTTTAAATTTAAAATAAAGAATTAAATGAAGAACTTTATGAAAAATTTTTTTATATTGTATCGAACGACGATTTATTTTACAGAACCGCTTACAATCCCACCATGGAAAAAAAAATGCTACCATTCCATCAGTATTTTCTTAAGACGTTGTCACGTCTGTTGTATTGTATTTTTTTTTGGTTATTTTTTAGGTTCACGACGTTTTGCTAAAAAACCAAAAACTTGTTTGACTTCAAAAAGGTTATTTATGTACCCGTTTATTCTTAGCTTTCTTTTATATATTGGATTTTGTATGCTTTATTATGTACAGTTCGCTAAAAATTGCAAATTATAAGGAACATTTAAAAGTAACTTTCATTTTGAGTAGCGTGCGACACAACACATTCTGAGCGATTATTTCGAAATAGTAACTGTAACGTACGAATTTAACGTGCGACCCGTGTGATGTAACTGCTTGTTATAATCCAGCGTGCATAATCGAGTAATTCGTTTCGTAGAACCTATGAAAATTTAATTTGATAACCTCACCTTAAGGACTGTTAAGGCTAAAATATATTATTTGCAATCTTAGTGCTGATAAAAGATCCCGAAATGCGGTTATACAGCGTCTCCCTTGGTAAGTTTATAATTCAATTGGTCAAAGCCAAAATAACCCCTTGCAACACTATTCAGTCATAGCTCTAATCTATATTACCCAACTGGTATATATTTCAAATGCCTTTTTGGAAGGAATAATACAAATCCTCGGATTAACAGAGGAGCATCACAACGTTCCAACCAAACCAATGGACTCTAATGGTGATTTACTGAAGCTTATTAACAAACATTTAGCTGAATACGAAAAAAAAAGACATAAAGAAGATGCAACAGGTGGAAAACATAATATAGCTAATTTGAATACGCTTAAAAACAACATAAGCCTCCCTGAAATACAGATGCCATCTATAACGGTAGTCGTTGTAAAGGATAAGAAGGCGCTTGAAAAATATCAACAGAAAGCAAACGATTCATCTACCCTTATCATTAAAAAAAGCTCTAAAGCACCCACCAGAACATAAATATGTCATCCTTTCTTAAGTAAGAAGTGCTTATCAGCGAACTGTCTTTTATATAATTTTCTTAATCATAATTGCAAAATTAAACCGAATATTGCCTAATAGTATTGTTATTATTTTTACTTTTATTTTTCAAAGAGAAAACGATTTATGCTCTCTGATACATACATTTAAATATGGATATCTCAGGATTACAAAATGAAAACACACATCCCCGACGTGGACTATTTTCTTTGCTTTAGTTAGATGTTGTATTCTGGGCTCTGGTCTTTAAAAGTGTCCTCGGACTCGGTCATTAAAATTTGGTTCCCAACCATGCTATACAGCAGAGTTGGGCACGTAACCTAACGGAAAGAGCAGCTGAGCAGGTAGACGACAAAAAACAACCGATACCGTCTCGACGCGTCGCTGTCATGAGCTATCCAAAATGTGCGAGTAATTTTTTGGAAATCGAAAATATTATTTGTTTAAATAATGCTTTGGGACCTTCAAAATATTATACCATATATGTAATCCTGCAAAATCAAAATGTTCCATTCCGCCGTTATGCATCCAATGTATACATATCTCTTAAAACTTTAAACGCATTTACATATCTCGAAACCACTTTTTTGTAGTTTTTCGATATTTTGCTTACTTTTTTTAAAACCATTTTTTTTTATTGTTTTTTTTTCAAACATTCAAACAAAGATTAAAATATCGAAAAAAAATCCTACGAAAATCGATAGCCATTTTCGGATTTATTGACGAAGTTTCCGATCGATCGGTTAAGATTTGTTTGAGTTGTGTCCGGCCACGAAAAAATTAGTCCTACGGAGAAATGCTACGCGTCAGCCATATATCATGTGCGTCGGCCCCACGCGTGCAATTTGTTTTTGCAGCCCTTTTTCCCGCCCTTCTGGCGCCTAAATATCAGTGGCATTGTTTTTGTAAAACTTTACGGATCGCTGAGCGCGAGCATCGATCGTCTGTGTCGACTTGCTGGCGCTTACCGAAACATCTAACGGAAAGAGCAGTGCGCTGCTCCCAGAGCAAAGGATTGCCCTTCCCTGCTATACAGTGCAAACTGAATAAAACACTTGTTTTAGAGTAATCAAAACTTATGTGCATGCATTTATCAAATACTTTAAGTAATTAAAATTTGTATCCAAGAGGTTTGCTTCTGAATACATATGTATAATAATCTTCGAATAATATTCCCTTTAGGGGGTAGGGGTATTCCCTGTGGGGTATTACCAACAAGCTACAAGATCAATGCTATTTTTACACGAAATACTGTTGTTATGGCAATTCGTCACTTTTCAGCAGAAACAATCTTATTTATGGTCTGACTAATGGATTTCCGATTACTACATTGGCTATATAAGGTATGATGCGGTATGAGAACAGTAAAGGTTAAATCTGAAATGCGGCGTCTTGCAGTATACTTTGGTGAGTTCGAGCCTACAATCCTAAACAGTATAAATAAATATTAACCATATTCATTTTCATAAGCTTTACTTTATTGGCTGCAACTCGAAATTGGTGCTAACCCTTTTGTACCGAATGGATTGATACATGCCATTAGATCTATTCTTGGTACGAAGAACAGTCACACCACTGACAAGGAAAAGAAGGGTAATGAAATATTGAACTATCTGATGAAGGCTTGCTATATAGAAATAAGTAAAGGAGGACACGCAACTCCAACTCAAGGAGATACCAGTTTCAATATAACCAATAAGAATACTATTGAAAATCACTTACAACTCCCGACCATTAAAATGCCGAACATTACAATTGTCATAGTAGAAGAAGAAGAAGAAGAAGAGCCTACTAAAAATTGCTCCAAGAACAAGACCGAAAATTGCCAAAAGCAAAAAGCCAGAACTGCGACTCAGCTACAGCGAACGGGGAAGCGAGATACTGAAAGAAAGCTAGGTGATAGCGAAACTTTACTTATTAAAAAGTGCATACTTAATAAACTAATGATTTTAAAGAATCTTAAAACTTGAGCATGATTCTTTAAAAGCCTAAAAACTAATAAAACAAAAATTATACAAAAAAAAAAACCAATTGCCTGATTTCTTAGGTTTTCGAGGTAAGATTAAAGTAACGATAGGGAAAACTTATTATATTAATTTTAAAAAAATTAAGCAAAACTAATTGAATAATTTATTATTTATACAATATGTCATCCAAAGCTACCATAGGAACGATCAGGACAGCTAAGCAGGCAGGCTCCGGTTTCCATTTTCGTTTTTCGTTTTCGCTTTTAGGTGCTTCGGTTTTCACAAACATTTTGTCATCGTTTTGTTATCGAAATATTTTTATTGTTTTCATTGACCAAACAGTTGACTTGAATGTTTTGAGAAATAAACGGAATGTCTAAATGCATTTACTTTTATTAATTGTTTGTTTTAAACCCAAATAAAAGCAGTATATTTATCGGTCCAAGAGGGCTGCCACTCTTTAAACAGGGACTTTTATGCCTTTTTTTAAATGGTAAAAGTACCATTTAAACATTGAAATCAAACTAGTTTGATTATTAAAACCTTATTTTATACCCCTTGAACATTATAAATGCCCACCTTTTAGTTTTACAAGATTGTTAGGTTCCACCAACAGTACGCCAGCACTGGCAACCAAAACGAAAGTTGTTGCAGAAAAGAATTATTTAAAAAGTAAGTGTAAACTAGATTGATCTACTGATGGTCTGAAATGAACATTCAATAGACCAACGAGTCAACTATTTTTTTTCCTTTTGCAAATTACTTTCGAATTGATGTAGAAAAAGGCATTGACTTTTCATTTCGACAAGACAAACTTGCCCGTTTTTGAAACGAAAAAGTCTTGTGAAAGTGAAAACGAGAGCACCGATTTCTCGTTTTCGAAGACGAAAACTGAAGCCTGCCTGTATATTATCCTTTAACTTTATTTGCATTATTTTCTGCAGGGATATATAAGCTTCAGCTTGGAAAAGTTAGATTTTTCTGTCGTTTTTTTTTTTTATCTTATAGTGCTATCGATACCTTTATCTTACCTCGTTAATGTGTGTTTTTGTTTGATATCAGAAAATCTTATGATGCGAGTACATTTCTAAACAAGTAAAAATTTAGCTTGGTGTTTTCCGGCTTATCCCGGTATTCCGGGATCGTGTACACCATGCGTAAGGATTACGACAAAAGTGCCCTACGTATTGACTCAAACCGCAGCCACTTTAAAATTGTTTCTGCATTTATAAGTTGTTTTTTATTAACAAAAGATTGGTCTACATGTAAAATATATAAACTTTTCATTTTAAATTATAGGTTGTTTAGAAACAAATTTGGTGTTTTTACCCTGTTTTGAGTTAGCATCTGCATAAAAGGTTATCCAGGATACTGAGGAGACGAAAAAATACTTTTGAAAAATTATACTCGGAAAATGTAATGTTACTAGAATCCAAGTCCTTGAACAATGCCCTAATCATTGTGTGAAATTATAATTTTGTTGATTTAAAGCAGTGGGCCATAACATTTACAAGCCAACATTGTAAAAATTAACGTTCTATGGCTAGATATGTGAAAAATATATCTAAAATCTTCTGTAATACAAAAGAAAAAAAAAAGTATGGCTTAAAACCAGGCAATTTAACTCTTAAAAAGGCTAAATCTAGCAACACAATCTCTTTGGCGCATTTTGTGAGTGTGTGAGCAAAGATCCGGCAGAGGAATTGAAGGGCTATAATGTGTGGAATAACTATTAAAGTCGTTTGACGTTTTTGAAAAAATTGGGACCTGAACTAATCCGTTTTTTAAACATCTCAGCATGCAGTTTTAAAGAACTTTTGCCCCCATGAAAAATGAATATAGCTTTTATAACACTCAAATCGGGTTTGTCTTTTAGCCTTAGGCAAAATAGGTTCAGGGTATCTCGCAGTAAAACACGTTGGAAAGTAGCTTTCGTACTTCTTTTCTATACTCTCGGTTAGTGAAGTTAGCTAATACAGAAGAAGTCAAGTATTACCGATTTGATTAGTCAGGGATAGCATGCATAGCATAGCATTCCTACTTTAATCAGCTGTTTAAAGATTATTATTCAAGAAAGAAATCTAAGCAGATTTGCAGTATCTGATATATTGTAGAAATGAACGGTTTTTTACGGTTGCTATTGCCGTTGTTAGGTAATGTTGAACGACCCTGGAATACACAATTTTTCAATTTTCCCTGAGGTTATTGTATCTACTTTCTATCACCTAGGTCTGATTTACATTCACCTCAGTGCTACGCAGGATCAACTCAAGGTTAAAAAACTAACATCGAAACTGATAAATGCGATTGCAGATGCTAACTCGGGAAAGAGATATGGAAGCGGATGGGTTCCTTCCTTGGGAAGAGCTCTCGAAGAGGTTCAAGCAAGGTCATCACGCCGCAATTTTATATTCGGAGTTCTGATTGTTACAGTGATAGGATTTTGCCCGCCGCCGCCCGAATATTCCAACGACCCTTGCCCTTGTCCAAAACCGGTACCTTCTCCGGTCGAACGGCCGCCTAGACAATCGGAGGACATCGTATACCCGGATGGTACATATTTTCCTTGGTGCTATCCTCCCCATTGTCCATCTGTGTGTGACCCGCCGTACTGTTACCCCTGTAAGGCACCTCACTGCGACGCAAAATGCGTCCCACCGAACTGCTATCCACCTTGCAAGAAACCTTGCGTACTACCGCCAACTTGTTGGCCGCCTCATTGTCCTAATCCTTGTAAGCCGCCAAAATGCATTGCCGCCGTGGAAAGGACTGCACGCTGTGTGCAACCTTACTGCCCACCGCCCAGGACTTGTGTACGTCCCTACTGTCCGAAGATGCTCTCCCCTCGCACGAAAAGAGGACAAAATACTAAAAAGAGGACAGCCCGGTGCCCCATGCAAGATATTATCGATAGCCTCCACTTTTTTTGAGAGGTTTGATGTTGCCAATTAAATTGAAAAGAAAGATATACCGTTCCAGCCGGTCAAATGTGTAATTATTTGTTAAGAGATCCTTGTGTATAATGAGCTAAAGAAATAATTCCTCACTTAGGGAGAGGGTTTGCTTCGTCAAAATATATATTTTTTTTTGCTGGATTTTATACCTTTTATTTCTTAAAAGTACATTTAAACAAGTGAGAAAGCTACAGTCGAGTGTGACCGACTGTGAGATACCCGGTACCCAAAGTACGTGAAATTAAATAGCACACAGACATGGAAAAAACAAAATGTGGACAAATAAAGACAAATGTTGCCAAAAACATGTTGAGCGAAGTTTAAAAGAGATAAATTCATTACGAATTAATACTGCGCCCGAAAGCACGCAACACTTTTTTTCGCTACTGCCGTTGTGGCTCAAGAGGAAAATAAACTATTGTTCAATAACTTCCATGTTTATCTTCCGATTTTACTCAAATTTTCAGAAAACGTTCGCAAATGCCTATTTATTTATTTTATCTATTTACTTTAGGCCAAAATTACGACTTTGCATATATAAAGTTTTTACGAAATTCGAAGTGGGCGTGGCCAAATTTTAAAACAAACTTGATCTGCGTGCAACAGATTCCAATGTTGTCACCAAATTTGGTAACTCTAGCTCTTATAGTCTCTGAGATCTGTTGTTTCACACGGACGGACAGACGGACAGACGGACAGACGGACATGGCTAAATCAACTCAGCTGGTGATGCTGATCAAGAATATATATACTTTATGGGGTCGGAGACGCCTCCTTCTGCCTGTTACATACATTCTCGATTGGCACTAACTTATAATACCCTTGTACCCTATGGGTACCGGGTATAAAAATAAAAGTGTTGTAGATCACCGCAGGCGCCTTGAAAAAAAGTTGTTGAGCGGTGACTAACCTACAGCATCACTAGATCATCTGACATCAAAAAATTAAATGCTATTCTGCATCTCTCCAGTGCACTATGGGGAATTTAACCGATTTTTTGGAAATAATTAATAACTTGCTCAGTTTTTTAGATATTTACATGAATATATATATATATAGGAAAATTCTGAATTAAAAGTAACCGGATCAGACAACTATATCATATAGATTTCATAGGAGATATCGGCTAAAAGAAAAGCTACCTGCATAAAACTTTGTAAACTTAAAATGTATACTCTTTTAACAGAAAATAGAACATTTTATCGAGATCGGAACACGACTTCCTATAACACTAGTTTACAAATTTATATTTTTTTTTATATAAGCGTTGAGACCATCTTTTTCCGACTAATTTTAAGCACGCTGAACTCTAAAAATTTTTTTCAAAGAACCGTTTTGAAGATATTTGCGAAAAACCAGATTTTTTATATTACGCTAAAAATATCGAAAACCGTTAGTCCAACAAATTTGAAATTAGTACTATTCAATAGGCAATAGATAAGGTCAGAGCTTTATTAATGAAGATATAGGCGCTGAAAGTAAAAAAAACTTGCAATATTTTTGGCAATATTGTTAATATATCAAAACAAAATCACAAAGCAGGCTTTTACCCTTAGAAAACAATATTGTAGCACAACTGCAATATGATAATTTTATGGAATTTGCCATAACTTCAAGAATTTTTATTGGATTTGCATATATTTAACCTGAACTCTTTAAGGACATAGGTATCCTTAGATCCGTTTACTCAAACTAGTTTAACAAATTTTATTTATATTTTTAAAAAGTAAATGAAAACTAGCTATAAACAATATTGCCAAAAATATTGCAAGTTTTTTTATTTTCAGCGCCTATATCATCATTAATAAAGCTCTGACCTTAAAGAGCCTTATGTTTTCAAAAAGGTGTATCTATTGCCTATTGGATAGTACTAATTTAAAATATTTTCGATATTTTTAGCGTAATATAAAAAATCTGGTTTTTCGCGAATATCTTCAAAACGGTTCTTTGAAATTTTTTTTAGTAAGTTCAGCGTGTTTAGCGGATCAAAATTAGTCTGAAAAAGTGTGTCTCAATGTATATATTTTTTTGCTGTAAACTAGTGTAATTTACACAGAAATAATTTACCCAAAAACTGCTTCCCATCTAGTAAGCAATACAGCGTTGCCATACAAAAGGTAATTATCAAAAAATTAAATTACGCGAAAAGTCGCACGAAGCGCACGTTGAGACAATATGTTTTGAATTCGCAATTAACGATTCTTCAACATGGATATAGATACTCACTAAACAAAGTTAAAGCATTGATTTGAATGTGCCCTTCAAATTCAAGCAAAATGTAAACAATGTGCGGTTGCAACAGCTGACTTTAACAGTTGGTATTTAAATACTAGACTGTTAAGATTTGTTGTATGTAACATAACAGCTTGATCAATTCTTAATATATTAAAATTAAAAAATCGAAAATTGGAATACTTTTAAGAAATAGATTTATTCCAAAAAATCGGTCGAATTCCCCATAATGCAGTGGCGTCTATTTTTTTTTAATTTTATTTTTTTTATTTTTTCAATTTTTAAACTTTTGGCATTATTTTAAAGCAAAAAAATGTTAAAATTTGCTTATTTGTGTTATTTAATAATTGTTAGTAACTACAAAATTAAGAACAACTCGACGAATATTGAGAGCCATTTATATGTAGAATAGAAATCAGAATCAGAAAATGTTATTACTAGAATCCGACCCCTTGAACTAGGCCCTTATCATTGTGTGAAATTATAATTTTGTAGATTTAAGAAGAAGAATATATCATTTTGTGATTAGCGGGTACGAGTATACCCGGTACCAAAAGCATTGTGGGGAAAATAGTTAATTCACTTTGTCCAACAATATACTTTAATTTAAGAAAAATGCTGATAAATGAAAACAAATGTTGCTAGGAACATGTTGAGCATACATATGGTGCTGCCAACACAAACGTAGATGTTGCTCAATTGTTTAGTAACTTTCATGTTTATCATCCGACTTCATATTAGATTTTATCACCAAATCTTGTAGCTTTTGCTCTTATAGTCTCTGAGATCTGTCGTTTCATACGGACGGACAGACGGACATGGCTAGATCGTCATGGCTAGTAATACTGATATAGAATCTATATATACTTTCTCTGTCTGTTAGTTACATTCTAGGTTTGCACTAGGTTTGGGTAGCGGGTATCCGACAGTCGAGCTTATTCGACATTAGGTTTCTGGATTGTTATATTATGGGAGGAATAACCGACATTCGCGTTTAGTCGCCATCAGACGAAGTCTAGGATGCGGTTATCATTCCCAATAGCCTGTGGGTATTTTGTACTTCAGAAAAGTTCATACTAATTTCAAAACAAAGTCTTCCTCTTTCAGTTACACTGTGCAATGACCTATGCTACGATCTTGGCACACATAGTTGGTACAGCCCTTAATGTCACAGGAAATCAGGTCCATGAAGGAAGTGAGTTGCTGAATAATGTTGGTACAATCATGCAGCTGACAGGTGGTTTATCATGATGTTTTAGTTAACATTTTACAAATAAATCTAATGGGCTCCTATTCGAGCAAAAAAGATAACCCTCTAAAATATTATTTGGGTTATATAAAGTAACAATAAATATTTAAGCGGCGAACAAGTCGAACAAGTCAAAGTCTATATCTCTTTATATTCATATCCATAGATATATCGGCATGTTAATATATATTATATAATTATATAATGATTACATAACGTAATAGTTCAGGCTTTTGAAAGCGTTGCGAATGTTCGTCTGAAAATGCATTCCAGCTATCAAATGCAGAATAAATTGATTGCAGATCCTATCAGCTTGCCTAATAGGAATATTCACGCCAGAAACCACTTTAAAAGCCTGATCTCCATCGATTATGAAGAGACTTACAAAAATGATCCTGACTGCAGCCACTTTTGGTGAGCTTTACACGGCCCAACACGGCGTTTGTTAATATTTTTAAACATTTTTACAGCCCTACTGCTTTTCAATATCGCTGCTCAAGGGATACTACCGATCCCGTCAGTATTGGGAACCATAACAGACGTAATAGCAAACCACTTTGCGAATAAGCTTGACAAGGGCCAAGAATGGGTAAACAAAATCCAGGAGGGCCTAGCTATGTTCATAAAGGCTCGAAAAGTAGGACTGCAAGTACCGAGAGACGATGCAATCTTAATAGCCAAGCTGCAGAAAATCTGCCAACAGGATAGCGAAACATATGGACTTAATGGCCAGCTGGACAAGGATCAAGCTCCGGTCGACCTAAGAATGCAACCTTTCAATAAGCCATCGATATCCAAATTTCCGACAGGGGGAAACTCAGTAGACATGTGCACGGACATCCTAAGAGCTTTGAAGTAAATTGGACAAAATTGTTTGATTTGGATTGAAATAAAACCCTTTTGTAATAATACCCTCCTTAAAACCGGCATGAGTTTTTAACTTCCTTATATATTTCCTGGCATATCTAAGCCACCTAAGATTTGAGGACTGGCTGAATTAAGAGGTAAGCTTCAACCCCACGATGAATTATATAAGAAATTGCATTAAAGTTGACACAAAACTGCAAACAAAACCTCAACTACAACCTAATATAATGGTTTTTTGTTAAAAATAACGATTATCTTGGATTTTCTATAATACTACTCAAATGTATCTATTGCAGAGCAAATCTGAAACGGCCGTAACTGTGCATACACGATATGGTTACCGCTTTTATTGTGGAAGTGCGCTTAATTTCAGCAGACCATCGAGAGGTTGAACGGAATGTTTGGCTGCGGCCGATGCTAAACTCAAAACTAGTCCAGTGCACATTCGGCTGCACCCGTTCGATTCCGACGCAGACGGAGACAGGGAGAGATCGGACAGTTACCGCACCACTTCCCAGACCCACACTTGACCAAATGCCACTGTTATTGTCGTCGGCACCGCCAAACTCTTTGGCGACTCGTCGCTGGCAATCAGCGGAGCGTTACACAAGCCAAGTCGGCCGCAGTGAGGTCCAACCACAGCCGACAACCCACAGACGAGTCTGGCCACAAAGAGCGTAGCGAAATAATACGAGTATGAAAAGCGAGGAAAAAAACTTGAACGCTTGGCTGCATTTTGCCTGACTTGATGTAATTTGGTTTCATTCCAACGCTAACGTCCCCTCTCTGCTCCTCGTTATGCGTCTGCGGCCTTTGTATAAACGAAATAAGACACAGGGCTGGCAATCCATTAATTTGTATCCAGGAGGAGGCTCAGCCACTGACTCCTAGCACATTATGCAGTCAAATTATGTCATCTTACAGCAACTCGAGCCGATCGAGTCGCACTATCCACAAAGTAGAAATAGAAATTGACATAAAAAGTTCCCAATTAATTGATGTATTTTATGATTAGGCCATCCGAAGTTATTTTTTCCACCTTAAATACAAAATCGATTTGTTTTTGCTATTATTTGAATGCTATATTAGGTTGCGTGTTCGAGAAACAACAATAAATTACTCATTTTACTGCCTGTTTTATTGGCTTGTGAGACTGTCTAATAAAACATGTTCGGATAAAGAATATTAGCTACAAAATTTGTTGGGTATAAGTTGGAATAGGATTACACAATAGCTCTAGCCTACTCAAAAAAAATTTTTCGGAGAAAGTTCAATAGCAATAATAACGTTAATTGAAAGAATATGTTTTGAGGGCTGAAGCCTTTTTGGTTAAAGAAACACCAAGTCATACATCTGCAATTTAATCACTCAATCTTACTCCCTACGTTCCCTTTACACTATAATGAATAAAAAAAAAAAAGAATCAATTGCTCAGCGAACCTAAAAAGGATTTTTTTTTACAGTTAAGACCCCGCTTTAACCTAAAATGGCATATAAACTTTACTTTATCATTAGAAATTCGTGGTTTCTTCTCGTGAATTTGCCAAAGTTAGCGAATCCCAATAATCTTTGTGCTGTCTTAATATTAGTATCCAAGCCCGGAGACTGAAATATTCCTCGCTTAATCGCTGTACTCACCAGAATTTGGCACGATAACAGTAACTTGATTGTTGGAGCCAACGTCCACAGATGCCATGCGGCTGGTATCCACACTCGCTGGCTTGAAATCATCTGCAACACGAACGCATTTGTGGGTCAGTTCTATCTGGGCATTGGCAGGTGATTTGGAATGGGAAGCTCTGCCGGGCGACACTTACACTTGATGGTATGGAAGGCGGTTGAGGTGTTCTTGAAGGTGGAGCCCAGCTTTAGTTCCCGCACCTCCTCGCCGATGTTGAGGCGCTCCGCCAGCGAATTCTTTTGTTTGGTCATCTTCATCGTACTACTGCTGCTGCTGCTGCTGTTGTTGTTGTTGATGATGTGGTTGTTGTGAGGCTGATGTGGCTGATAAGGCAGGTTGGTGGCGCTTTTTGGGTGGTTATAGTTGTTGTTGTTGTGGTTGTAATTGGCACTGGTGTGGTTTGACTTTTGATAATTGTTGTTGTTGCTGCTGCTGCTGCTATATTGATATGACTTCTCGGCCACGTCCGCCAGCGCCGTCGTCGCAGCAAAGTTACGCTCCTCGGCAGCGCCACCGCGTTGATAATCGTAGCCGCCTTGTGTTCCGAAACTTTTCTCGCCGCCCTCGCTGCTTCTGTTGCTCCCACCGGACTTACGATAACTGCTGCCGTAGTGTTGACTCGCAGCCGCCTTGGCCTTGAGACGCTGCAGCTTGGTGCCCACGGATTTAGGAATTTTTACGGCCTTACTTGCTCGACGTGCTTCGCGATTTTGGACCGTGGCAAGACTTTTGGCAAAAAGTTTTGCACGCCCAAAGGAAACACGCTCTTGAACGGAGGGAAACTAACGAAAAAAAAAATAACAAACGGAAAAGGGGCGGGGCTGGGTGCAGGGTTGACCTTTGGAGACGTTCCTCTTCTTCCTCAGGGTGGCTGATGCGTTTTCGTGGTCACATTTGTCATTGGATGCGGTTTTTCGAATTGGTTTTTCGTGGTCTACCACTCTTTATGTCATTCTGCCATTGAGCGGTATCACTGTATTCTGCGGAGTGCAACAAATTATCATTTATTTGCAGGTCAAACTCTACCATATGTTTGCAACACACACACGCTTGCAGAAAGTGCTGCGCTTTATAACACTGCACTTGCACCTGCTGCTTTTTGACACACATTCAAGAACTACGCTTTAAGTGCGTTTTTCGCAATTATTCACGCATATCTACCGATCAACGGGCGTTATTTTTAGCGAACGAAAGCATTTCACACGCATACAGGCACACGTGCCCAAGAGCAAGCGAGACGGCCACAGAGAGGCGATTTCTTTATGCAAATTACAGCTGATCGGAGGGAAAACGGGAAATCAAAGGTTGAATGTGCGGAAAATTATGCCAGCTTCTGCCTTTACATTCCGTCTCACTCTGCAAATTGGCACTAATTTTCATGAAATACGAACTCGAGCGCACACACGCACACCGCCACACGTAATACGTAAGCAAATTAAAAAGTGAGCGGCTGCCAACAGAGCTGGGCAACGGACAGCGGCGGGGGGCGAGGGGCCCGTTCGGGACAGACACAGCTGAAAACAAGTTTGAAATAGCCGAAAAACAGCAACGCGAAGGTGAAATTTCCGAAAATCGAATTGAAACGTAGACGAAAAATATCCGTCTATATGTGTGTGCAGCAGCAGCACCAGTGTAAGCCCCACGAGTGTGTGTGTGTGCTGCGTTTCCCTCAATCACAAGCTGGGCTATGTCAGTCGCTTTTCCGCCGCACAAACCGAGCTTAAATAGAGTACACTTTGCTTATTGTGGCCGCAGCTTGTTGATTTTACAATATTGCATCTGTCTTACATTATTTACACTCGCCAGTGTTGCCAGATGAATATTTTGTTTTCACCCTAAAAAATCTCAGAAAGTCGCTATTTCCCCCTGTTGCAAAGCGAAAAACGATAAAAAAATACCACCTCTGTTTAAAAAGCTGCCAACTCGTTACGTCTCTTTCGTCTTCCGCGTGGGAGTGAATAACATAACATAACATAAGAAGTATTACATAAAATTCAAGCGCGGCGGATTCAAAAATTGTTAATATTTACCATTTATTTTAAAATCAATTATAAAAATATCAATAATATGAAAATATGAAAGCAAATAAAATTACCCCACCTAGCGGTCGCTTCGATTTTCTAAAGGCCATCTATATTTAAGAATTTAGCGGCGCTTTTGTCAAAATTCGGGTTAACAGAGTCAAATTTCGCGTTAACATGTATTTGGACGTAGAATTTCGAGTTAACATATATTTGGACGTAGAATTTCGAGTTAACATGTATTTGGACGTAGAATTTTGATTTAACATGTATTTGGACGTAGAATTTCGAGTTAACATGTATTTGGACGTAGAATTTCGAGTTAACATGTATTTGGACGTAGAATTTCGAGTTAACATGTATTTGGACGTAGAATTTCGGGTTAACATGTACATGGGGTCGAATTGAAGCTGTTAAGAACAACAGTCTGCTAAAAGGAGAGGAGACAGCCGAGAGCGAATCTCTCTGAGAGACCTCTCGCTATTAATACTAGAAACTACTAGATTCTGGATTTTAACCAAAGCTTCCAACCAATACTAAAAACTACTAGATACTAGATTTTACCGCAAGTGGTCATACTGACCGAACTGTTAATTTCAAATAATTAAGAGAAGAAATATCTTATTATGACGTGAATGAATGTTGCAAAGCGAAAAAATGTCGGTGGAATAACAGTTCCACGTATCTTAAATATTATAGTATTTTATATATTATATATGAAGTTTACATTAATTAAATATAATATAAGTAGTATTAATAAAAATTAATCAACTCACTCAGTCGAATCATGGTTGCTGTTTTTCTTCTCCCACTGCCAAAGGCCACTCGGTTTAAGCCTAGTACTAAGATCAACTAAAACCGCTTTCGGAATTTCGTGAGCGAAATTGCGATATATTTCGTTCGGGAACGAGTGTGACCGAAGAATACAAAGAAAATGGTCAGAATCGGTCAAGATCGGTCACACTGACTTGTATTTCCAGCTGTGTTTTGTAAACAAACTTTATAAATAAACTTTAAAAAGAGAAATAAATTTAACGAATTTGATTGGGCGTATTATTAATGTAATGTTCCGTAATGGAGTTGAAGGCAAATAATAGTGTCGCTACCGCCATCGCCGCCAATAAAAAAAAATATGCAATAAAATTGTCAATAAAAACACAAAAAAAAGTTAATTTATGTACTAAATTGCATATAATATGGCTTGCCTTTACCGACCAAACGAAATACCACAAAATTCTTCTTCTTGCTCTTTTCGTTCTTTTTTTTTTATATGAAGTTTTTCGTTTATGGATTTTTTTCGTTCATCTTAGTACTAGGCTTTATATGAAGTTTTTCGTTTATGGATTTTTCGTTCATCTTAGTACTAGGCTTTAATCACTTAATTTAATCATTTTATAAGTTAATTTAAATTAACGTTTGTTCGCGCCAAATGGAATTTTAGCAATAAAGAGAACAACAACTACATTCTGCGCATTGACTTGACTTTTTCTGCCAATTTTTTTGAAGAATTTCGAAAAACCCAAGCGATTTCTGTGGTATTTCCTAGGCTTTAATAGTTGTTGTTGTGTTGACATTAAACAGAGGGAATGCAATTATTGAAAATGTAAAGTTTTATTTAGTTTATTCTTTATTAAAATATATAAAAGGTGGGAGAGCATAAAAATTCTGAGAGCAAGAGTAGAGAGCATCTCTGAACAAAAACGTAACGATCTACAACGTAAGTGAACAAAAACGTGAAGATTTACGACGTAAGATACTATCGATGGATACTATCGAGTGAGGACACTATCGATGTTTTTACTTCATCAATTGTTTCCTAAAAAAAACCCTAAGCTTTCCCCTAAGAATTCTTCCCCCCTAATATTCCACCTAGGACGTCAAAAACCCCCTAAATATCTTATCAATTTATCGATATTTGTATAAACGAGAAAGAAAGCTATCTTCGGTAAACCGAAGTTTGTATACCCTTGCAGTCTGCAATTGGATCATTGAAATTCGATCCATTTTGGTAATGTTAAAAGAAAAATGTCAAATTATGTAAAATTTGTAAATTTTACATTTTACATGTAGAGTTTTACATTTTCATATAAATCGACCGATCCCTTCTATGGCAGCTATATTATATAGTTGTCCGATCTTAATGAAATTAAAACCGTAATTTTAAAACTATAAAAAACGACAATATCTCGAAATTTATAGAAATTCGTTGAAAAACAGAGAAGTTAACATTTTTTACATTAGTTTCGCATCATTTTATGGCAGCTATAAGATATAGTGGTCCGATTTCGCCGTTCCGACATATATACTGCGTGCTAATAAGACTATGCTGAAAATTTCAGCCCGATAGCTCAAAAACTGAGAGACTAGTTCGCGTAGAAACCGACAGACGGACAGACGGACAGACGGACAGACAGACGGACATGGCTAGATCGACTCGGCTGGTGACGCTGATCAAGAATATATATACTTTATGGGGTCGGAGATGCCTCCTTCACTGCGTTGCAAACATCATGACAAAATTATTATACCCTCTGCAAGGGTATAAAAATAGATACCATATCGTGATATTTTGTCAAAGTATCCGAGTATTGTATTGTTCCTTTTATTCTCATATTTTCGGATCGCACTAGGTCTGAATTTTCAATGTAGGGAAAATACTTCATTTTTACCATAGAAACGGTGATATATCGACAATAAATATTGAAGGCGATAATAATCTCATACTTTTATAAACTTTCTTAAAATAGGTAACGAAGTTGGGAAAAGTAATAAACTGGTATAAAAAGGCATTTATGAACAACATGGCAGCGCTGGTTCATGACCGTTTTAAGGATGCAGACAAAGTGCTAGCTGAAACGAAGATCCACGGGTTTTTCCTCTAAAAACGAATTTTTACTATTTTCTATCTATTACACTAGTTTACACTCAAAATGCTCCAAGCCTGTTGATGCGAAATTCTGGTAGAGTTGAGTCCCCAGATCACGAAAATGGCTTTAATTTTTTTTTCTATAGATACGTTTTTTTTTTAAAGATTTCTTAAAGTTTTACACAAAAAAATTCTGCTCATTTTACGTTTCTCATTTTATAGCTCGAGTTGTATATAATAATCCAAATTTAATGAATAGGTTAAGATCTTGACCACATCTCAACTAAAACTCAGGAGTAATATCGATTTGAAGGAGGCGCTCTTGTACATAATACTCCTGCTATATTTTTTCTGCAGGAAAAAAAGAGTGGTTTTTATACCACGTTTTGAGGCCGCGACGCCCTTAATGGTACCAATGACCCAAATAAAATTAATACATTGTCTATGTATGTATATAAAGGCGATTATTTAATTTTTATCTTACTTTAACATAATTTTGTAAATTTTTGTTTATTTAACAAAACTTAGCTTTTCATAGCTAAATCCGACTGTTCATCACATCTAGCAAAGTTAACAGACCATTTAAAGGCGGTGACCAACACAGTACCTTTAATCTAGTAGACATCTGGCCAAAACTTTAAAAATTTCTCATTTTACTTAACTTTGAAAATCCACGATAAATCCATTTTTCAACGGATTTCTGGAGTTGAAGGCCTGTTTGATACTTTGGGCGATTAAATTTAGAAAAAACACGTTTTGATTTTTCAACGGATTTTTCCGAGTTTTTAGGATGCTAGCAGCATGTTAACATTTGAGTTAACAGATTAACATTTCCACTTTTTCAAGTTTATCGACCTCCAGCACACAAAGTACTTATCCAATATAAATAAAGTGTAAAAAAATCGAAAGGTTAGTTCATTACCTGTAAAATAAAACATTCGACGGCTAAATTAGTTGGCTACAACTCGAGCTATAAAATGAGAAACGTAAAATGAGCAGAATTTTTTTGTGTAAAACTTTAAAAAATCTTAAAAAAAAAACGTATCCATAGAAAAAAAAATTAAAGCCATTTTCGTGATCTGGGGACTCAACTCTACCAGAATTTCGCATCAACAGGCTTGGAGCATTTATTTTTTTTTTATTTTGTAAACTGGTGTTATCTATTTTACCCCACATCTCCAGGGTTGCGCAGTGAACTCTAGGAATCTTACAAATAGATTCCTCGCAATATCTGGTAGCTCCATTGCGCCACCGTTTCATAAGCGATTTTAGTGTGACCAGTAACCGCGAAGAGGAAAATTGGCGGGTACACTTCCGTAAGACAACTATTGGCGGCGCCAATTTGGCGCTTTATTCTACCCTACAGAGCCACGTGGGCTTGCACCGGCTGCAGAACTGTTCTGACTTTGCCCAGCCGCTGGACACGTGCCGCAACGCCCTGCAGCAGTCCTGGCCGGCAGCGCCTAACGCGAATCGATATGACGGACTACGATCCGGTGCGCACCTGTTGCTGGCCGCCAGGATTTTGGATACAATTTTATTAATTTCATTGTACGCTGTAATGATGAAATAAATCCAAAACTGGGTTAAATTTATATTTCAATTATTATTATTTATTTCATTGCCGCCTTTACATAGGCATGTACCTTTGCAGTCCCCTCAGTTGTTGCCCCCTCCGTCTGTCTGGACCTGGACCTGGACGCGGATCCTGCTGGGGGTTCTGCTGCTCCTGTGGGGGATCCGCTGGGGGGAGGAGGAAGAGGTGGAAACTTTATGTCTTCCATTGCGACTGACAGCAACCACAGCCGTCGACTGTCTTCGTCTATTAACATTAAATAGAGTAAGTGGCTCTTGAGAGCCGCTGTTGTAATTGTTGTATATACAAGTCTTTGGTCTTTGTCCTCATGACTTCGTCCTGGCGTATCAGTCTGAAACAGTGGGTAAAAGTCCGTACGTAATTGTCCTATGTAAATGTCGTGTTTGTGTAAATCTGTCTAAGTATAACGTCTATTTGTTCAAAACCTTCCCCTAGTCCTCTGTCTAAATGCCTATAATCCCACACTATACTACTGTCCAGGTGGTGTATCCCGTCGATGCTGAAGTTACCGTCAGCCGCTCCTCCAATGCAATATCTATTGCCACTTGCCTGTATTGACTGTAAGCATAAATTAAAGGCGCGGTCGATTTGCTCTTTGCCGCAAGGGGCGCCAGGAGTGAACTGTTAAAAAATTAAAAAATAGAATATATATATTAAAATCGAAAATTACAGTATATTTATTTTTTTTACCCACCCATCTTAGGAAGACGAAACGATTAAAGCTCCCTTCTACGCTCGCTGCCATTACCGCCAGGCATTTATTCCGGGGGTAATGGAGCTCGTCGATGAGCAGGCAGAACGGCGATCTTATTTCCTGCAGCCGATCAAGGGAGAAAAGGGTCACCATTCCGTCCTCCTGCTCATCGAACTTCAGAGCGTAGAAGAGAGCGCGGTTCTTGATGTTTCCCTCCTTACGGGAGAAGGGCTGCTTCCTGCAAAAGTTGTTAAAGGCCATCTTGAAAGAGAATAAAAATAATTTATTAATTTTAATATATGTTTCATAATTAAGATAATAAATATAAATACAAAAAATTCGTATCAAAATTAATATATATTATATTTTATTTTTTTTAATTTTTAATTTTTTTTTTATTTCTTTGCTGACTGCTGAAAAAAATAGGCCCAACTATTTTTCACAGTGCAGCAGTGTAAATATGAAAAAAAACCAATTGCATGTTTTCCACTTCTTATAATATAATTTAATATAATAAATGTTCTAATATAATTACCTTTAAAATTTCGTAAATAATATTTTAAATCCAAAATTTAAAATTCAAAATATCCAATTGGAGCAAAGTCGAAATCAACAACTTCTTCTCTCCTTCCCATTCCCCATTTCGATAGGACATGGTATTTTTTGAAATAATTGGTACATATTTTGATTATATAATATATTAAATCTACCTTACATTATCATCATTGATTACAGCCGCATTTTTTAATTTAAATCGAATAATAATAATAACTAGGATCGCCCAGTGGGGGAAAATCCCCCACTCTACCAACTGTGAATAATAATCGAAATTACGCGGAATAACGTTTAATGCAACTTTGTAACTATCATTCAATTCATCGAAAGGAACTTCATCATCATCATAAGTAATATCTGGATTAATTACATTGCGGTGAGAAGCAACGCTTTGTCTAACGGCTCTCCTCTCCCCCCTCCCTGTTAATGTTCGGTGGCGAGGCATAACGCGTTCGAAATTCTAAATTCTTCAATTGAAAACCACAATTAATCGATGTGATAGAATGAAAGACACTCACCGAAACAACCTTTAGACTGACGCTTCTACGATGTGAATAACGAATAACTTAAACAATCGCAATTCTGAAATTATCTTTTCAAAATAACCACGTTCTTTGGATTCACAATTCACTTTGCCAAACTCACCAATTTTCTCCAGTTTTTCTGCTTAAATTTGAACAACTTTTGATTTATCGCAATAGAACGGAAAAGATTTCCAATGCTTGCTTCGTTAAATTGTTGTTGTTTCCGTTTCGTATGCTTCATATACGTATTTCTCGTTTACCTGCACTTAACAGGTAACATTGTCAAATTCAATTTTTTTTCATATTCTGCACATCTACAAATTAATACGAATCGAATGGTATATTCCGTTTCAAAATCGGTTAACGGGAAGTAGGGGAAAAAGGGATTACTAAAAAAGGCTTAGCCTATTAATATATAGATTATATATTTATTGTTACTGTTATCAACAACAGGTGGCGCTACTAGTACCATGTCAAGTAGAAGTAGAATGCGCCCTAGAAGCATGCAACGATTATTATGATCTATTGCTACCCTGAGTGCAGGCAAAAATTGTAAATTGGAAAACCCAGGGTTGCCAATGCATCGATGCGATATTTTTGGATATTTCAAATCGCCCCGCCATTCCCGTAGTTGCGATCGCTAGCAACGAAGCTTCTCTTTTTCAATGCAAGTGATTCCTTGATTTCGTGAACTACGATCGTGATTTCGTTGTGCTTTTCTTTTTCTTTGCTATGGATGAAAATACATTAAAAGCTATTGAGGTTTTAGGCCAAATTAGCAAAGACTCGATGTCAGTGGCTAATAACCACATGTCAGTGGCCAACAAGGCGTTGGACACCATAGCCGCCATCTCGGGACTCCATCGCCCCGCCATTCAGGCGCCGCCGCCGAGCGACCAGCGAGGGGAGCAGCACCCAAGCCAGGGCCGAGCGCACCCAGCGGCCAGCTCGACGCGCCGGCTGGAGAGCACCGCAGTGCTCAGTTTCGGGGAGAACAACTCCGTGCTGAGTGCTGTGGACAGCGTGACCGTTTATGATATATTTTACAATGTAAAAAACGCTCTAGCTGTCCATAAATGAACTATTTTGTTCAGAATTTTATTTAATTTTATCACTAGCATGGTGTCTAACTAAATAAAGTTAAATTTTTATCAAAATAATGCGCTTATGGCCAGCGAGAGCGTTTTTTACATTGTAAAATATACCATAAACGGTCACGCTGGCTGTGGAGTTCGTCCGGTTTGACGACCTGCAGTTGAGAGCTGATGCTCCTGCAGGTCTGCCGGCAGTCAAGCTGGACTCGGCTTTAGGGGCGGGTGCTGTCTCCCTCGAGGAGATTTTGGAGGCACCTGTAGTGCTGCAAGCACCGGCTCCGGTAGTGGAGGCGCAGTTGCTTGCGGAGTTGAACGGGGCAACATCTTCAAGACGTGCGGCCGAGATCCGCACCGTACTCAAGACGGAGCAGGAGCAGCAGAACGAGGAGTTTCAGTGCTCTACCAGGGATCCGGCGGTGCTCGAGCAGCTCAAGGTGAACTATTTTACAGGCGACCCGAGGCAGCAGAAGAGGATGTTTAAGAGCATTCGGGATATCTACACCAAGATAGATTTCCCTCCTGTCCGAAACCGCAGGCAGTGTCCGCAGTGCCGCATCCGGAGAAAGAACAGGCATACTTGCCAGTTCAGTGAACTAAAGTATGCGTGCCTGTGCGGCTTCATGTCGGTCACACTGACTGCCATGAAGAAGCATGTCTATATTCACCAGCTGCACACTCGGAAGCCTGCTGTCCTGCCGAACGTCACTTTGGAAGATCCCACCCTAACGGGAATAAACAGCACGAAGGATCTGTGTAAGTATTATTAAGTAAACTTAAATTTTACTTTCATTTTTTACATTAAAATCTTTATCTTTTACAGGACTTGCGCGGCGTGGAGGAGACAGAGAACCGCGAGATTCTAGATGAATCGGCCCTTTTCAGGGCCACCGAAAATTCAAAGAGAATTAAATTTTCAAATATGCATATCTTTTAAAATATTTCAGCATACATCATATAAATATATTATATTATTTATTTAACATATTTTTAATTCTTTCATTTTTCTGTGCAAGTGATTTCTTGGGTTTTTCGTCGTGCTTTTCTTTATTCTACAGTGTTGATTCCTCATTCTCGTGATTTTTCTTGTGTGCTTCAATCTTGATTCTCCTGATTTCTCTTGATTCTTGTTATTTGCGATGGATCCAAATACATTGAAAGCCATTGAGGCTTTAGCGCAAATAAACAGAGATTCAATGGCAGTGGCGAATAACTATATGTTAGTGGTCAACAAGGCGTTGGACACGGCAAACATAGTGCCGAGCCACATAGCCGCCATTGCCGGAGTCGATCGCCCCGCCATTCATGCGGGAGAGCACCCAGCGGCCAGCTCGACGCGCCGGCTGGACAACTCCACGGTGCTCAGTTTCGGGGAGAACACCTCCGTGCTGAGTGCTGTGCAGTTCGTCCAGTTTGACGACCACCTGCTCCTGCAGGTGGAAGTCTGTCGGCAGTCAAGTTGGCCGATTCGGTCCCCTCGTGCGGGTGCTGCCCCTCTCGGTATGCAGGTGCCCCCATCGGAGGACTTGGCTGCGTTGCTGGACGGCCGACGACGTCAACACGTGCTGCGGCGATCCGCCAACGCATCAAGTCGGAGAAGGAGTCCCACTTCGATTGTACGTCGACGGATCCAGCGGTGGCTGCCAAGCTCCAGCAGCTCAAGCGGGAGTACTTGGTAGCAACAGGAGACCATTTGGGGGACCGTGAGGCGTCTCTACAATCAGGTGGATTTCCCCCCCGCCAATTACAGACAATGTACACAATGTCGGAATCGCAAGACGAGGACGCATAAATGCAACATTGTAACATTGTAATATGCGTGCCTGTGCGGCTTTATGGGAAGTACAGTCACGGCCATGCGGAAGCACGACAATTCGCACAGGCCACATATTCGCAAGCCGAGTGCACTGCCGAATGTCTCAGTGCAATCTGAGGATCGCACTTTTACAGGCATTAACAGCACCAAAGACTTGTAGCTGTAAGTATAATATAAACTTACATTTTACTTACATTTTTACTTTAACATGTTTCTCTTTTACAGCGGTGGCGTCGAGACGAATCGGCCCTTTTCAGGGCCACCTAACATTCAAAGAGAATAAATTTTTTCAATAGATTTTTTAAAATATTTCAGCATATATCTATATACATATATTATATTATTTATTTTACAGCTCGGCGCTGCAAGGTCGAAGTCAAGAACGGATCGGCTTTACTGATTTTGGCAATCCGTCTATCGTCGGTTGAAGGGCTTTTTCTGGGCTTTTCACGTGGAATATTTTTTTCCAGATTCCATGTTTCTTATAAAAAACAATGGCATTTAGACTTTGCCACGTGAAAAATTTTGTTTTGGGAAACGTATTTAGTATTCAATATTTTAGTTTAGAAAATAACTAGCACAACTTTCCCGGAAAAAACAAAATTTTGACGATTTTAGCTCAAGGTGGCTTAAGTATATGAGCAGAGCGCAATTCTCCTTTTGACATTTAGTCAATTTTTTTGGGAACCCCTGAATTCCTACTTGTCATTTTCTACTGTGATCAGCTGCTTAAATAACAGTGTGGCAAAATGTAACAGTTTCAGGCCGAAATAAATATGTTCAAAAGTTATAGAGAACAGTTTATGGTAGTGGCAGTGGCTTAAGTCTATGAGCACCACTGTACGTACGTATCATTGAGTCAAAACGAGAGGTCAATAGTCACACAATCGCACTGCTTAGGAACACATTTGGCTTAGCTTTTGAGAGAGAGGTTGAGAGTGCCAGTGCGTGTTGCTCAACGTGTCCCTAGCAACACTTGTTTCATTTGTCAGAATTTTCTTTTTTCCATGTTCATGTGCTTTTTAATTTCATGCACAATACTTTGGGTACCGGGTATCTGACGGATAGTCACACTTGACTGTAGCTTCCCACTTGTTTTTTTTTTTTGTGTTTCTTTCCCCGAATAATTGGAGGCGACGTAATCATTTAAAATTTTGCGCTATATTGAGCGAACATACTTTGATGGATCAGCCCCTGGATGCTTGAAAATTTCGTCTTCCAATTTTCGCATAGTTTGAATGATGTTTTCAACTTTTCCTCGAGCTTCTCAAACTCATCCACTGAATTAAAGGGACTTTTCAAAATTTGCGTTTCTTTTTTGGGTTTCATCCACTTTTGCGTCATTGTAAGCTCAGTCAGTTGGCGAGAATGCATTTTTCTGTTGCCTTCCTCGAGTTTTTCAATTATATAAGTAATAAATTCCTTTGAAATAATCTTTTATTAGGAAAGTATACCTTTCATTGACTGCTTTATTTCCAATTTTTTTTTTATTTATTTTTATAATTTTAATTATGACTATTACTTATCTTACCATTGCTTTCATTATTCATCGAGGTTTATAATTTACTTAAGGCCGGTTCCTACCCTGCCTGTTAAATTTTTGAGGCCAGATAAAGTTCCGGCTTAGAAAATTGTATTTCCTATCGTATAAATGTGAAAGCTAACTTAGCCGGGACCCAGACTCCCTGTAAAATATTTTCCGGCCCGGAAACAAAAATATTTCCGATAACCGATAACAATAAAAAGAGACGGACAGCTGTTTTGAATGTCTGCGTTTGTTTTAATGATTCTACCTATCTTCTCGGCGATGGCTGAAACAGAGATAGAGGTTGCCACTCCTCCACCAGTGCCGATAACTTTACCGCTTCTCTGCAGCAAACTCTGGTCTGTTTTTCGTCTTAAGATAATCTTCCACAGCCGTGACTGACTGGGCAGTAAACTTAAGGGCAAAACTGTCCAGGATTCGACTTGAAGGTGTTTTCCGCGATTTTTGCTTCCCGACTTTTTTCCAATTTGTATATTTTTTTTACAAAAGTGACAGTTCAGTGCTTTACAGCAAAAATTGATAAATAACAGTAAAGTTAAGAGTGCTATGTTATTCCTTCACACTCAGACAAATTTTTGAAGGGAAGGAATCATATTTTTTTTATCTGGTGACTAATCCGGGCAGGTAGTTGTCAGGCAGTTTAACAGGCAGGGTAGGAACCGGCCCTTAGAGGCTTTGTATCATCTGAGAAACAAAACAAAAAAATAATTTACTTTGTTTTGATGACATATCTGTGTCACTTTCATTCAGAAAAATGTCCGTGAATTTATTCATGATGAATAATTGTAAAAAAAACTTGTAAAGTATTGTTGTAAAACTTGGAGGGGAAGGGTGAAGGAGGAAAGCGCTTCGACAGCCTTGAGGATAATGTGGAATTGACAAAAGCAGTAAAGGCAAGGCATATTATATGCGATTTAACACATAAAATATTTTTATAGTGTATTTTAATTGACAATTTTATTGAAATTTTTTTATTGGTGGCGATGGCGTTGGCTCCACTTTTATTTGCCTTCACCTCCATTGGGGCGTAAAACCTTAATAATAAGCCCAATCAAATGCGTTTAAATTAATTTCTTTTTATAAAGTTCATTTAAAAAGTTTGTTTACAAAACAGCTGGAAATACAAGTCAGTGTGACCGATTTTGACCATTTTGGGTCCCAAACGAAAAAAATCCCAATTTCGCTCAAGGAATTCCGTAAGCGATTTTCATTTATGTTAGTACTAGGCTTTTGTTAGAAATGTCAGAAACGATTTGGGTAAACCGTTTTTACTTAAACGTTAGTTAATAATCTAAATCTGGGTGCTTCTGTTTGTTTCATTTTTACCATTTGCTTTACCTTAAATAAAAAGCTCTAAAATTTAAAAGCGCTAAAGGAATCTAACGTATCTGTATATAAAATAAATTCATCAGAGAGATGTAACAGAGAAAAATATATTTAGGAAAAATTTGACTCTAAAGAGCAGGTAATAATTTAACAAAGCTGTAAAGCTGTGCTTTCGCGCAAGTATTTTTCGTCATAAAATATTCGGGACTAAGAAGTATATGTATTTCAATGCTTAGTTGCAGAAAATGTTCATAGCGTGCTTTTGTCAAAATATTTTCTGGTATTTCTGGGCCGGTATATAAAAGGAACTGTCGAAATTCTGTGGATTTCCATCGCTTAAGCTCTAAGATAACTTTGAGGTTTTCTGTTGAACTATTTTCGCACACTCTTTTTTAACTACAAGAGTTTTTCGTTGAAAATAATTATTTTTTCCTTTGTAAGAGAATAATGTTGACCTTTTTCTCTTAACCATCCCACAAACTTTTTACAATGCCAATGCAAATGTGTTAACTATATTTATTGGCAGCTCTTTAATTTTCAAGGAGTCATTTGACTTGTGATAATTTGTATCACTCTTAAAGCAGATTTGTAGGTAAAACCATTTCTATATAACTCATTCATTTTAGTAACGAAGTCCGAAATATATTTATTTACTTTTGGTGGCTCGCCATCACCCACAAAAGCACCAACAACGAGCACCGGAGCAGTTTTATTAATATTGGCCACACCTGCTGCTTTGAACTTTTAAACAATGGTAGACCGTTTACATTTAATTTAAATTTCTTTTTCCGAGTAGGTATTATTTTCGATCAAATCTGTTAACCCGTCTGCCGCGCCGTAATGAAAATAGTTTCCACTTCCAAGTGCAACGCTAGGACTTTTTCCGATAATTTGGACGAGGACATAAAATCGTAGAGTTCATTATCCGAGCCCTTATGCTCTTCCTCATCTCTATTATATTTTGTGATTGATTCTATGATCTTATGTGATTGCCTTTTTATACTCCTTCGATTGGAAATTTTTTTCGTCTTAATCCTAGTGTTTGGTCACGCACTCTCGAAGTAATGGCCCAGCAGCAGCCTAATATTGCACGCATAGTTATCTGCATTTATCTATGCACAACTTCGGCCTTTGCCCTAAGCACAGCTTCGGCCGCCTATTTTGCCGAAGCTATCGGTCAGTTGTTATTCGATCGTTCAATACGAGAGATCAATTCGGGCGCAGCATAGTTGTTGTTCGCTCACTCATTAATTCGAGCGCAGCCAGTATTGCTGTTCGCTTATCTTGCATGTACATAACTTTACATATTGCCCTGCGCGGCCTAATAAACCTATTGAAATTGATGAAACAATCGCGTTTGTTTTAATTAAGTTAGTGAAAAAGCTCACTAGCTCAACACCTAGTACTAACATCAACGAAAAAAAAAACAAAAAACGGAAAAAACTTCACATAAAAAAAAAATACGAAAAGAGCAAGAAGTATTTTGTGGTATTTCGTTTGGTCGGGTACTAAAGCCTAGTACTAAGATGAACGAAAAAAATCCATAAACGAAAAACTTCATATAAAGCCTAGTACTAAGATGAACGATAAAAATCCATATACGGAAAACTTCATATAAAAAAAAAGAACGAAAAGAGCAAGAAGAAGAATTTTGTGGTATTTCGTTTGGTCGGGTACTAAGATGAACGGAATTCCGTGAGCGAACCGGGTAAAACGGTTGGCAAAAGACACTAATAAACAGCTGTGATTCCGTAAGCGAATTATATCAATTGCATATATTTCGTAAGCAGCATGCAGGGGAAGGGGGAGTAGGCAATCGCTGCTCGGTTGTAGCGTTTCGACAGCCGTGAGAATAATGTGAAATTGATAAAAGTCGTAAAGGCAAGCCATATTATATGCAATTTAGTACATAAATTAACTTTTTCTGTGTTTTATTGACAATTTTATTGCATATTTTTTTTTATTGGCGGCGATGGCGGTAGCGCCACTATTATTTGCCTTCAACTCCATTTCGGAACATTACATTAATAATACGCCCAATCAAGTTCGTTAAATTAATTTCTTTTTTGAAAGTTTATTTATAAAGTTTGTTTACAAAACACAGCTGGAAATACAAGTCAGTGTGACCGATCTTGACCGATTCTGACCATTTTCTCTGTTTTCTTTGGTCACACTGGTTTCCGAACGAAATATATCGCAATTTCGCTCACGAAATTCCGTAAGCAGTTTTCGTTGATCTTAGTACTAGGCTTAAAAAAAAAAAGAACGAAAAGAGCAAGAAGAAGAATTTTGTGGTATTTCGTTTGGTCGGGTACTAAGATGAACGGAATTCCGTGAGCGAACCGGGAAACAAGGTTGCCAGATGACACCAATAAACAGCTGTGATTTCGTAAGCGAATTATATGAATTGCATATATTTCGTGAGCAGCATGGAGGCAAGGTTGAATGATAAAATAGCGGCGCGCAGAGAACGCTTTTCCAATTTTGGGGAAAAGGTGGCCCTGATTAAGTGCGTTAAGGCGAGACCAATTATATAGGATTTAACCCACAAAGGTCATTTTAATGCCATTTTTATCTCCAACGCCTGGGAAGCCATAGCCGCCGAATTGCACAAAGATGGTAAGTAATTCATATTTATCCAAATTAATAACTTTAATGGAATTGTTTTACAGTGAACGACTGCAGAAGCACCTGGAGATCATTGCGGGACAGCATGCGCTACCACCAGAAAATAATCTATTGTTGGGCGGCGATGGCGCTTTCGATTCTTTGCTTTTATTGCCATCGCGGCATAATACATAGCTATTACGCCCACGTCTAACCCGTCTGAACTCATTTTTTCACTTTATAAAGTTTTTTGTGTGCTTTTCATTTGTTTGTTTACATAAAACAGCTGGAAATACAAGGCAGTGTGACCGATTTGGACCAATTTTTACCGATTCCGGCCATTCTCTTTATTTTTCTTGGTCACACTGGTTCCCGCACGAAATATATATCAATTTCGCTCACGAAATTCCGTAAGCGGTTTTCGTTGATCTTAGTACTAGGCTTTAAGATGAACGGAATTCCGTGAGCGAACCAGGTAAAACGGTTGGCAAAAGACACTAATAAACAGCTGTGATTCCGTAAGCGAATTCGGATATAATTATATCAATTGCATATATTTCGTAAGCAGCATGCAGGGTTAAAGCCTAGTACTAAGATGAACGAAAAAAATCCATAAACGGAAAACTTCATATAAAAAAAAAAAAACGAATAGAGCAAGAAGAAGAATTTTGTGGTATTTCGTTTGGTCGGGTACTAAGATGAACGGAATTCCGTGAGCGAACCGGGTAAAACGGTTGGCAAAAGACACTAATAAACAGCTGTGATTCCGTAAGCGAATTATATCAATTGCATATATTTCGTAAGCAGCATGCAGGGGAAGGGGGAGGAGGCAATCGCTGCTCGGTTGTAGCGTTTCGACAGCCGTGAGAATAATGTGGAATTGATAAAAGTCGTAAAGGCAAGATATATTATATGCAATTTAGTACATAAATTAACTTTTTTCTGTGTTTTTATTGACAATTTTATTGCATATTTTTATACCCGGTACCCATAGGGTACAAGGGTATTATAAGTTAGTGCCAACCGAGAATGTATGTAACAGGCAGAAGGAGAAATCTCCGACCCTATAAAGTATATATATTCTTGATCAGCGTCACTAGCCGAGTCGATCTAGCCATGTCCGTCTGTCCGTCTGTCCGTCCGTCCGTCCGTCCGTCTGTCCGTCCGTGTGAAACAACAGATCTCAGAGACTATAAGTGCTAGAGTTACAAAATTTGGTGACAACATTGGAATCTGTTGCACGCAGATCAAGTTTGTTTTAAAATTTGACCACGCCCACTTCCGCCCTCAAAAATAATAAAAACGTAAAATAAGCTATACTCGTTATTTTTGGGTTAAAGTTATTAGATACAATAAATGAATAGGTTTGAGCGGACGTTTTCTGAAAATTTCAGTAAAATCGGATGATAAACATGGGAGATATTAGCAATAAGGTTAGAATTTTAAAACACCCCTAAGACGCTGGTATTGCAAGCTGCGTAGCCTGTAGCCGTCTAGGTCGTAGGTTCGAGCCCGACCGCGCCAATACTTTTATTGTTCTTTTTTCTCTATTTTTGCATTTCTTCCTTTTCCTTTGTTATTATACCCGGAAAACAACTCGAAAAAATTTTAGAATAAAAATACAAAAAAAATTTTGGTTGTTCGTGGATTGAGCTCTGGCCAATTTTGCAAAACGTTAACGCATCGGCCGCTTAGACAACTGGGCCACTACCTATATTTCAAATGAAGCGTCATTTTCATACTAAGTATGCTTCAACAACTGTTAACCTAATTTTGGCAGAACTGAAATAAAATTGCCAGCGATTGTTAACATCTAATGCGTCTACATTTTTTTAATGAAAAGATGCTTTTTATTGTAATAGAGAAATGTGTGTGAAAGAGAAAAGAGACCGACTGTTCACCAAAAAAATTGCGCCAGAAAAGAACGAGCGTGACCAAGAAATGACAAACAATATTAAAATTCACTTTTATAACCCAACTTTGCCGAACTGATATTATTTTATTAATTGAATAATCGGATATAAAAATGTAAAAAAAAAATTTGGCAAGAGCGGGATTAGAACTCAGAACTTCTTGCATAAAAACAATTGCCCATCGCTTAGACGCTTGGGCTATGCTCCACATTAGTCAATATACAGCGATTGTTACTTCTAATAGCCTTCACACTTTTTCTATCAGAAGGCGGTTTGTTTATTGTAATGGAGATGCACAAAACAAGTGTGTGTGAAGAGAAAAAGATCGACTGCTGACCAAAAAATTACGCCAAGCTACAGAAAAGATCGAGCGTGACCAAGAAATGTCAAAGAATAACAAAATTCACGTTTATAACCCAACTTTGCCGAACTGATATAAAATGTATTAATTGAATAAAGAGGAGAAAAATTAATAAGAGTCTGAAATAAAATGTAAAAATTCTTTGGCATGATCGGGTTTAGAACTCAGAACATTCTTGCATAAAACGCTTGCCCATCGCTTAGACGTCTGGGCTATGCTTTATGTTGAGTCATATACAGCGATTGTTACTTCTCAAAGCTTTCACACTTTTTAATATGAAGGCGATTTGTTTATTGTAATAGAATGTAATTGTAATAAATGAATAAATGGTTTACCCATTTATTTGCAATGGCCTCCCCGTGGTGTTCCCTGGGTCCCGATTTAATATATGACAAATAATTTATTAAGTCGGGAGCTAATTCGAGCGGCGATATAATTTTTAATTAAGAAGTATTTAAACAGTCAAATGTTTGGGTACCGGGTATATCACAGTCGAGCAGTCTCGACTGTAGCTTTCTTACTTGTTTTTATTGGCGGCGATGGCGGTAGCGCCACTATTATTTGCCTTCAACTCCATTACAGTAGAGCTGTAAAAACATCGATAGTGCCCCTACTCGATGTTTTCGATAGTGATAGTCCAAACCATCGATATTTTCGATAGTATGAATCGAATTATTATTTAATTTTTTATTTTGTATTTTAAGTCTATTTGCTTTCAATTTTATTAATTGCGAGGTATGAATACAGCTGCGACAAAAACCATACAATGTATTAAACTATTAAACACACATAAAAACAAATAGGTTAAAAATTTAAAAGATTTTGATTATAATAATTACGTATATTTTTTTTTTATTCATAAGTTAGAAAACTTAAAAATTCTCGTATGCTTTATAAAAGTCGTTATAAGCCATTATCGTTTGCCTTCTGATGCTAAAATCGAGAACATTAAAACTATTATTGAAAAACCAAGCACATTTCATAACCATGTTTTTTTTATTGATTATAATTATAAGCGAACACATGATTATATATAAATAAACGCGATACATCGATGGTGGAAAAAAAAATCGAGGTATCGCGCAGCCCAGCCACTATCGATACTATCGATATTACTATCGATGTTTTTACAGCTCTACATTACGGAACATTACATTAATAATACGCCCAATCAAGTTCGTTAAATTAATTTCTCTTTTTAAAGTTTATTTATAAAGTTTGTTTACAAAACACAGCTGAAAATACAAGTCAGTGTGACCGATCTTGACCGATTCTGACCATTTTCTTTATTTTCTTCGGTCACAGTGGTTCCCGAACGAAATCTATCGCCATTTCGCTCACGAAATTCCGTAAGCGATTTTCGTCGATCTTAGTGCTAGCCGTAACTAGTTTAATTTTATTTGCTTTATTTAATATGTATTCAATTATATTAATCCATGTATAAAAACTATATAGACAAAAATGCGATTGGCCTTCTTTCATTTAAAAAGAATTTTTTATAAAACATCATTTATAAATTATGCAACGCAAATTGATTTAAAAAAAAATAAAAATATATAAAATAAGAAAGATCGCTAACTTCGGTAAACCGAAGTTTGTATACCCTTGCAGTTTGCAATTGGATAATTGAAAATCGATTTATTTAGGTAATGCAAAAAAAAATCAAATTATGTAAATTTTGTAAATTTCACATTTTACATGTAGAATTTTACATTTTCATGTAAATTGACCGATCCCTTCTATGGCAGCTATATGATATAGTTGTCCGATCTTAATGAAATTAAAACCATAATTCTAGAACTATAAAAAACGACAATATCTCGAAATTTATAGAAATTCGTTGAAAAACAGAAAAGGCAGCTATAGGATATAGTAGTCCGATTTCGGCCGTTCCGACATATATACTCGCGGACGTTTTTCTGAAAATTTGAGTTAAATCGTAAAATAATCATGGAAGTTAAGCGATAAAGTTTTTGTGTATGCTTCTTCTTCATCTTCTATGTTGAGAGCGCACGTACGTGTTGCTCAACGTGTTTCTAGCAACATTTTTCTTTACTTGTCAACATTTTTTTTTTCCATGTCCGTGTGCTATTTAATTTTGCCCACAATGCTTTGGGTACCGGAAATCTCACAGTCGGTCACACTCGACCGTAGCTTTCCTACTTGTTAATTTTAATTTTAAATATAAAGATTTAAAATGAAAAACGATTGTAAAGGTATGTGGTAGTAAAAGCTACGAGTTTTGTGTCGATGTTATGTTATGTTATGTTTTTGTATCATTTTGCGATGTTTTGTCTAGGTGTACTTATACCCTTGCAGAGTGAATTATAATTTTGCCATGATATTTGCAACGCAGTGAAATAGGTATCTCCGACCCCATAAAGGATATATATTCTTGATCAGCATCAACAGCCGAGTCAATTTAGCCCTGTCAGTCTGTCCGTCCCTCTATCCGTCTGTCCGTTTCTACGCAAACTAGTCGCGCAGTTTTTGAGATATACGAATAAAACTTTGGGAAAAATATATTAATACATATGTTCATATTTCAATGATATGTGTTTAGAAAATTGTGGTTCTAAGAACTCGTCTTTGTGGATCAGTTATAAAGGAAGGCAAAATAAATACTAAAGTCTAGAATCGCCCTAATTAAAATCGCATCAGCGATTAATCGGAGCGAAACCAAACAAACAAGAAGCCGCCCCCGATCTTAACACCGGATTATTTTTGTGAGCAACAAGGGAAAGGGAACAGTAGCTCACTCCTCACAAACACAGTCCCATTGCAGGGGCTTCCCCTCGAAGATCAGATCATCATTAACATTTGCGCAAATCCTCAAGGCGCCGTCGCCGAGCTACTGTTTTCAGATTGAGATGCAGACTGTGCTAGATCCTGAACAAGGCTGCGGAAGCAGCTCCTTTATCGGGGCGTTAATTACTTGAGCGCTGTCTCTGCCGAACGGCCGGTAGATGTGGACTTTGAGATTCCACCAAATTTCGAAAGAATGCAGCCCATTGTATTTCCATTTTCTATTTTCATTTATACTCTCGTTCCCTGTTGCATTTCCATTTTCCCTTTGATTGTTCTCCAAATCTCTGCCACTTGCGATGGCAGGAGTTTGATAAACTGAAACTGATACTTTTGCTCTCTTTTCTGGCGAGTGCGTTTTTCCCTGAGAGAGTTTCCAGGACCCCCAAGGAAAGGGATGGGAAAAAGTGGGTGGTCGCAAGGCCCAAATGCAATTGCAATTGCAACTGTACCCGGAGAAACTTTCTAACGATTTCTTGGCGTGACGACGCCAATTTGTAGGCCGACTGCGGGCTTCCAGTTGACTTCGTCCCGCAATTGCTGTCCTCGTTTTCCGTTTTTCTAATCAAACGTTTTTGTTGTCTGTTGCTCAGTTTACAGTTTCGAACTTCGCATTCGCATTCGCATTCCCATTTGGCGGCTAATTTAAAAACTTTTCTTATCAGTTGATGAAATCTAAAATTGCATTTTTATGGCACTTCCTCTGCCTGTTCCGTCGGTTCTTCGCTGTTGTTCCTTGCCATCTCCTGCTTTGTTCTTCAGCCATGGCGGTTCCGCCTATCGACACTTTCGTTTAAAAAGTTGCTCTTTTAATGCTAACATTTCTGTCAAAAGTTCGCCTTTCCCATTACTGTTTAGTCCTGTTGTTCGAACTCAATTACCGTTGTGTATCTAGAATTTAGGGCCGAATTGTGAGGAACTGAATCGTTTGCAATTAGGATAGGTCCGGACTCCTTGGCCCGACTGCCACAATGCCAGGCTGATTGAATTACAAATTTCCCAGGCAATTAAAAGTCACCGAAGATCGCTGACAAATGCGTGGAATTCCTGTGGACTTATTCGCTGGATTTTAAGGATCTCGAATCAATTATAGATAGCATTGTTCCATAAGACTAACGAATCGCTGACCCCTTGACCCTTTTGGCCTTGTTAGGGGTTGTCTGAAATTGGACCACGTCTCGAGCACTTCGAGCAATTCTTCGTCTTCGGTGACGAGGGTTTGGACGTCTAGTGCCGGCTACCTGATCGACCACAACAAGCGGCAGCTGTCCCCTGCGGCCACGCCCACCGTCAAGTGAGTGCGCCCACTTATGCAAATTTAATTAACAGCAACTGGGCGCAAAGGCGATCGTAGAGTTATGGGGTCCTACGCGTCCCCCAGTAAAGCTCCCTGCAGCCCGCCCCGAACAAATGCGCCCGATCAGGCGCTCATAAATCAATTTAAATGGCCATCTCAGCGAGCATAAGCCAACTGCGGCAGGGGCTGGCACGACGGTGAATGTCTGAAATTGTCTGTAATTATAGTGAAAACACTTGGCACACAGCACTCCCCCAGAGAAATTGATTTAAAATACTCTTGCCAACGTCGTGCCGCGTCGGGCCACATATAGTACGTGGAGTACCGGGCAACGCGGCCGTGTCCACGGTGTGTGGCCATAATTCAAAATTTATGTCTTTTGAAATTATTTTAATGTCTCTAATGGAACTCCCCGTACCCCTTAGCAGCACGGCCAGAGACCCCCAGTAGAGTAAGATCAAGAGAACTGCTCAAAAATAATGGGCATGTTAATTTTATTGGAGCTCCTTGACTAGTAATGACCCGTAAAAACATTGAACAGGATAAATTATTTAGTTTTAATTTTTCGTTATAATCTGAGAACTAGCCGTATTCAGTTGGGTATTATTCAACTATGTATTCCCCTAAGTAGAGGAAATCCAAGGAAATAGTACGAAAGAAAACTATTTTGAAACATTTTGTCATTAATGAAAGGTAATGATTCTGAAATGTTCTTCGCACCCAAGACATTCCATCTTCCTATTATATATATGCATCATATATGGCCCTTCATTATTAGCACAGCCTGGGTGCCCAGAGAATTCCCAAGTCTGGATTCAGGGACACGGTCGTCTAAATAGTCACTAATGTAAGGAGGTCGAGATTCGAAAGTCGATTGAAACGCGTCTGAACAATCCTTGCTATATAATGATCTGCTGGTGATATTGTCATATAGTCGAGTATCAATTTATGTATAGGAAATCGAATCGACTAGACCTCGAGTTCCGCTAGAGCGTTTCACAAAAAGTTTATTTATACACCCAAAGAACAAAAACAAAAATAAAAGTTTAACCTTTCTACGCGTTGTCTTAATAATATACTCAAGCAGTATAGCGAGTTTAGTATATATTTTATAGTTTAAATTGTGTATTTTCGAGTATTACTTTTATACGAATCTATATCGAAAATTCGATAAAATACCGCGTTAGTTGGAATTTAGTGCTTTTCTGTTTGTCGCGTTAGTGATTTAGCTCAAGTCTTGTCACAGATTAGTAAAGTTTTTATACTTTCGTAGTATCAAATTAATAAGCATTTTATTAAGAAATTTTCAAGAGTATAGAATTCACGTAACAATAGTATATTTTCTATGACGTTTTTTTGGGTGTATATTAAAAACCATTAAAAGCTTGGCACTTCTTAAAGCCCAATAAAAGCCCATCGCGACTTGAAAATAAAAACAAAACTTAATCGATAATCGGAAAACCAAAGCGAATTCAAAGGAAACTGACCTATAAGTGTGCTACAAATATGACAGCTTAAAACAAAAAATAAAAACAAGATTACTTTCAATTTTGTTGCTAATCCACACCGATCTGTATGCTCACCCTGCCTGATTCGATACAATCGAAACTAATTGATGTTAAAGCTCAATCACCAAGAGCATATCAGCGCAGCTGGAATGCCGGCGAGCAGTCGGAACAACTAAGCGCTCCCTGGGTCCCCGTCCCCGACTTCCAGTCAATCTGGGGCGATAAATATCGCACTGTGGCAGCCAAGACAGACAAGACTCTGAACGCCGGAACGCATCCTACTCCATTCGCTGAGCGCCCATTAGTGGGGCATCATGTCGAGCACTGGTGTAAGCAGAAATGTCCAACACAACATCGATTACAAGATCCCATGCAGAGCAGAGCATCGAACAGAGCTGGCCACGAGTCGATTTGGATGTCGTCTGCGCGAAGAGAGTTTCCATTTCCGATCTGATCTGATTAGTCTTGCCACCAAACACGGGATGGCTGACCCTTATGAGAGGTCAGAAACGCAAACAAGTTCGCAGCAACTCTCAATCCTTGCCCCTTTCCCACCGGCCACCTGCGCAGCTTAATAAATAAATTTGCCAGTGGCCTGGTCCAGCCACCAACTATTTTTCCACACCCTTGCCCAGACTCCCCGCTCGAAATGATACGAAAACAAATTGAAATTGGCAACTCGCTTGTTGAGCGCTAATTTATTAGCCACTCGCCCGGCGAGCCTAGAATTTTAATTGAATATTAACACCTTTGGCAGACGATCTCGCTGGGAGTTTGGTTTCCGAGTCTCCGAAGAGGCGCGACGAGGAGCGGTTGGGGCCACTGGTCAAGTGCCTGGAGCGGTGCGCACAATTCAATTTTTGTGTGTCTTTGTGGCATTGATTTATGCAACAGCTTCGATTTTTGAACTCTCATGTGCGTGATCCGCGTGTGTGGGTTTCCAGTCGCCTCTCGACACCAATTCTGGTAGCGAAAGGAAATTGGTTATTTATAAGTGTCAGCTGATGATTAAATTGGGATTGGGATGGACCAAGTTACGGAGGTGTTTTACCCTTTTTGTGGAATCAAAGTAACTACCCTACAGTACTGGAGGTGCCGCTTGGGCTTGCCTAAACTACAGTACTTCCTTGACTGACCCTATGGTAAACGAACACCGAACCACAAAGTAAATTTGAGTTTTCGATGTTGTTGCCTGATTGGCCTCTGTGGATCGATCGGTAGAGTGCTGGACTATGAATTTGATGGTCCCAAATTCGAGTCCGAGTCGTTTTAATTGTGTTTAGAAATGTTGTGAGTATTTCAAGAATTTATATATTATAAATACATCCATTTAACTTTAACATATTAACCTACAGGAGCTATGTCAACAAAAATAAAATAAATTTACTTGTCATGTAAAATACAAGAGCCAAGCTTGTACAAACAAACTTAGGAAAATTCGTCCTTAATAAATACAAAGTTAAATAAAATAAAAAGTTCTCTAAAAGAGTCTTAAAAGTAATTAAGATCTTAAAGAAGAGGCTTAATATCACAAAAGGTAACCACGTGACTCCAATTTGCATTCGTTGAATGTTACCAGAATCATTAAAATACCAAATATAGTTTTTAATTCTATATATATTACTGGGACAATTTTATATTCTCGTTCTACAATTTTGACAAAGATGCAGGTTGGCACGGAATTACGATTGATACTCTTCTTTTAATAGAAATAGTTACAATTATCACAAGCAGAACTCTGTGTAAATTTAATGTAAGAAACGTTAATCATTAAAACTAGGAAACTAGGCTTTATTAATACGAGACTTTTGTAAAGAGTTCATTTAACTGAGCATCCCTGGAGGTAAATGATGTTGTTGACATCGTTTTCGGTATTGAAACTTTAGCAAAATCCTGCCTGTCAAATATTAAAACCAAAGTATAATTTGCATACCTTTAGATCACGCGATCTCTGCGAGAATCGCCAGGCCCTGGCCACCCACGAGGTGGCAACCCCACGATCATATCAGCAAATTGGTCAAGCCCCCGCTGCGTCGCGTGGTCCAAGTGTCTTTGACACGCCTCTCTTCCATGTCCGGGCCAAGTGCAAATTGTTTTTAAACTGTTTAATTAATAGGAAAATTATTTAAATAGCTGACCAAGCCGGCAGGTAACCAGGCGGAAGGGGGAAGCAGCAGCAGCAGGCGATGGGGAACGAAAATCACAATCTAATCTCGGCACAGCGATCAGAACGAGATCAGCGAATTCCGCGCCATCAGTAAACTTTGGGGGGCTGGCTGCTATTATTTATTGACACTCGAAACCGAGGGGAAGCTGAGCCCCTTCAGCCCAAGCGGAGGATGAGGCGGAGTCTCCCGAGTGGCCAGGATTGTTGGCCAAGGCGTCGCCGCCTGTGACAGCAGATGGTGTCGGCATTCCAGGCCCCTTCTTCATCCATGTCTCCTCTGTGCACGCGACTGGCGGTCCCAGGCAGGAGAGTCCCGATGTAGGATTGCGAACGGTGAACGGGGAACTGGGAACGCGAAAGCGAACCCGGACCGCCCGCCTGGCTCCTCGACACTCTACTCGACTGTTTGATTTATGCTCGCGTAATTGTTGGTTTAAACGTTTTTGCACAGTGTCTCGCTTGGTGGAGAGCGGAAAGAGGGAGGGACGGACCCCGAGCTGCAGAGCTACGATATGACGCCCCAGTGAAATGTGAGGCATGTCCAGAGTTGTCAAGCTCTGCCAAATTAATGAAAATATTAAGAACACTAAATCATGATAGAAGGTTGTCTCGTCGAAAATGCCGTCGTTCGGCTGTGTTTGGGGTTAAAACTTGTCTATACACCCGGCGAGACTACCTGATTTAATTGTATCGTGATCTGAATAAAATTACATGGAATTACGCCTATTAATTGTAGCGCTTTCAAAGGAATGAATCATAAAAGAAAAGGTATTTAGAAAGTCTGACTGTATTCATACAACATATGTTGTATGGTTAGTGATATGACCGAGCTAATAACACTAGAAAGGAAACATCTATAATATATAGTTGTCCGACCAACGGTGGCCAAAACCCTGACTCGCGAGCAAATATCTCTGCCCAAATATGTAAGTAGGCAGCTATTCCGACTTCATAGGGTCAATATTTTATATCGCCAGATGTGTCAATCTAGCAATGTACGTCTGTCTGCCTTTCCGTTTTAAAAGATAACGGACTCAAATTAAATATATGATCTTTTAATTTAATTAAAGCCATACACTTTAAAGTTTAAATTTCATCCAAATCGGACTATAGGCACGATCGGGCCAAATTAACCGATTTTCGTGGTTGTTCAAGATATGGGATTAACACTTAATATTTGAACCATTATTATAATTAGCTCGTATAAAATTTAAATTTAAATTTTCTTAAAATTGATTTTCCAGGGTATATCACCTTCGGCTTACCGAAGTTAGCTTCCTTTCTAGTTTCAGAATTAAGTAGCTGATGTTTTATGTCGCTTTTATATACACTAACTAGTTTTTTGTAGCTTTACGGGATGAGACATAATCTTTATTTCTAATTATTTTACATATGAATGAAAAACTTCTATAAACTCTATTATTTTGTTTACATAGAAACATTAGTAATGTTACTGGGTCAGGTCAAGCAAATTTAAGACTTAAGGGAGCTTTTTGACCACCATATGTTTTGACAACCCACATGATTTTTAATTTTAACAATCATATAGTTTATAGAGTAAAAGGGTATAGGGTTAGACCTTTATTTATAAGAGATGTTTTGCTGTAAAAAATAGTAGCACCACTTGGCAACCCTAATCAGCGTCTATCTCGGCCGTAAACATATATATCCAAAGTGCTGGCCTTAAATTTCAGCTTCGGCGTCGGCTTCTCACGTCACACCCCCGGGACCACCTTGCAGCTGCCGCGTTCGCTTATTTTCGTTCGTTTGTCATCATTTTTTCAATAAATTTCAATTTCCAGGTTGCCGGCCCCAGTGGACAAGGGACGTGCGAGGCGAGGAAGTGGATGGGGATGGGGAAGGGGAGCCCGTATCGTATCCTTTGTCCAAGGCGACCGCCTGTGAAATCCGAAGTGTAAAATTGATTTAAATGGCTCGTGAGTGAAGGAGATAATTTTCAGTTGTCAGATGCTTGTAATATTTATGTGGCAGCGATTATTATCCCGTCGCCCCGCGTCCCTTGGGCCGCTCCTTGAGTACGTTGCCCGGCCCCGAGATCGTTTAATGTTACCTACGCGTGAAAATTACTTACTTGTCGGGCGGGCGCTGCCCCTTTCCACCTCTCCACCTGGCACCCAAGGCAACGCTTAACTCATTTTTAATATGAATAATTGTGGCAAATTACAAGGCAATTGCATTTGCCCGAAGCCTCTGCCTCTATCCACGGCGACAGCGAGCGGTGAATGTAAGTCCGTAATTGAATTGGCGGCCAATTATCGGAAGGCGAATGTACGGGCCACAGACTTGCCATGGAGCGCGTGAGAGAACTTTTAAATTTCCGGTGGGCTCTTGGGGAAATTAGTGACCATACCTTAGTTAGTGAGTGGTGTGAGTGTAAGCGTATTAGTTTATGACCAGGAAAGAGCTAAACTTTATCGTGTACGACTAGATGCTGGTCTGATGAATATAAAGCGATGTTCCAGATTTAGGAAGTTCTCTGCGAATTCTTTTCCTATATTTGTACACTCAGAAAAATAATCGCCCTAAAATTTAGAAAATCGCCATACTTTTGTCACCAAAGGCGACTCGCCCTAAAAAGCAGAAATTTGTTTTCTTAAATTGAGAAAATTTATTTCTAAGATAAAGGGCATCTGACCATAAAATAAAGAAAACTATTTTCTAAAATGTAAAAAAAATTTCTAAGGTCTACGGTAGTTAATGTCTTAAATTAAGAAATAAATTTTTCTAAATTTAAGAAATTTTATTTTCTTTAAATTAGAAAATAGTTTTCTTATTTTAAAGAATTTTTTTTTTAATTTAGAAATATGTTTTTCTGAAATTTAGAAAGGCATTTTCTATTATTAAATAAAATATTTTTTAAAAGTATAACAAATTTTTCTATTCTTTTATTTTCCATTTACATATTTATTTATACATTTTTATTTACATTTATATTTTATTTATTTTTATTTTATTTACATTTATATATATTTATTTACATTTTTCTTTGCTTAAAAATAATATAATGTTTTAAAAATACATTTTTGGTTTCAGGTATAACTTATTGTTAAGACTATGATATTCGATAGGGGGATATGTTAGTGAGCTTTGGTGAATTAATTTAAAATTTAAGTATTTTACTTTTTCATAGCAAGTCAGATGGTCAGAGTAAAGAACCTCAATTGCGACACATAAATAAAATAATTGATTTTCGCGAACACAAATTTCCTTAATTTCAGCTGCTACAAAATCTGGATTAAAATTATAAAGTACAAATCCTTTTCTATATTTAATGTTTTGAACTTGCACATGAGCAAAACAAGTTATGTTGTTAATGTCCTTAACCATCTGCAGAAGTTCATTTTTGAAAATGGAACTCGATGCCAAACATTTTGTTTTACTGTACAGAATATGCTCCTTTTTACACCTTGGAGAAATTCAGAATAACTAATGCACATTTTCTTTGAAATAGACGCCAATATATTTTTCCGAGAAGTTATATTTTTAGCATATGATTTCAAAGTTTTATGCTTAGCTTCAAACGGAAATGTCCAAAGGTATTTAAGAGGACCTGATTCTCCAACAATTCTATAGTAATGGTTTAAAAATGATGTTTTGGTTTTAAGGTATCATTAAATAAGGCAGTATATTCTCTATTATGGTATTGTATCACTTCTCTTAATGTTTTTAATTTGGTTACATTGTACTCTGAATGAGTTACATAATCAATTAGTTTTAAAAGATTTTTCACAAATTCCCAAACAGGGTCATCAATTGAAATTAGGTCTCCTACCATTAAAGGGAAAAATGTAATAAAAGTTAGAAGCTCTCTCGCTGTTGCTTTAATATTCATATTTTTCAACTGCTTAAGCTGAAAAGTCGGACAAATATTTCCTATTTCGGAAGCGCCATATTTAAAACTAGTTTTTCTTAAGTTTATTGTTTCTAAATCTAAAGTCTTTGTATTAATAAAGCGAAGAATTATTTGACAAGTATCATATTTTAAAACCCCCTCAAAAACGTCGTGTAATATATCAACAGAAAAGTTATGAACTACAGAAAAATTGTTCAGTTTATTAAAAATGCATTCGTACTTTATTCCCGTCTCTGAGACGTCTAATAACTGAATGTCTTCTGAGTAGTTTGTCGAATTTCTAAGATATTTAACCGACTCTTTATAAGCAGAAGCAGTTTCCTCTTTTGGCATTTTGCAAAACCTACAAAAATATGTGGACGCAAACGACGATGTAAACCCTAATATAGGTTATCACCTAAAATTAGACATAACGTAAAATATATAGTGTGTTCCTCCCCTTCAACAATTATTGCTATACCATTATCCTCCAGTTCCTTAAGTTCATCAACAAGTTTATAAAAACACTTCGCGTTTCCTAAACTTTTAACATTTGAAGATTTAAACAAAGCTGCACAAAAATCTCATTCAGTTCTAAGGAGCGGTGGGCAAGGAAAAATATACTGCTAAAAGTGGATCGCAATGAGGCCCTAAGGGATTATTTATTTCAAAGTCATCCACATACAAAAACTGGAAATACTATTTTTCGTTGTCCTTTATTGGAATGGATAAACTTCTTCCATAAATTTCCATTTGCAAAATTAGTTAATTTGGTTTGATTTTGAAGAAAATGTAACCTATTCAAAAAAGAGGTAAAAACGTTCGGTAACTGAAAAAATTTTTTTAATTGGAATTTGATTGGAAAAATAACACCCGACGATTTCTTACAACCCAAAGTTATGCAGTTTTTATGTCTTACTGAAGACACATTGTCGTCTATTGTAAATACATATGGGTCCTTATACAAATCTAAGCATTTAAGTTTCTTTATAAAGTTATATTCATTGTCAAATCCAATAAATGGATTCTTACAAAAATTAATAACTTCATCCAAGTCATTCATAATTTTGTTTGTGTCATTTACAGATTTAATTTCATTTCTTAATTTTTGTAGTTTATTCTGTATAGGATCAATTATATTACGTGCGATTTGCCTTTGAATTTGAAAAGTATGTTTCCTAGGAAGTGATATTTTTGAAGATATATTTAAAGTAAACTGCAATGTTGAATTGTAATGCTCATCGTCTTGGCTATTGAAAAGTATTTTAGTTTGGTTAGTTACTTCTGGTTCTATTTCTAATTCGACTTCAGTTGAATTATCAATGGATCTTGCAAAATTGTCAGCAGATGAGGCGGTATTATGATTTCGTACATGCTTTGAAAACGTTTTGAAATTAGAAAAAATATGAGAGCATTCACTTACTCCGCATGGCAATTTAACATAAATTTCATTTAAATGTAATAAACGCATATGTCTTAAAAATACGGTATTATTTTCAAAAGTTTTTGAACAAATTTTGCATGATAGCATTTTTAAAAACAAATTGATTGAAATTATTGAGAAAAAACTTAAAATTTAAAATTATTAAAGTAAATAATGATTTCGAATTGATGAATTATGTCAAAGAACTCAAATTAAATTTAAGATGTGAAAAATAATATTAAAATTTGTTCAGCTTTTTTTTCATTATAGAAAAGAAATGATTGAAAACATTAAGAAATAGGCAAAAATAAAAATTAAATTTAATTAAGTTTTAAATTACTCTTTTGCAACGTGTTTTAAGTCGTTTAGCAATTCTGAAATTGCTCGGCTTTGCACGTCTGTTTTTAGGTTTATGTTATAACGAGAAAGAAAGCTAACTTCGGTAAACCGAAGTTTATATACCCTTGCAGTCAGCAATTGGATCATTGAAAATCGATCCATTTTAATTATGTAAAAAAAATGTCAAATTATGTAAATTTTGTAAATTTTACATTTACATGTAGAATTTTACATTTTCATATAAATCGACCGATCCCTTCTATGGCAGCTATATGATATAGTTGTCCGATCTTAATGAAATTAAAACGTAATTCTAGAACTATAAAAACGACTATATCTCGAAATTTATAGAAATTCGTTGAAAACAGAGAAATTAAAATTTTTGTACATTAATTTCGCCATCATTCCTATGGCAGCTATAGGATATAGTGGTCCGATTTCGGCCGTTCCGACATATATACTGCGTGCTAAAGAAATAAGACTATGCTAAAAATTTCAGCCCGATAGCTCAAAACTGAGAGACTAGTTCGCGTAGAAACCGACAGACAGACAGACAGACAGACAGACGGACAGACAGACGGACAGACAGACGGACAGACAGACAGACGGACATGGCTAGATCGACTCGGCTGGTGATGCTGATCAAGAATATATATACTTTATGGGGTCTGAGATGCCTCCTTCACTGCGTTGCAAATATCATGGCAAAATTATAATACCCTCTGCAAGGGTATAAAAATATCTTTGAATAAATGACCATATCAGATGACACTCATCTGGGTATTTTAAGTTTAAGACTGTAAATATTTTAAAACAGACTTCTACGCACTTGAGGATTGAGGGTAGCTTATAATAATAACCTGACACGTAAATAAAAAACTCTTTTAAATTATAAATACTTTCCCCAGTAGCACAAATTAGTGGCTGAAGAGTGCTTTTTTCGCGGTAGCAATTATCCACTATGTCCTTCATATGAGTCTGCAATTCTCCTGGTGTTGACTTCCAGAAAATAAATTTTTTCTGGAATCCTCTATGGTGAACTTCACTTTGCATCCGCGGCTGTTTTTTACCTCGTCCAGTCGGTATAAGAAGCCCATGTAAAAGCAGCAATGTTAAAACATGTTTAGCATCTGAAATATAAGTACAAATAAAACACATAGAAAATATTAGGAATAATAAACTCACTAAATCTATAATTACCATTTGATTGTAAATTGAATGTTTTAAGCCAATTTATGCTTTGCTGGTCTTTAATATTCATTACAAGTATTGGCAAAACTTTTCTTGAAAATGTTCCCATTTTCAATGAAGGCGTTTTGAACAGGCTCATGCAGCTTTTTAAAATCTGCCTCAATCTAAATAAAAAATAGACAATAAATAATTAATTATTTTATAATAATATAAAGAGCTTACTAATGTGTAACCAAACGATTGTTCTAGAATAGGAAACTCGCTTAAAATCTCCGCCAACCCTGCAGATCCTTTAAAAAAATTTATCCGATGTTCATAAGTGAGGTCCCATTTCTTTTCAACCTCTTCTCTAGGCTCCACATTAAACTGAAGCCAACGCTTATGAAATGTTATTTCATCATCTGCAAATGGGAAATATGTAAGTCAACATTTAATGAAATATTCCCTATCCAAATATGTACCTTGTGCACAATTCAAGCTTGATGAGCAATTTTCTACTTCTTCTATCTGCTTAGCGTTGATTAAGAGTCGATCTTTCTTAAACTTAGCTTGAAGATTGTAGTAATTGCTATATAAAAGGCCACCAGGTTTTTTCCCTTTTATTTTTATAAAATATGTATCCTGTAAAATAAAAATAAAATATAAATATAAATAAAAAATAAAAGAAAAGGTTTTCGTACCTTGATTTCACAATGAAACAGTCCTGTAATTTCCTCTGCTATTCTTTCGAGCAAAGGTTGCTTCGGCAAAATTGAATTGAACACCAAATATTCAGAAATTATGTGACTCAATAATTTCCTGTATTTTTGAGTTAAGCATTTATTTACTTTGTAAAAACCAAAAATAATGGTGGCTTTTTGGCTTTTTGCCAGGACTTCTGCAAGGCTTATCTGTTAATGGAATTACATATTTAATATAATATATATGCGCCACATATTTATTTACTTGCCTCGATACTTTCTTCAGTTTGATTAACGTTATGCTATATTAAACAAAAATAAATAAAGTATTAATAAATGTATTAAAAAAGTGTATAAATATTTAAAGGAATGGAAATGACTTCGTGAGTGTGGTTATTCGAGTTTTAAAGCCAAATACAAAGGCTTCAGCATTGCATAAGCACATATACATGCAGCCGTACATAAATTCACACATACATACGTCATTCCATATTTTAGTACTAACTTGCTTCTTCCACTTTTCTAAGTTCGCAAAAAATATTATAGCTTCTCCAACGTTGTCATTTTTAATCTCGCCGCGCAGTTGTGCCCATGTTAAATTAAGAAGCGTGGCTTCAGTAAAATTTAAATCTAAATAAAACAAATAATCTTAAATACATACATATGTACATACATACATGCAAGTTCAAGTAACCGAAGTTGCAATCATGATACATCACGTCGACACGCGAAAATTGTTCCTAAGCAGGGCGAGAGAGCGAGAGGGCTACTATTGACCTCTCGTTTTGACTCCATACTTAAGAACACTTTAACACTAAAACAAGGATTGATCTTTTAATTATAATAGACGACCTTAAGCAAAAAGCCCGCTCTATTATCGTATTCCTCGCAGTTACTAGATTACGCCACTCTCACTCGCACTCATTGATTTATTGTATCATGGCGCAACTGGCGCAATAGGCAATATGCACACATACGAACAATCACACTTATACTTAAATGCATACATCTTTCATAAAAAAAAAGCGCATTTAAGATGGGCGCGTATTTAATGTATTTCACATGCGCATATTTATGGACTTTATTTAGACTTACCTTTAAAAAGATCAGCAAACACTTGGCCACCCAGTTGTCTTAGCACTTCTTCCATTTTTTTTAAATTCGCATTTCACAATAAGCACGCACATCGATGTTTTCAGCCAAATTTACATACATCAATATTACAGACCGGTATTATGTGACCACATAAAACACCGCATTCTTCCAGGAAAAGGATGCCATTTCTTGGGATTTTTGGCGTTTTTCAGAAACAGTGTCAATCCCACGTTTTCTGAAAAACTTTTCTATTTTTAGGGTATAACTTTCTAAAATGTAGCAATTTTTCTAAAAATAGAAAATAATGGTGAAAAGTTTCGCCCTATTTTTCAGGGTTCTGTTTTCTACTTTTTGGGGTAACATTTTCTGAAATCAAGAAAATTTTTCTATGAAGTAGAAATTTTTTCTTATAAATAAAAAATTTTTCTAAATTTAAGGGTGACTCTCGTTTTATGGCGATTTTCTAAGTTCTATGGCGAATTCGTTTTCTGAGTGTAGTGATTTTTCTTATATATTATTATTATATTATTTTATTTAAGCTAAAACTCTTAAACTTAGCTCTTAAACTTCAACTTTGTGAGTTTTATGAATTATTAATTTTATGAATTATTAAAAATAAATATTACCTAACATATATGTTTTGGTGTGTACTTTTGTATTCATTTTGAGTTTTTTGTTCTCAATGTGAGGAAAAAAGACTTCATTTTTTTTTTAAACCATACTCAAATGAGAGGAGTACGTATTTGAGAACTCGGTTTCTCAATTTCAGGATGCTATAATTCTCTCTTTCTCCACCAACATTAGGCGTTAGTTTTAAGTTCTGAAATTCGTACGTACGAAATAAGCGGCCAATTGCGATATTGCCAGTGTTAGGGTTTGAATCAGTCAGCCAAAGCGTGAGGTTTCGTGGCTGGAAACTGAAACATATGTATAGAAAGCCAGCTGCTTGTCTTCGGAAAAGATGTGAGTGTCCTTTTTGGTATAATACTAGCATCTTGATTTATGTGGATTAAATAACTCAGCTAGACCTCGAATTAGCAAAAAACTTAATTAGCTAATAGAAGGTCACAGAAATCCGCAACTCAAAATGCTACTATAACATCAGATTGTTAATTTAAAGAAGGACGTGTTTTCGGGGAAAGATCGATGAAGAGCGTTCAATAAAGGACAGAGTCCGACTGTGTGATCTGTGTTTTGTGTCAACAAGAAAATAATTATAATTTATATTTCCCAATCTTAAAGAATACATTTTCGACTAGTATTTCCATGAAAAGTAAATATTAATAAGTCATAATCTTCACTAATTTCTGATTGACCAAGCAAATGAACGCCTAAGCCCGAAGCACTCAAAGCTAATTACCCACACGTTCTACAAAAGGGGTTCAATTCACGCAGCGCCGAGATTTATGGCGCAAAATTAATAATAATTTCAACCGAATTAATAATGGCCAATGAAGCCTGCTTTATGGCCAGTTCCCAATGATTAACAATGTGCGCACGTCTCGGAATGGAGGACCATAAAGATCGACACGACTTGGCTGTTTGTTTACCATTTCTAATAAGCTGCAGCAGTGCCTCATAATGCGTCTGCTCAGGCGCCTGGAGGGCCATTGGCACAGGCGGGAGGTTGTAGTTCGGAGGTTGGAGTCCGAGGATCGTCGTTTGCCGGAGGCCCCTCATGGGTCGCGCAGCAGGTGTCCGGCGGAGAGTTTAGGGGCGCGTGTGCCAGCCTCGTTATTGTCTTCATTCTTAACACCAATGAGGGAACGGGTACGGGGGAACTGGTATCCGGGGCCCCCCATCAAACAGATGACGCTGATGGGACTTTCTCCCCCTCACTCCCGCTCTCTCTCCTCTTTGGACGGGCCATCTTGGACCACAGAATTTGGTGTTGATCGCTGCATTGTGGGTTTTGTTGCCGTTGCCTCGTTTTCCTCATTCATGTTCGACAAGATTTTTATCGCACTTTTTCATTAACATTTTGTGGGATCTCGTATCTGTATCTGTGCCCGCTGTTCGCCGCCTCCCACCAACTTTGTTTTATGATCATCTTTATGTGTTTTCTCGTTCCTCTGGCATTCCCAACTGTTGTCGTTGCCGTCTGTCTTTCTAATTCCATTGAAACATGATCTGTTATTATGTAAATTTTACGATTTCCTAATTTTTTAACACTTATTTTGGCTATTCGGTGACTATCGAGACCTGGCGCCAAAAATGTATCCGACTGGTGCGAGCTGTAAGCGATACGGAGATCGTCTTAGTCGCGGATCTGGGCGGGCAGTGGCCGATCTTGATCAGGTGCATCAGCCTGGCGCCCCATCAGTTAATAAAGTTTTGGGTTTTCGATCATATTTCTCTTGTGCTCCTCCTATTCTCGTTTTGTGTGGTCCATGGCGAGATATCAAAGGCACTTGCTGAGATCGAGCTACCGATAGATGTCTGTTTGACTGTTTTTCAATGGGACAAAGATATAAATAATAAAAATGCAATTTGATATTTATAGTGGGATTTTTTACTTAAATCGTGGTATGATTTATTGTTTAGACATTTCTAAAAAATATATATACATACATATATTCAAATTTTAAACAAAAAGTTGGTATGGTTGTGGCTTATACTTAAATTTAATTCTTACCTCTAGTTTAGATAGATCAAATTAAATAAATAAATAAAGCCATTTTAAGGATTTCTTTACATAACCCATATTTTTCATACTAAGATAGGTTAACTCAACAAATTAACAAGGTCCTTAAATGCGCTCTCCTGCTGAATAATCCCTTAATGTCCATCCGGAAAAGTGCAATCAGTTCAGATGAAACCAAAGATGAAGGCATGTTCGGAATGCCGGAGCAGTAATTGCAATTATACGGAAGATACCAGAATCAAATGCAGAGGATAATTAAAATGGGATTGCAGGGCTCGCAGGCACCGAGCCTGCCGCTCTGAGCATCCTTCGCTGCGTGGAGAAGGAGTTCCCGAGCGGAGTGGCGGTGCAATTACAGTTACCTCCGATTTCCGCCTTTCAATATGGCGGTCATTGCGCATGCGGTTCGCTGAGAAGGGACTTCGGACTGACCAATCAGCAGATTGTTGTTGCGCCACTGCCGCTGTGTGCGTGCGTGTCTTTCCATGTGAGCGTCTTGTTTGTGGCTGGGAACAGGTAACATGGAGGGGGCGTTCTGGAAACCAACCTGTTTACGCTCTCGCTCTTTCGCACACTGCCTGCCTGTGACTGTCAAACTGCCAGTCAACGATCGCGCAGGAGAGCAGAGACAGAGAGAGGGAGAGCAGGAAAGACACAGTCGCCTCCCTAATTACAATCAGGGCGAACTAGTCTTGTCATACAGACTCCGCAAATAGGGAATATTCGACAAATTAGGCAATTTATTAATGCAATTATTCTTGAGAGATTATTTGAAAGTTAGCAGAATATTACTGAAATCTAAAGATAAAATGAAAATGTTCGATTCTGTACTTCATAGGACAACTTTTGAATGTTATTTATACATATATGTATATTGATTTTTTATTGTTTACAGAATATGAAATAAATAAAAATTGCACCATAAAATCAATTTGGTATTGATCACAGTACCAATTAATTGTGGGTGAAATTAAAGGACGCATGGATATGGAACAAATGAAGACAATTGTTGCTAGGATAATGAAGAGCAAGGAGAAATCTCCGACCCTTTAAAGTATATATATTTTTGATCAGCGTCACCAGCCGAGTCGATTTAGCCATGTTCGTCTGTCCGTCCGTGTTGGTAAACAGATCTCAGAGACTATAAGAGCTAGAGCCACCAAAATTTGGGGACAACATTGGAATCTTTTGCACGCAGATCAAGTTTGTTTTAAAATTTGGCCACGCCCACTTCCGCCCCCAGAAATCACAAAAAAAAATGTTATATAAGCTATGCTCGTTATTTTCGGCTTAAAGTAAATATATATAATAAATAAGTTGGCATTTGCGGACGTGTTCTGAAAATTTGAGTAAGATCGGATGATAGACATGGAAGTTATTAAACAATAAAATGTCTGTGTATGCTTCTTCTGCTTCTTTAAGCTACGTACGAAGCATTTAGTCAAAACGAGAGGTCAATAGTCACACTCTCGCTCTATCGCACAGCATAGCAACAATTTCGCGTGTCTGAGCACTTAGCTTTCGAGAGAGAACATAACATGTCCCTAGCAACATTTGTCTTTTTTGGGTGTTGCTCAACAAGTTTCTAGCAACATTTGTCTTCTTTTGTCAACATTTTCTTTTTTCTATGTTCATGTGCTATTTTATTTCACCCACATTGCTTTGGGTACCGGGTATCTCACAGTCGGTCACACTCTTAGCCCACTTGTTTTTAAATGAACCTAACACAATTTTGTACGCACTGAGAAAGTTAAATTCACCATATATTTTATGATAACTTCATCATTCATTTTGCGTTGCAAACTACTTGTTTACTTCTCTGTACAGATTTAGCTTACGATTACGAATTTCTAAGTACATATCAGCCATAAAAGTAGTCATACAGTATTTAACCATCAATAACTTTATTGGGTACCAGCACTGTTGCCACCCGGCCTCTCTCACTCTCTCCCTCTCTTCATACAGTTGGAGAGCCACAGTGCCGGCTCACCCCTTGGCGCACACACACGCATGACCATGCTAACCATCTCGCTCTAGCACACTGACAGCGGCGGCAGCACCAACCATTTTTCGTTTTCCGTTTTCTGCCTTCTGTTATGATAGAGAGAGACGCCCGCGGAAGTCGCACACAGATACAGATATCCGCACAGCCAAACAGCTGCTGCCCGAAGATACATTCAGTTTTGTTTGGGCCGTCGAGCGATCGAGAACGGGAATCAGCGCCAGTCCAGATACGGTACGGATACGGATACGCCAGTTGTTTTCGAAATTCCGTCGCGAGCGGTTCGCTGTCCGATCTCCCGTCCGGATCGCACAATAGTTCAAACCTTCTTTCCGATCGAACAAAGAAAGCGCTACAAATCAACGCACACAGTACAAAGTATAAGCACGGCTAGGGGGCCAGAAGTAGGCTAATTAATCCGGTGGCGGCCATATTTTGTTGGCACTGTCGCCGCTTTTACCCCGTTCCCGTATTCGTATTCCCGTAATTGCGACTGTGTAGGGCAATTTGTTCAAGTCACGGCAGAACAGCAAAGAGTTTGCTCCCGAAAATAATTTGCAACACGTGTTAACACAGTGCGTATGATAAATGTGTGCCCGGCACAGCTCTGTGCGCGAGTGAGTGTGTGTGCCAGTGTGTGAGAGGAGAAAAGTTTGTCGAAAGCTGAAAACCACGCGGCGAAATTATCGTTTGTTTCGTTATGCCACTGCTAACACTTGCGGATATATCGAAATCAGAGTCAGAGCCAAAGTCAGAGCCAGAGCCAGAGAACCGCAGCAGCGAAAGCACAAATCCCAACAAAGAAACAACAAACAATAACTAGAAAACAAACACGGATACGTATCAACAATAAATAATCAAAATACAGGTGAGCCACATATTGGGTTTCGTTGGACCTCCAACTTGCCGACGGCAAAAGTCGAGCTCTTAATAAAATACACAGCAGTACATGGAGGAGTTCTAGTTCAATCATAGCAATGGTTTGGGTTAAATTCATGTTTTATTTATACCAAAATCTTGTTACAAATATTTTACATATAATGAAGGGCTTCCAAAACACCATTTGACTTTAATTTAGATTATTTTGTCGCTTATGTTTGGAAATAGTTAAAATTTAAACCAAATTCCTGATAAAATAATGTCAATAACTTGGTCAAGGGTTCTATCCTCAAAATTTACAACTGCCAATCTGCTTTAAGTTTCGATAAAAAGAAACACATCTGTGCGGCATTAAAGTTTATTTGCTACTTAAGTGAAAGAAAGCTTAGAAACTGGTAAATAACATTTGAGTTAATGATCCAGATGGTTCCAGCAATCATCAACTACGTAGGTTCTCGAGGCTTTTAATTCATTATGATTTAACAACTAATTGTTATTAAAAAGGCATCAAGGTACCTCCAATAAAATACATAATAGATTTTAGATGAAGAATTAGTATGTCACTTTATTGCTTAGTTATGTTATTTATGTTTTAAATATTCACCAAACGGGCCCATTTCTAATGAAGCAATTCATCATGGAAGTCAATTGATTCACAACTTATTTGGCAATCTCAATTGGGAAAGGAGAATGCCAGAGTGCAATTCGCCGTTTGGCGGTTCTGGCATTGGCGAATTCCAAATTGCCAGCAGCCATCAGAAACACAACTCGAGGCACTTTTAAATATTCACCAAACGGGCCCATTTCTAATGAAGCAATTCATCATGGAAGTCAATTGATTCACAACTTATTTGGCAATCTCAATTGGGAAAGGAGAATGCCAGAGTGCAATTCGCCGTTTGGCGGTTCTGGCATTGGCGAATTCCAAATTGCCAGCAGCCATCAGAAACACAACTCGAGGCACTTGAGAAATACATATTTGAGCTCAAGAGATGCATGTCCAACATACACACAAGCGAGTATTTAAGAAATATACTTGTTTACACAGCAAATGCAAATTTCTGTTGTTTTATCCACCTCTCGATGGCCAGGCAGCTGAGTGAGCAGCCAACTACGACTACGACTGCCTAGGCCACCCGCCCCAGAAATTTATTAATTAGAGAAAGTATGCGATGGACGAGCAGCAGGAAAAACAATTTCCAGTTGTCATTCATTCATCACTGAGATGCTTCACGCGCGCATCTCGAATTTGGTACTCGAATCCATCGGATACATTTGTTACTAGTGTTTATTTTTATATCAGGCCGATTTTTGCTAGAATTTCGAAATAATATTAACTTATCGCGAAGCACAGTCAGGCGAAGACATCAGATCCGCCGATGAGTGGGCGTGGACCAAAATCTGTCCGGTTGCTGAGCGTGCAAATATTTAGTACACACAGAAAGAAAAAGGAAGATCCAATTAGGATACATTATAATCAAAAGGATGCTGTTAAATTTTGCAAAAATGCAAATAAGATCAATGGTATTTGTAAAGAAAATATTTTTGCGGGGCTATTACAGCCTAAACAACTCAATATAACTCAGTCCAGACACTTGCTATTTCTTTCTTGCCGGCCTGGGGGCAAAACAGACTCTCAAAACTATTTAGTGCTTTCAGGAATAATATTTTTTTATATTTAAATTTATGAGTTTATGAAACTTATAAAAGCACTGGAAAGTTTTGAGGGACCGGTTTGCCCCTTAAGTCACATTAAAAAAATTTCGTAATAGGATGCTAATAAATATGATACTACGATTTGTACGCGATTTGTTATCCAATTATCGATGCAGGTTCGTATAATATAGAATATAAAACCTATACTACTGAGTATACATTTTATATTATAAAGTATTAAATCTATACTAAACTTGTTATACTGCTTAAGTATATTTTAAAGACAACGCGTGGAAAGGTTAAGCTCTTGCTGTTTTTTTTGGGTTTGATATTTTATATGTTTGATAGATTAAAATCCATTATTAAGTACTAGGAGGTGACTTGACTTAATAAAAAACTCGAAGACTCGACTTTTACTTATAGCCCATAAAGATCTTGTCCATTTTGAAAGATGCTCTTTGAAAGAAAGCGTTCAGCACGGTTACCATCTTGGTGCTAGAATCAATAAATATGATAATTTGATCGATTTATTTTGGTTTAGTGTACGAGATGCGATTCGGCGTTTATAGGAATTGGCCAGCGCGTGTTTGTCGTCAGAAGTCGCATGATTAATTGAGTGCGGAGATGGGAGCAGATGTTGCGTGCGATCTTGTGTGTCCTATTCGTGCGTATTTTCGGTTATTGGACGAAGGCACACTCATCGCTGGGCCCCGGTTATCTTCCATCTCGGAAGTGGTCAGATTGAAAAGTTTACGCATTCCATTCCGTGCCTTGCCAAGACTCGGCCCAACAGATGCAGGCAGATACGCAAGCTTGGCCACGGCGGCTTTGATCATTTTACGCACCGGCGTACAGAATCGGCCGTAATTGGAGGGCGAGGGTGCGGGCGGGACTTTCGGCAAATTCATCTGGGTTTCATTCAAAACTTTGGCAAATGTAGCGAAGCAATGCGACAAGTAGCGAAGATGCAGCACGCATGCCGAGATACAGCTGTGCGGATACATGTATCTGTGTGTGCAACCCATTAAATTGACAAATTTCATTCATTATGCAGCGTTCTATTCGATTTCTTTGTGCGTTGCTCCCTTCACGCGGCAATTAAACGGAAAATGTTAAAAATACACTTGCTCGCCCATAAGTTTTGCCCACGACGAGTGTCTCGCGGATAGCGGATAGCGGATAGCGCTTGTCTTGGTCTTGGCCATCGCCATCCGATTGCTTACTAATCCCGCCGCTCGGTTTACGCGGAACGGCGGCTGGCCCACAACAGGTTGCTTGGCACAATGCTCCCCATTTGATTACATTGTATAAACACAGACGCCGCCACAGATGATTTCGGGTGTAGCCGGGCAAAACAGTCGCGAATCTGCTCCGAACTCCGGACTCCGGACTACGGACTCCGGAGCCGAGCTTCTCCCAAGACAGTCCACTGCCCCCCGGGCCAGTTCACTTACGGAGCTCTCGGTGTGAGCAGCTCAGGAATCCGGTCTGGGAAGATCCATCAACAAGTCATCGCCAGACGAAAAGTTGAGACAAGCCAAAAGTGTGTCTGCTTTTATTGTAAGTTGACTTTAATTACAAACTAATTAGGCGAGGGCTTGCAGCCACGGCAGCAGCAACAATTCAATTTGATTAACAGCCCAATAGAACGTCGCATCTCATCTGATCTCAGCTTAGGCGATGCTTAGGTGTCCGCTTTCAGATTCCTCGAGATTCCCCCGCTTGCGGACAATAACACTCAAATTAAAATCTTATAAAAGTCAAAATAAACAACGGGGCAGCCGAGAGTCCGACAGCCCGAGGGGGACTGGAATAAGAGGGCACACACAAAGTAGAAACAGAAACAGAAATCCAATAGATAGCCCAGCACTGGAAATAAATTACAAAATTTGTAAAATAAATTAAATTAATTTTATTCGAATGCCACAAAAGTCAGGCAGCGGCAGCGGCAGCCAAGCGACACACTCGATAAGGCATCTCTCGCGAGAAATTGAGAGGCAGCCAAAAGATGCAGCCCGATATCGGGTAGAATATCTCGAGGTTGCTGCCGTAGCTGCTGGTGTTCTTCGGTGTGGAATGGTCACTAAGTTCTATGTGGGGGCAGGGATTTCAACGGCGCGCAACGGTACAAGGCCATAAACATTGGTATGCTATCTCTAGGCTACTAGTGAGAGCTTTAAAGTTGGCTCAAAAGTGCTTAATCATTTTAAGACGATCGTGTGATCCATAAAAGTCAACAACATGTTTTTGTATTATGGAAGGATTAATTCAAAAGGGACAAATGACCAGATCATCGTTTTCTGTTACTCTTAAGTTGTTCGAATATTCGTATTAATTATTCAAGAGCCCCACCTATCGTAATACTCTGATGAGAATATTTAATTTAATATTTACAGCTTTATGAATTTTAATAGTATCACAATGACAATGCTTAAACATAAACAAAGGCGTAAAAAAATAGGGCACAAGACTTATGATTGAGGGAGAGCAGGTTATACGTTTTTAATATTTTTTGGTATACATATGATAAGGTCATCCTATTTTGATGAAATTGGAATCGTATGAATTCACTATAACTCGAGTTATATGCGAATGCGACGAGTACATTTCCTTAATAATGGATGTATGTTGAAAAACAAGGTTATAATTTTGTTCTATTCATTTTCCGATCGTCCCAACGACAGATAAATGATATAATTGTCTGATCTGGACCGTTCCTGCGTATATAACAAAGGAAGGACTAGAAATGGACAGCCGAACATGTCTAGATCAACTCGGCTTTTGATTACAGGGTCAAAAAATTATCAATCAAATTATAAGAAAATCAAAATCTTTCGATCAAACGGATTTCGTTAGATGGATATACGGATTTTACGAAATCAGTTTGACGCCGAGAGATTTAAAAAAACTAGGCTTGTTACTATTAAGAACGTGTTCATAGTGACAAATAAAATAAAAATATTCACTGCAAATATTGTGAACTTTTTTAATTTTCCAAAACCTTATCAGAATTGTCTTTTCAGAAACTGCTATATAAATACATTATTAATTTACTAATTGAAATTTGTAAAATAAAAATTTGTAAATCTAAATAAAAGTTAGCAGCCGTAGCAGAAGTTTCATTAACATCTCCAAGCGAATAGATCTAGCCAAGACTGAATAGTATATTGGTTGTATTTACTTCCTCAGGTGGCAGTATCTTTCCGTCATAAAAAATAAATATATATTAAATATAATTATAAGTATATATTTTGTTGATCAGCGTCAACAGCCGAGTCGACTTAGCCTTGTCCGTCCGTCTGTCCGTTTCTAAAAAACTACGGTTTCAGTTTTTGGAAATTGAATAAAACTTAGCAGAAAGTCTTATTTTTATTCCCTTAATTATGTATTAGATTTGACGACTATAAAACTGTAAAAATGTAAATGTAAAATGTATTTCATTAACTTTTAATTTACATTACTTTGTTATTTTTTTTAAATTTGACTGAAATGAATCGACTTTCAATGATCCAATTGCAAGCTGCAAGGGTATACAAACGTTGACTTACCGAAGATAGCTTCGTTTCTTCCTGATTATAACTAGAAAATTTGTCGCTTTGTAGCGGGCTAATATTTCTATTATTTTTTTTCTTTTTTTATTTCTAAAGATCTTAAATCACCGCAATGATATAACTCTAAAGTTGGCTTGAGTCTAGTTACAAGAACTAAAATATAATGCTTTCATCAATTAAAAAATAGCTAATTAAGGTATGGATGTATTATACAAAATAAAATTTTCTCTAAAAAAAAAGACTGTATAAAACAGTTGTTTTAAAAAGAATTATGATTTAAGAGCAAAGGCCTAAAAGTTTAAATAAGCTAAGGTTTTTATGTGTTAACTAGTCCAGCTTTTCAATATTGATCAGTTAGGTGTATAGGCATTCGGGAATATAATTTATCAGAGCACAATTATTGATACTTAACCTGAATTATACCCATCTCTAAAATGGTTGTTATGAGCTATAGCTTTATTACTATAAATTATCTGCACAGCCGTTTAAAACACCCGAAATCGCGCTGCATAGATCCGTAATAACATCCATGCATTGGCATAATATTGTTTTATTCGTTCCGTTTGGGGCGCTGCAGTGTATCCATCGGATACAATCCACTTGTACGCGCTGCTATAGGCAAAACAGATCGAAAATTTATCGCGTATTTCGTTTCACGTTCGCATATTGCTTGTTTACTTGCGTCAAACATGAAACGGCCAAAAGAAATACAAGCACAGAGCGCAGAAGAATCCCAAAGAAATGAAGAAACGGGGAGAGATCCACGAGGAGGCGGCTGCGGGGGATCTGGCCTAGGCCGATGACTCAAGAGCAGCCAACTTGGCGTTGGTATTTTCGTTACAGCAGCCAAACCGAAATCTCTATTTTCTTGTTTTGTATATATAATCTGCCACGGCACACACGCGAGAACTGAAACTGAAAACAGATCCAAGAATATCTCGGCTCGATATACGAGAGTGGGGTCTGGGGGACGGTGCTCGGGGATCGGGGATCGTGGCCCAAGGGGATGTGTGTATCTATATCAGTTTATCTGGACAGTCTGGCCGCGAGCAGAGATCGATTGCAAATATCAAAATATCTATAAAATGCAGCCGAGATATTCTATCTGGGGGATACACTCGCACTCTCTCGCTCACTCCCTCGCGAGGCAGCAACGTTGCCGCCGTCGCCACCGCCGTTTGGTAATTTTAGAAATATTCTTAGAACCGAATACAGAAATCTGAAATCAGAGGAATACCGAAACACCACACGCGCCCCATATACACGTATATTGTGTAAAGAGTTTATTTTCGTAAGAGATCTCTTGGTCGGGTGCGGACAGGTTAGAGAGCTCTGCTCATAGCCAGAGGCTATGGCCAAACCATATTTCTGATAATCGAACATCTCGCATCCGTAAGTGCGCTGCGACTTAGTTAATCATGTTTGACAACATGGGGTCGGATCGAGGTTGTGTTTTGATTTCGATTTCGATTTCGATTTGTGATCTCCAATCTCCGCACTGCTTATGAATATGGAAAATCAAAGCAGACGCGCTTGTTTTGTTTAACATTTGCGAGGGGCGAAAATCATTTTCATTCAATGGTAATTTCCACAGTTTTATGTGTCTCAATTAGTGTTGTTTCAATAATAATCGAAGCGGCCATAAAAAGATGAAAAATCTCTGGGTTAATTTACGCGATAATTGTGGCGTAAATTTGCCTAGAAATGGGTTGTTGCAATCAGGATTATATATGTACGTGTTCTGTGGGCGGAATCTGCTAGAAATTTTGGTTATTTTTTATAACAAATACAGTATCAGTCAATTTCGGATCCACAGCGATTTCTGTGGCCTCTTTTACAGATATACATATTTAAATATATTTTAATTCCTATTTCTTGCTGCTTTTCTTTCCAGCGCTCAAATAACCAAAGAAGCAAACTTTAGATTAGGCTATTCAACGCACTAGTTCGTCTAGAACTTGGAGACCTTTGGGAGACCCCTAGCAGCCCTTGAAAGCGATCCACCATTCAAGAGCAGCATCCGGAGCTCCGCTTCACGCACAAAATGTTACAGCATCCCGCCACAGATTTCTACGATTTGGCGGCGGCCAATGCGGCCGCTGTCCTTACCGCCCGTCACACGCCTCCTTACAGTCCCACGGGCCTCTCTGGATCGGTGGTTCTGCACAACAACAACAATAACAACAGCACCAGCAGCAACAACAACAACAGCAGCACTCTGGACATAATGACGCACAACGGAGGAGGTGGCAGCGGACTGCACCTGAACAGTGGCAGCAATGGAAGCGGCGGCGGCGGGTTGGTCAGCGGGGCAAGTTCCGGCGGCAGGGAGAACTTGCCAAGCTTTGGCTTCACCCAGGAGCAGGTGGCCTGCGTCTGCGAGGTAAGTTGATGATGGTGACAAAAAGACAATTAGAAAGGAACAATTATATCGCTTATCGTCCTATTAATAATTACATTTTCGTATCCCTTCCTTAAAATAATAATTTTTATTGTTGTTTATATGGTAACAAACTAGGATACATTATAACTTTACAAATGTAAATAATATAGTCTTATCCTTCTGTCATTCCGTTTGTCTCCAAGTATGTTTAAGCAGGATCTTGAGAATTATGAGAGTCACAGCTACAAAACGCATATACCTCTGTTTATTTTATTATTAAAAATAATTTAGTATTATTGACCAATTATTAAATCAGTGACAGTGAGTTTGACATGTTAGAAATAGCGAACATTTTTTGTCATATTGCATAGAAGTCAATGTATTGATTAAACAAGTAAATAGCTACAGTCGTGTGTGACCGACTGTGAGATACCCGGTACCCAAAGCATTGTATTTAAAATAAGTAGCATATGGACATGAAAAAAATAAAATGTTGACAAATTGTTGACAAATGTTGCCAGAAACATGTTAAAAAACACCGAAAAAAAATGTTGCTAGGGACATGTTGATCAACACGTACTTGTGCTCTCAACATAGAAGAAGAAGAATACACAGAAACTTTATCGCTTAATAACTTCCACTTCAAACGATTTCATCCGATTTTACAAAACGTCCGCGAGTGCCTACTTAGCCTATGGCGTGCCTATAGCTAATAGAACGTTTTTTATGATTGGGTTGGAAGTGGTGTGGCCAAATTTTAAAACAAACTTGATCTGCGTGCAACAGATTCCAATGTTGTCACCAAATTTGGTGGCTCTAACTCTTATATTCTCTGAGGTCTGTTTACCAACACGGGATAGACGGACAGACGTACAGACGGTGTCTGATGCTGATCAAAAATAAATACTTTATGGGGTCGGAGATGCCTCCTTCTGCCTGTTACATACATTCTCGGTTGGCACTAACTTATAAAACCCTTGTACCCTATGGGTATCGGGTATAAAAATATCTTGGTATGCTGTATACATTTTGCGCGTGTGCCGACAGATCCTTGGCAGAGAAATATGTTGGCTTGAGAGTCAAGGGCGCCACCATTATTCAGAAAATTTCCCTACGAACTTGCCCACAAACGTCCCCGACTAAAGACGGACTCAATTTAAACCATTTCAAGAATGTTTGTTCTCATTTTTGTTTGAGTAATTTTGTATTCATTTTGAGATATTTTGTTCTCAAAGTGAGGAAAAAAAATTAAATTAGGAATTAAAAAAAAAGCTGTTCCCAAAATAAGAGAAGTACGTATTTGATAACGCGGTTTCTCAATTTCAGGATGGCATAATTCTCTTTGTTTAGGGCCAAGATCCGGGTGGTTTTTTAAAACCTTTTAGGGCCTCCGAGGGTGGCCTTTGAATCTAGTGTTATAAAATAAGCCGATTTCGGGCCATTGGCGCTAAATCTATGCAGGAAATTAATCAAGATTTCAAATCACCGATTTTAAATTGATGTCTATGAATCCCCACACAGGTTCTTCAGCAGGCGGGCAATATCGAGAGACTAGGCCGCTTCCTCTGGTCCCTGCCACAATGTGATAAGCTGCAGCTGAACGAGTCCGTGCTGAAGGCCAAGGCGGTCGTTGCATTCCATCGCGGCCAGTACAAGGAGCTGTACCGCCTGCTCGAGCATCACCACTTCTCGCCCCAAAATCACGCCAAGCTCCAGGCCCTGTGGTTGAAAGGTGAGACTCGCAACTCTGCTTAACCCCAAAATGTTCGAAGGCACAAAACTAAAAACAAAAACGAATTCCTTTCTCTCCGGCTGTAGCGCATTATGTGGAAGCCGAAAAACTGCGAGGAAGACCCTTGGGTGCTGTTGGCAAATATCGTGTTCGTCGTAAATTTCCATTGCCCCGCACCATCTGGGACGGCGAGGAGACGAGCTACTGTTTTAAGGTGAGTGCCGAGTCCTGGGCCGCTTTTCATTTTAATTGTGGCAAGCGGCGAAATCGTACAACTGTCCGCTCGTCAGACTGATTGCTTGGACTGAGACTGTCTGATTCCGCCAGGGGTGAGCCTTTCGGCCTTGTCGGGGTACTACCATACATATACCGCACAGGAAACGGTGTGTTTGCTCTCTGGCAGGCTTTCAGTTGATTAAAATAGATTAGATTCAGCTCAGTAAATCACGCTAAGGGCGTCAGTATTATTGAAAACTGACTAGAACTTAACACTAACTAAAAGTATTTAGTTATAGACTCTCAAACACCTTTGACTGGAGCTTTTGCAAGGGACAGCGTTTTATAGTTTTGGCAGACATTTGCAGGGCAGAGCATACATAATTTTCCGTGAAATAAATTCCTTTATTTCTTCCTATAGTAAAGAAAAAATTAAGGAAAATTGTCTGGTCTTTGACGCTTTCCACAAACTCTACTATTGAAGGGACACAAAAGCTTCGGCCTCCCGAAGTTAGCTTACCTAGTATATGTTATATATTTGTCGGAAGTTTTTACAGCATAAACGAAGATATTTCCCACTCCATAAATAATAAAGATACATATTTACCTCTATATCGATATAGACATATCCACCATTAAAACTTTTAAATCGAATTTTCAGTTGGTTCAAATAAATATGACAAATGTTGTCATTCATGGAATTAGATTTACCTATTACTCTTCTAATTTCGCACAGAAGTCCGTCTTTAAGAGGATTATTTATCTGAAGATTTTTGTTATTTTAACTCTTCCGTAGGAGAAATCCCGCTCGGTTTTGAGAGACTGGTACTCGCACAATCCATATCCATCGCCGCGAGAGAAACGTGATCTGGCCGAGGCCACAGGACTGACCACCACCCAGGTGAGTCGATCGGCGTTGCCAAAAACCGAAATCCAACCGACAAAATTAAGCCAAATGTCAAACGCATCTTTTGACAAATTTCAAATGCAATTCCTCACGGATGCCAGCTTCCACATGTTAATTGCATCTCATTAATCATGGCACACAACGGCCCATACTTGCGAATGTCTCTAAGCTATTTTTGTGCTTTTACAGGTTTCCAATTGGTTCAAGAATCGCCGACAAAGAGATCGAGCCGCCGAGCATAAAGAGTGAGTTTCAAAGTTGTTTATATATACATTTGTATCTTAAATTATGTACATTTTGGTGTTAGTTTGAGCATAAAAGATCTCAAACCGTAGAAAAATCCTCAATATTAGTATTTGTGTTCTTAAAAATTGCACTCAAACTGAGAAAAAAATATCTTTTATAAGGAAGAAATGAACTCGGTAATCATTTGAGTACATATTTCTAATTTTAAATCCATTTTTCCTTAAAAATTTCCTGTGTGTATTACTTACTGCCTGAATCACTGGGTAAAGTAAGTCTCCTTGGGTGTATTTCATATTTAGCGAAGCTCCTTAGTCAGATCCAAAGTGGATCTATATCTGCACTGGTTATATCAGTGGCGTACGTATAGACAAATCTATATCTTTATGCTTTATCTGAGACGTGTCCCGCAAGTGTCAACGCGTGCGGGGTAGCGCGAAAAATAATAAATTAATTTGCATTTAAATTTTCAATTACAAAAGCTGACGACATTTACTTTCAAGGTCGTTGAGTGGGTGGAAGGGGCCAGAAGGGGGCTGGCTAATTAGTGCCAAGGACGCACGCTGGGGAGGATTGGGTGAGGTGGTTCGCTCGGCGGCGGCATTGAGAGAAAGAGCCGCTGACAAAGTCATTAACATGTTGTTCCAAATTCCAAAATGTTCATATATGTATGCATAAATATATATTATTATTTGATTTGTTGATGTTTACTTTCCGCTATAGGCATATCCCCGGCATATGTCTGGCAGGCCTCGTCACTAATTAAAAACCCCAGTCCTTTCCCTTTCCCTTCGCCCGATTTCCCTGAACATCTGCATTTCCGCTTAAGCAAATAGTTTCAAACAGTTGTGGAACTCCTTTCGGCTGCTTCCTCCTCGAGAGGGAGATCGCGAGAGATCCTCGGCCGCTGATACGGAATATTTTCTCAAATATTAAACATCCTTTGGCTGGCTAGCATCCTTTTGTTTGTCCTCCGACCAGGACCGGCTTGGGTCCTTCTGCTGCCGCTGCCGAAAGTCATGTGAAGTGCAAACAGTCGAAAAAGTGAAATGAATTTGGTGAAGTGGCCGCGTTTCCTATGCATCCGTCCCCTTCCGCCAACTAACTCTAGTTGGTATATTGCCAAAAAGGCCCAACTTTCGCCGAGATAGTTCCATTATACTAAATGGTATATCACTTACGGCTCCTCCACAACGGGCCTCGCCTCACGAACGGCGCGGCCCGGCGGCCGAAAAGCGAGAAATTGTCGTAATAAAAATGAAAACAAAAACAAAATGGTAAAAAACACAAATAATGCAAAAATATTATAAATTGGATGCCGTGGCAACCGCAAGGCGCACTCACACTCAAGTACGAGTATCTCACAGATACACGCTCGTTCTCGGCTATAGTTTGCACTGCGTAGCTTCCCTTTCCCAGTCCGCTGCTTCCCCCTCTCCTGCGTCTGCCTCAGCTCCTCCTGGCCGGTAACCCGATATATGTTTATGGCTGTTGCCTCGATGAGCAACTCAGTGTGCTGCTACTTTAACTTTTTCATACTGTTTTCCCCTTATTCTTTTTGCATGTGCAGTCTGGGCGAGGGTGTGTGTGTATCTGTGTATCTGAGTATCTGTGTGTCTGTGTTCCATGCAGCTTTGTGGCAGCCAGCAAACCACATCGGCGCCAAATCCGAATCTAAAGCGGCACTTTGAACAGCCCAGCAACTGCCAAAGTGGTTATTGTTTGAATAGGCACCACCTTGGCAGGGCCGGAGCGGGCAACAACGGAGAGCGGACTGCCAACTAGGTAGATGGATGTGGGACAATCCGTTTGAGATAGGTTTGAGCTCCTCGGCGATCCAGGCAGCTATGCGTCTAGGAAGATGATTTAATCGATTCAATTATGGCCACATACAGGTATATGAATTCTTAAGCGTAAACTGTTAGGTGCCCGGCCTTGAACAGTATCTCTAAGTTTATAACATAGAGCCTAAAGCCTTTTGGTCTATCAGGGTTTGTAATTATTATTATTAAACAATTATAACAATTATAACAAAAAAATTTTAAAAATAAAAATCAATAAAAATATTTTTATTTCAGTTTTTGAAAGGTATTAAAGAGTAGATTATATACTTATAAAGGTCGATACATGCTATAGGATCTTCCAAATGCATACTAAATAAGGTGGCAACAGTGGTCTTAGCTCCTAAAGTCCGAATCGGACAGGGTGGCAGCACTGGTACACAATCGGCAGAAATTTAATGGGAGTTTTGCAGGCAGTTACTAAAATGCTCATTTTAATAACTTAACATGCATAATGTTACAACATTTTGATGCCAATTGCTCATAAATTAAACCTCTTTAATGATGTAAGTAAGATATGTAATATTTCAAGTATGTTTATGGGTGTTTTCGATTAAACACAAATACCACGTGTAGAGCACGGTGTTTTCGAATTGAGGCGAAACAGGAGCGAAAGCATTTTCTTTAGCACCCCTGTATATGTGAATTTTTCCCGCACTTCCCAGACGATTTTTGTACACCTTTGATTTTTTATTAAATCATAACTTTTATTTACGGTCCCTGATTTCAACATATAATTAAAATGTATAAGAATCTTTAAGTTGTATTAGGTAGCTAGGCGTGGCCACCATATGGAACAAAATTGTTTTGCGTGGGGTTCATGCAAGTCTGTTACAAAACAACCATTTCTCCAGCTTTAAAGTTCTTGGCCAAAATGATGACCCTGAAATCGGTACTGATTTTAGAAACTCGTCTTTTAAAGAGTAGAAAATTATATTGTAAACCTAAAATGTTTTTCAGCATATGTTATTTTCTCAGTGTTTATCTGTGCAGATGGATCGAGATACATGGCTAGATAGAATGCTAACCATTAAAATGTATTAATAATGAAATTGGTTAAAATATTATTACAAAAATATTATAAAACTCTCCGTAGTCAAGTCCCTGTAAATCGAGTTTATTTAAACCTTTAAAAAGGCTCCAATTTGAGAAAGATCTCGGCCAAAAACACTATATCGAAACTACCAACTAATTCGAATATCTCACAACAAAATTGCACAAAGAATCAGCCTCAGAGTTACTCAACCCTACCCATCCTCATCCTCATCCAAAATCTGCAAGTACATATCGGCTATCTGGCGATCCTGGCTCAGCTGAAGACGAAGCACAGAGCCATGCGCATATAGTCGACTGTCGAAGATATGGCTGTTATAATCACTCGGTAGCGGTCGATGTACATGGTCACGAACAGCAGATACTTCTTATTGGTCACCTCGAAGCGCCAGAGGTGCAGGGCGGTCCCAAGGAGGTCCAGGTTGTCGGGCGGGACCGCCCCCAGGTGCTGCTCGCAGACGAACTGCAAGATTCCGTAGTAGAAGAGCAGGACGGACAGCGGGAAGAGGAAAGGCAGCAGGATGAAGAAGAACAAGCCGCAGCTGTAGGCGAACTTAAGGAGCGTGGGGAAGGGCAGCGGCTGCATCCAGATATCGAACAAGTGCTCGACCAGGGGCTGCATATAGTACACCAGCTTCCCGGGCTTCGACACGCTTTGCCACTGGATGGGGGATATGGGATCGGAACAAGGACATTTTAAGCTTTCCTCACTTACCAGCTTGCGCTTGTGCATCGGCTTGTTCCAGGTCTTGTGCATAGTTCCACGCCTTGGCTGGCAATTTTCTAATAACGAAGGAATTTTGAATTTGATTTTAGGGCACTGGGTACTACCAGCTACATTCCAAAAGCTGTCGAGAGTACAATAACAATTCAGTTTGAATTACAACTGTTTGCCATGTTTATTAAGTAAAATTTAAAAATAAAGATTGACACGCCTGTAAGGGCCTCAGTAGGATTCAAATAACGCCTTCGCTCAAATTGCATGGCAAATTAGGTTGTGTTATAGCAACAGCGTACACCCAGAAAAAAAAAATCCCAAAATTTTAGGAATTGGCGATTCATTGCCTAAAAATTTATTTTTAGGCAATAATGGCCTAAAAAATGGGTCAAAATGCCAAAATGCCATATTTTTAGGCCATGGGATGCCTAAAAATTTTCTCTCGCTTGTGTGCATTTAATTCCCAACTGGTTCTAGCATCCCTGGCATGGTGTGACGGTTAACGGCCAACTCTTAGATATTTTTTTGCTACTGCAACAGTAAAAATAAATACTGTATGCATTTTGGAATTCACATTTATTATTTTAAATGGTTGTATTAATATACAAAATCAATATTATATAAGAATCAAGTTTTAGGCGTATATTGCCTAAAAATGAAGTTTAAGGACAAAAATTGCCTAGAATTTAGGCCGTTTCTATTGCCTAAAAATATGGCATCTTGGACAAAAATTGCCTAAAAATATGGCACTTTGGACAAAAATGGCCTAAAATTTAGGCCTGTTTTTATTGCCTAATAATATGGCATATTGGACAATTTTTAGGCAATAACTGCCTCGACTTCCGTTTTAGGTCAAATGGACTAAAATTTTAGGCAATTTGGCAGCTTTTTAGTCCATGAATTTTTCTGGGTGTAGGATTCAAATAACGTCTTCGCTTAAATTGCATGGCAAATTTGGTAGTGTTATAGCAACAGCTTACGGTTTTAGGAAATAAATTAATTATAGAATAAAAACCGTATATATTAGTTTTTACATTTCATATTTATTTTTTACTAAAGCCTTAGGTGTCTTTGTCTAAGTCAGGAAAATCTTCCTACAGGCTCGAGCTCAAGGTGTTTTGCTGAACCAAACACGCTTATTTCAGGAACATTTTGTATTTAATTTAAAAACAAATCGTTCTCAATTTTTAGGAAACTGAGTACAAAAAAATGTCTAAACTTTAAACATATAGTACATATGTACAAACATAAGTGTTCTTTGTTTTTACATGATAATTACATTTATTTTTCTTTTATCGACATTGCTTCTGTAAATATGTTAATGTTAAATGGATTTAAATATTATATAAATTCTATAAAGCAGCTTACACTTCTAAAACACAACTGTCACCACTGTCAAGCCTACTACCCATCTTTTTACGAAGGCAAATGAAAGAAGGCTGACAAATTTTTCGGTTTCTGAGAACAGTTTTTCGATTTTTGTAACCCAAAAAAATCTTGATTTGAGAACGAAAAATCGAGCACGCATCAATCAAAAAAATATTTGATATTTTCTGTTCTTTATTATTATTCAGTAACCTTAAAAAATGAGTAAAAGAGGCATAAGTATACATCTAGGTACTCGTAGTTATTTAGATAAAGGTACTCAGTTACTGGCAATAAGTACAATTCAAATGTAATTACTAGAAAGTAATGGGTAACTTAAATAGGGATCAGAAGAAATTATTTTTACGTTTGAGGATTTGTAAAAACGTAAAGCGAAACAAAAAATGATCCTTGAGCAATCTCATAGGTCTGATCATCAGTTGAGTACCTCAACGCGCGCCTTGATTGATCTGCTGGCATTATTCGCATTTCTACGGGAATTTCTGGGCCTCTTTCGCTCGCACAAACCCAGTTCCAGACGTGTCCCTCCGTCCTTCTGTCTCCCTCCTCTTCCCTCGAGGGAGAGCAGCCACCATCATACTTCATATACATACTTCATATACTCGGATTCGCACTACCGAGGCGACCCAGTCCGAGTTCCACTTCCAGTTCCAGTTCCAGTGCCAGTGCCAGTCCCAAGTCCATCCCACTCCCCTGCCGCTGTGCCCGTCCCTGCTCTATCCCAGCCCTGCCCCCTCCCCACACCGCTTGTGTGTGTTCTCCCTCCTCAGCCACCGCGGGCCGACGTCGTCATCATTCTGCGTTCGTCGAATGCCACGGTTGGCTGGAGGGTAGCTGGCCAGGGTATCGGGTTACCACAAAATGTGCGTGTGTTCTTTATTCGTTCGCCCTGCCGTTCCCCTCCAGCCGTCTCCAGCACGTTATTCATTTTTATTCGTTTTATTGTACATTCTGTTTTTATTATTATGTATTTTGCGCTTTTGCCCGTCTTGGTCCCTCGTCTCCTCGCTGCTGCCTTTGTGTTTGCCTTCGCTTCGCCCCGCTCTCCGTTCTCTCGTTCCCCGATCCGTGCTCCGAGCTCCGATGGCGTTGATAATGATGTTGTTGGTGATGATGGACCGGCTGGAGGCGCTTGCCATCCACATTGACATCCGTGGCAGCCCATCTCCACATTTCTCCGCATCTCACTTACGCGGGAGTGGGTGTCAAGTGTACGCTCTCTTGACAATAATTAGATCTCATCTGGAGGCACCTCCTCTTGGCAGCCACACAGAGAGAATCCAAAGGCACACACACTGTACAAGAGTTGGCTTTCTGGGATTAATGTACCTATAGGTACTTAATTAAAGAACTTTTATGAACTCAATTTAAGAATGTTTTCTACTCAATTTCAGAATATTTGGTACTCAGTTTAAGAATAACAGGTACTTAATATGAGTATTTGTGTTCTTAAAAATTTTACTCAAACTGAGTGAAAATCATCTCGAAGTAAAAACAAATTTACATTATCCGAGTACATGTTTATGTTCTCATTATGAGTCAATTTTTCTTTAAAAATTCTACACGAGGTTTTGATCAAAACTCAACCGTAACCCTGAAAACAATGACAGCTTAGTTATAATGTTTAATAAATGCTAAATACTTATAATCAATTATTGAAAGTTTTTATCATTTATCATCATCATTTTTCTTTAAGTGACCTTATTTATAGTAAGGCCAATATCTTCTTTATAATAATATTTATGAAATAATTAAATGTTAGATAAGGGAAATGTTACATTTTTAAAAGAGACTTAATTTGCCGAGTCGCAAGTCCTCTTGATTATGGAGTCAGATCTGAGCTCAGGGCCCTGGTGAGTTTTTCTCGGTGCAGCTACTCCACAAACTTGACCTCCGCAAGGGTTTCCTAGGGCTTCCTCTAGGTGCTTCCTCCAAACCCGCTAAGCTGCTTAAAAAACTCACAATACTGAGGAGAGATTACATAAAAGTTTGGTTAGGCACAGCGGGTGATGGGGATTGTGCGTTACCCCTCAGGTACCAGCTGATTCGCCTCGGGCAGGACAATTAAAAGGCAACAAAATTATGAAAAACTGTCAAAACAATCCTCGTCCAGCATAAAACGCGCCACACGCCAGACATTCTACATGTGCATCTTCCTTGGGCCCTGCATTTTGATCACTCGGATAATAAAATATCTAAAAGCGATGGTTTGGGACTTTGGGGTAATCTTTGGGATCTTACATAGTTGTAGACAAAGGCCCAATGGCCGGGCAGACGCTGGCTAGACGGAAACGAAAACCCCAAGCCGGGTCCGAGTGGGTCTTCCCCATCTTCAGGGTCTTTGAGTGTCAGTGGTCGCCACGAACATTAACAACAGCCACACACATGCGTAAATTAAATGATAATTTATGATCAACACCTTTTCAGATTCCACTTATGGATCGCTGTTGCCCGTTTAGTTGGGTGTCCTGCTGCGCACACGTCCCGAGATTTGTGTACCGATCGCGCAATGCGATAACTCAACCTGTTCGCCCGCTCCGATCTCCCAATCGCCGGAGCTGGAGCTGGAGCATCGTGATCTTCTGAGCCTTCTTTTCAGGGCCTGCGCTCTGGCCTGCGAGGCAGCGTTTCATTTTGTGGCCAGTGTGTGTTTATTTGTTTTTTGGATTTATTGGCTTATAATTTTTATTAGCAATGGAATTCCTGGGAAGCCAGAGTCCAGCCCTCATCGACTAAACACATATGATGGTTGATCCTTTCTGTTTCGTGTGAAAACTGTGGAGTTATGTCATGGGAAATAGTACAGGGAACTCAGCTTAAGCATATATTTTAATTTGAACTTCATCAGGGTTATATCATTTGTATCATATTAGATCAACTCTTATTAGGGAAAAATTAATGAGTAATTACAGAATCCAAGTCTCCAGTCAAAATACTCTATTTATCCGAAGTTGGAACTCTCATATTCTAATTCTCACTCTTTCCATATTCAAGCCCGAACAACTCAATTCACGTGACAAACTTGTTTCTGACTCGGTCCGCTCTTCGCTTCGCTCATCCCCGTTTCCAGTTAAACATAATCCGATCATACATTATTACCAAGCTAATGAATCTGCTTAAGACAGACCCCGGCAGAGCTGGCAGAACAGACTGGAGACTACAAAAAATCAATTGAGCAAACAAGTAAAAAAATTAATTCCCCCTCACTGGGCACAGACCCCAAAAAGACGGGTGGTGAGGGAAATGGAAAGCCCGAGGAACCTTTTTTCTGGGGGACCACACACAGAGCCCCAAAACCTGCTTCTTCTCCGAGTTTGTTGCTGATTTTTGTTATAAACTTTATGTGACATTCACTTCTGGCGCAGGGTATTGTCCTTGAGACGCTCTGCTCCCGTTCGACGTTGTGTGCCCTCCCCGACTTCAGGAAAACTGAACTGAGGCATTTGTGTTTATAATGCAATCACTGGAAATGTGTGCGCGGCGGGCCATGGACCATGCCCTCAAGCTGGGCGCTCTCTCTGTCTGTATGTGTTAATAAGTGTTGCAGAGAACGAGGGGGCAGAGACCACGAAATGCTGGTAACTCGATATCATTGTTTATATGCTTCTGCTGCCTTTTGTTTGCTCCCCACTCTTCGGGCTGGGCTCTGGGATGGGCCTTTTCCCATGTTGGTGTGCTTAGGCAATCGATTTTTGCCTAGATCGAGCGTCACTTTAATGCGGACAGCGGGCTGGGAAGTCCGGGCCCCTTTTGAGAAATTTGGTCAATAGTGTCCATCAAATGCCACATGTCTCCTGCCCATCCCATGCCCAGCGGTCCAAGTTCAAGTTCATGCAAACGCTGCAAGAAATACTCGTAAATTCGCGGCATCGCCGCTGGTGGCTGCCACTCGCGGAATAAAATCTACAATTACATGATTGCCGATATCGTACAGCTGGCCAGCGCCGTATGTGGGCCCCCAGAGCTCAACCAGCTCCAGCCCAAAGTCGGATAGGAATCTGCGGCAGCTGGGGAAGTGGAGTCAGCAAATAACTCGCGCGGAGAAACTGGGTTCGGGAGAGGTTCTGCCAAGCAAAGGACCGATCCTGCCCTCCGCCTTCGTCCCATTGCGACTGATCGCAAATTTGTCGAGTGTGCGCTTAAATGTTTTTGAATTGCCACGGACAAGGCCTGTGCCTGCCTCGACACACTCTGTTCGGGTCCTTCTGATTATCCGAACGAGTTTGCTTTTCGAGTGAATCCATTTAATATTGAGAATATCGTTTTTAGGTTCATTTGATTTAATTAAATTGCGTTTAAATAAAATGCGTAAAATTCTTGCACTTAACATTTGGAGTGTTATAATTTTACAAGTTGTAATAAATGAATCATGTCTTAATACATAAAGAAGTTAGTTAAGGGAGCACAAAACAAGTTATGCTAAGTATAATAGATGTTAAAGGGGTGCCCGGTAGACTGGAAATCAATTGAAATTATTTTAAAAATTACGATAATAGAAAATTAATACAATATTTTTTTAGGCTCTGACGTTTTTAATTTCAATTCATATAATTAGAGATTTTTAGTTATATCAAAGTGGCTTGGCCAGTGCAAGGACCATTAAAATGCTGAACGGCCATACATTTGAATTGCAATATGCAAGACAGTTTTCAGCAAGCGACAAAATTGCGACCCTCTGGCTGCAGAAAATAAAGAGCGTAAAAATCTAAAAATTCCAGTGCAAAAAAATCGAATGGCGTTACTCATCTTAATGTTCTTATGTCTTTGGTAATCAAATATGGAGGCTTGAACCTTACCTGAGGGTATCTAAAATTTGCGAGGATTTTTCCTGAAGCTGCTGCTCCAATGATATTTTTTATTTGTTGCTCTTGCTCGCTGCTGTCATCAATTATTTCGCAAACTGGTTCCGCGATGCGGTTGCTGATTACCGATAACTGATTGTGCTCGTCCATGCAATTGGCGACAAGATTAACACTTTGCCGATGATTGTCGGCAGTGAAGGAGGGGCGACTGCTCGAGTTTCGGCCGGGTGTCTTAGGCAAGGAGCTGAGGCCAAGCCCCAAGGGGCGTCTTAAATTAACCCTAAAGTGAAGCGACATTCGAATGCCATTTGCGGAATCAGCCACAAATAATAAAAGTCAAGCTATTTAGCTTTGGCTGCGGCAGTCCCCACACCCACTTGAACCCCTCGAAAGTGACGTGGCGGAGCTCGAATATCTGACTCTGAAATCAGATGCGACTCATCCGAATGCTCCAGGGAATCCATCTGCGTCTCTCTTGCTCTCCCTGCCTGCCCCGAGTCACTCGGTCGACACCTCAAAACGAACACGATACCATTTATAGAAATGGGAGAGCAGACGATTTCCTTCCGGAATTCATTTCAATTGCAATTGCTGTGTGCCCTGTCATTTGTCATTTGTTTATAAATAAATTATGCACTCCGGGCCTGTGTTGGTGTGTTGACAGCAGTAAAAGTAGTAAATTAGTTGCAGCAATTGACACATTTTAATGTGAACGATGCTGACATCCAAAAGCATATGTCCGGGGTCACAGCTCTTGTTACTAGAACCGCTGGCAGACCGATGAGCCCTCAAGGAAATCCATTTCGTTCCATTTATTTTAATAAGCCCACTGAACACTACTAAACTTGGAGTTCTAATGCTAATATTTGGGTTAGGCCTGCTATTTAAGATAGTATTGACTGACAGTTTCAAACATTTAAGTTTTTAAGAAATATTTCTTAATAACTTCATTCAAATTTCTTAACTTTTAGTAGGATTACTTACACTCTCTTTAAATCAAATTAATTAGCAAATTTGCTACTCTTGAGGGCCGTAGGACTATTATTTTATTTTTCATATACGTATGTATACATAGGTATACCAGACAGACTGCTATGAAATGAAAATGAATAGAAAATGTGTCTACAACAGTGGTGCCCAGGCAATAAATTGATATGCTACAATTGCATTCGTGTCGATTCCTTTATATTTGTAAGATTTTTAGAAACATTGATGTTTTATAGCGACTATCGATGTTTTTGTAACATCACTAAAGTGAGCGTCCTCTTCAATGCAAACTGGTCTGTCAGTTTCTGATCTAAATTAACCTTTCCAGATGTAATTATTTTTAGAGAATGTAATTCTGTGGAGAAAAGTCTATATATGACCTCCCTTATTTACTGCTTGAATTTTAAAGGAAAAGTAAAGATGCAGTCTTGTTATAAATTTGTTTATAATACATACGATTCTTTGGTTACCTGTTTCTCAAATATGTTTTTCAGCTAAAACGTAACGGCCTTCATGCCAAAATTAAAATAAATAAACAAATAGTTAAAATATATTTATATTTATAGTAAGGTTCGCGTAAAATAGATTCATTTCATAACATAATTTTTTTGTACATTACAGCGGCTCTACGGATAAGCAACACCTGGACTCCTCGAGCGACTCGGAGATGGAGGGCAGCATGATGCCCAGCCAAGGGGCGCAGCAGCAGCAGCTCTCTCCTGGGAACAGCGGCGGCAACAACAACAACGGCCTGCACCAGCAGCAGCTCCAGCATGTGTCCGCCGAGCAGAGTCTGCAACACCACCCACACCCACACCAGCAACACCCCGCCGCCAGTAGCGTCGCCAGTAAGGGAAGCAGCAGCGGCGGCGGCAGTGGCGGGGGTGGAGGAGTAAGTGCAGCAACCGCTGCGCAAATGCAGATGCCCCCGCTCTCCGCCGCCGTGGCCTACTCGCACCTGCACAGCGTGATGGGGGCCATGCCCATGACAGCCATGTACGACATGGGCGAGTACCAGCACTTATGATTCTAGTTGGAGGCGGCCGCTGCCGCCGGAGGCCCAGGGGTCAGTGGGGCTGGCAGCAGCAGCGGCACCCACGACTGGTCGTCGGCGGGGCACCGTCAGCGCCAGCGCTACCAGCAGCAGCAATCGGATAGCTTCTACTTCTGAGATAGTGAGTTCGCAACATTGCCGGAACCCATCAGCATAGCAACAAATTCTAGATATGAATGTCACTCATTCACCTAAGCACTGGCCTGACTAGAACCTATATCGATTTTGGATGCAGAACCCCTGGCAACAAACTGAGAATTATCATTACTGTAATCAAGCCACAGAAGAGATTCTCGAGCCCATATCGCACATAGTTTTGGAATAATGCCCTTTCAATTTATCGTTAAATAGAAATCGCAGTGGTAGTGGTATTCGAAACTATGCTACAAAGGTTGCATATTAAAAACCAGATTATCTATGATTTGGGGACCTAAAGTAGTTTATTTCATACTTTTGAATACCATTGAATTGTGGAAATTGTGTGGCACTCCAAGATGCAATCTCATACAAAATCGTGGTTTCAGTTCAGGCGGTTCCAGGGTAAGTGATGGATATGTGATTGAAAGCACAACCACTCCTCTGGAAAGCACAACTTGGCATTTTCTGCAGCCAGCGAGAGAGGGGACTATACATAAGTGGAAAGAAAGAAAGAAAGGCACCAAGCTGCAGCACAAGCTTTTAGCTATACTCCGGCTAAGAATAAAGATATAGCCACCGAGCCGCGTCGATCTATGTAAATAGCTAGGCTTTAGTTTTAGAACGGATGGACAGCCAACCGAAATGCAAATCAAATTAAAATGTGCAAAAATTAAATATACCACGTACATGCATAAATTATACACTTTTAATTGTAGCGTCTAGTAATTATATTTTTGTTAAAAATAAATCCTATTAAATTATTTTCAAATGCCACCGCCTACAACTATGTTGTTGAATTCAAGATAAATGGAATATGTTATTACCATTATCTTGGGAACTAAAGTATTTCTGCAGGCTTTTGGACTCATTTTTTACGGATTTCAGCTCCAAGTATTAAGGTTTATCTTGATTCTCAGGTAAGAAAGTGGTTTCCCACGATCTAGACATGATCTAGACATAACGCCTGTCCGGGCCCATTACCAGCGGCTGACCGCAACAATGCGAGTGGGCTGGCTGCACTAATCCGCGGCGACAGGTTAGCCATCTAATGCTAATGGCCATGCTTAATGGACGGCGTCGGCGCGTGCGCTCCGCTCGCTCGCACGCGTCCCAAACCCAGCTCAGGATCCAGGTCACGCCGTGATGCGCCGCGTCGCGTCCCATGTAATGAGCGAGTCGGTGGCAAAGTTCGAGCAGTACTTGGCAACGGCCAACGGGGCGGTGCCTGGCAACCAGGGCGAGTGCGCAGGGTTTGTGGGGGTGGATGCTGTCTGACTGGCTGACAGTGCAGCGTTGAGGGTTGAGTGCTCTTTGATTTGTTTATTGATACTGTAGTTACATATCCCAGACGTCACCACTCCCGTCATCCTGGGAAATCGGCCGTTGCCAGGCGGAGAAGGGAGCACACGCGTGTCTGGGCCGGCTCTGATTGAGATTGATGCCGCATCTCTGGTTACAAAATATTTTGACTTCTTTTATCTTGCGGCGGCGTTTTGCCGATAATTAAATTAACGGCCTTAAAGTGTTGCTTTTGAGCCGAAATCGGATTTAAGGCGGAAATGCCTCCTCTCACCACTTCCCGAATCAATGCCATTTCTACGGAAATTTGGATTTATTTTATACAATTTTCAAATACATTCAGCAATTGTTGTGCCCTTCAGGCCAAGGGAAATCTGCGAAACGCCTTACAAAGCCTTGGGACACAATGCCAACTGCAAATAGGAAACGCATACGTACATATGTGATGGGTCTGTCTCTTCCTATTGTTAATCTCCTAGGAGTGACAATGCTCATTCTAAAGGCTTTATTCTGTGGTGAACCTTGTTGAGCAGAACAAAACCGAAGGCGTCAAAACTAAATGCAGCAAGGAAAGCCAAGCTTTACAAATGGCGCCACCTTTTTTTTAAGAAACTACATTCATTATCACGTGGTTTAGTATAATTTTAAGTTTGGATATGAATTGTTGTACGAGTTGCAGCCACTTTCAGTAGGACATGTCATGAATTGGACCCTTTATTGTATTTTGGATTAAAATTTGTAACAAATATTTGATTGGAAAAATATTTCCCAGCCAAGGATGCCTTTTTATCATAAACTATTTTAACGCCATCTTGTCGCTGTACAATCGATTAGAAGCCATGATTACAAGCTTATATATCCTGGCAGTTCTTAATATTAAACAATGAGATGAAAAGATATAAGTTGATACTTGGTATACTTGATAACAACTGTTATTAGAGTTAAACAAAAAACCAATGTTACATTGATGGAATCGATGTTGGCAAACATTTTTCAGTATTCATTTTTTCTAAAGAAGATTTCAAGGACCTCGTGAAAATAATTCCGCCATTTAGAAAATATCTTAAAAGTTGACAAACAACATTGTTATATTTTTTTCAATAAAATAAGCGATCATATTTATGATAGCCATAAGGTCTGGTGGTTCGATCCTGCTCGTTCCGACATATATACTACCTGCAATAAAATGAAGATTATATGTAAAGATTTATTCAGATTCAGACTCTATAACTGAGGGACAATTTTGCGTAGAAACGGACAGAAGGACAAACAGACCGAACAACGGACGAACAGACGGACATGGGTAGGTCTACTCGGATGTTGATACTTAACAAGATTATATATACCTATATATTACTTAAAATTATTATGAGTGTACTCCTCCACTGCACGGATAACTGCTGACTGAAATCAGAATATCCTCTGCAAGGGTATAAAAAATGGGAATCAATATACTTATGTATATTAATAAAGTGTGTAAATATCGGTTTAGACATTAAGTTATAGCAGAAACCTCTTTCACCTATCAAAATCGAATGAAGATATCTAATACATACCTGATTTGCCTATGTAAATTGAGTAGTTTTTTATATTTATAATGATATATGCCTAATTTGCCGGATTATAAAGGCTACCAAATATACAGTATTTAATTTATTTGTGTCCAATATACAAATTCTATAAAAATTTCCCCAATTTGAACAGACGATTACACAGGTCGACAAAAATCGACCTTTTTTTTGCCGGCGAATAAAAGCCATTGATTGTGATAGATCCGAACCGGTACATTACTAGTCCGAAACTGAAAAGTTCCTATCACCCAGCAATTTTGAGAAAATCGCGGTCAAAGTATCATGCACTGCTTGAATCGGCACTGTTCAAGGCTAAATAACTTTCCAATGAATACTCTCGATTACTTAAAGGGGAAGTGGTGAAAAATCATAAAATCATCATTGTATGGACAGCGCCTAATTTAACATGGACACAAAGGCAATCAACATAGTCGTCTTTCTTTTTAGCTGTCAATGACAGTCTCATATCATATACGGGATCTGTAAGTTTATTTGAGAATCCGGGGAATATAGCATTCTGTTTGTTTTTATATATTTTTTTTTATTTTCAAAAAGCGCGCTCTTTCTATTTAGTTTCAGCTATGTTTTCCACCTGTTTAGCAAAGTCGTCAACCTTTCCTAAAACAACTTGATTTTGCTTCCTATCGATGTTTTTGCAGCCTCTAGCCCCCGCCCCCCCCCCCCCCCCCCACACACACACACACACACACACACGAAAGCGCCACCTATGGGGAAAACGCAAAACTTCAGAGCAACGTTTTCAACCTTTTCCAAGTTTTCAACCTTTATCTAAGTAAAAAATCGATTTTGATTTAATAATTATCGATAGTCCAAAATAACGAATAATGTTTGCATTACTTGCATGAAAGTAGACTATTAACATTTATTCAACATTAAATAATAAATACTGTCCACGATTTTCCTATCGCCTAAAAGTTTTGCCAGCTGATATAACACCGACATTTTTTCGCTTTTCCCACGTCATAATAATTTCTTCTCTTAATTATTTGAAATTAACAGTTTTTTTAAATTTAGGGGGAAGACTGGATTTTTTTGGAGAAAATATCGACTCTTTGAGATTTTTTAGGGGGAAAGCTAAATTTTCATCTGGCAACACTGTTGCACCTTCAGCGTGCACGTTTTAATTGAATACAATTTGTAAATAATATTATTTAGAAATAATAACTAAACAATGCAAACAGAGGGCAACACGAAGCGCAAACGGCCCAAGAGGAAGGGCAATCGCTTCATGCGGAACGCCAAGGGCTTCGCCAAGCAGGGCATATTCGGCCGTGGGACGCACATAGACGACGAGCAGTTCAGCTACTTTATCAATATCCTGGATGCCATGAAGGCAGGATTCGAAGACGTGGAAGAGCGGGGTGAGTGCCAACTGGAAATCATCTCCTAATGCGTTTCTTAACCCCTTTCTAACTTTTTCCGCGCAGTGAACATGGCCAACAACGTGTTCGAGCAGACCAACGACCAGGAAATCCACCTGGCATCCAACCAGATCGTATCCAAGGCGCTGGAGTCGCTGGTCGGTTTCGTAGACGACGCCCAGTTGGAACGGTACTTTAACAAGTTCGGTGACAATCTGCGGCCTCTGTGCTCTGATCGGTTCGCGTCTCACGTCCTGCAGAAAATGCTGGAGATCGCATTCCTGCGAGGTGTAGGCAAGAAGTCGATCGACCAGGAGCAATGCGATTCAGCCAAGCGGCCAAAACCGGATGCTGCCCAAGTCGAGGAGGAATACAACCTAGAGGCGGATTTCAGTGAAGAGCACCGGGAGAAGTGCAGGCAGTTTGTGTTGCGCATCTCAAAGTTCATGCTGAACAATCTCGAGGACTTCGTGTGGGACACCTGTGCCAGCCATATCATGCGGACAGCTATTCTTTGTCTTGTGGGAATGCACGTTCCGAAAATTGCCTTCGAGAAGGGAGGCGCTGAAATAGCCAAGCATCGGAAGCTGTACGCGGTGCCGGACGAATGGCAAGAGGTGATGAAGGAGTTCCCACAGCGCCTAGAGATGTGGCCCCAGTTTACAGACTTCCCCTACCAGGAACACTCATCGGCCCTGCTGGGCGTCATCTGCCTGGCCCTAAGTGTGGCAGACAAAAGCATGCTAAAGCACTTCGGGAAGAAAATCCTGACGATCGGCCTGATGAAGCCAAACGATGAGGCAGGAGATGACAAAAAAAGCGACACGGACGCCAAAATTGAAATCAAAGATGACGACGATATGGAAGAGGGGAACACACAGCCAAAGCCTGAGGGCGGGGAGGAAGAGAAGAAGGAAGTCGAGGCGCCCATCATGCCCAAAGTCTTCCATCACCAAAGCTCAGTAATTCTGCTCGAAACTATTTTAGGCGTGGCTGGGGCCAAGCTGCTGACCCAGCTGTACGCGATGCTGTTCTGCGGTCGCGTTGCCTACCTTGCTCAGCAACAAGAAACAAACTTCTCAGTCCAGCGCCTCCTGCAGCACATTAAGGAGGTCTCGGACTTCGAGACTGTCTTCGCCGAGCTGCAACCGCAGGTGGAAGAACTGCTCAAAATGGGTTATACTGGCGTGGTGTCCGCACTGAGCGCCGCCTGCCTGCGACTGGGGACAAAGCAGGCCCAGATGATAGCAGCGCTGCAAAGTGCTCTCCATGTGAGCGGCGGCGACAAAGAAAAGTCTAAGCTCTTCTTCAACTGTCTGGTTAAGCTGAAGCCCTTTGAAGTGGTGAGCAGCGACGATTCAGGCTTTGTTCACTTGCACGGCTCCTTGATTACACAACACCTGCTGCAGTTCAACAAACCCATCTTCCTGGTTAACTGCATCCTCGATCTGCCTGCCACTCAGTTAGCGCAGGTGTTCAACACACCCAATGGCTCCCACATCGTGGATGCCTTTATGCAAAGCAAGTTTATTGGTGAAAAGTCACGCGAGCGATTGATTCGTCAGATGGATGGGTTCTACGTTGACTTGGCAATCACCCGACACGGCTCCCGCGTCCTTGAACAGTGTTTTAAGGCCTCGCAAGAAGCTCAGAAGCTACGGATTGCCAAGGAGCTGTTTTCCAAGGCGAACATGCTAAAGGGTTCGCCCTACGGCCGGCTCATCTACACAAAGTACCGGCTGGATACCTATAAATTGTCGCCCAGCCAATGGCAAGAAAGTCTGGCAAAGCATCTGGACGTCGAACAGCCAAAGGATGAAAAGCGGAAAACACCGAAAACGGCAGCCGAAGCTTTTAAGGATATACTTAGCTAGTATCTAACATAGACTTTTACGAATTCTGTATAAATATATCGGCTTGGCCAGAAGCACGTTGACAAAATTCCAAAAGTAACTAATGAGGAACATTAGAATAAGCAAGAGCTCTGATTCTTTGAGATTAGAGTCGAAGATAAACCGTTTTCGAAGACAGCGAAGACAGGTCTTTTTTGAATTAAACGTTTAATCCATTTAATATTATAGATCGGTTTTACGGCTTACTGGATTCGGTTTTCGAAAGACATAAATGTGCCTTCATTTCCCTCACCCCACGTTTCTCAAAAGCTTCCCTGGCTAAAACAACCCTAATGGAACCCGGCTGCAAGTAGACCCTTCAAAAAACTTAAATTTCTTAACCCACAATTCCGAATACTACAAAAATTACTTAATTCCCTAAGCAGTTTTATGCGTGCCTTAATTCAAAACAAATATCTCAACCATTTCCATCTAAATTAGGTTTCCGCCTCCAATGAGTCTGGTATCGCAAATTTATTTGCAAAATTCTTCCAATCTACAAACACATCTGTTAGTTTCGACACTACCTCATCTTTTCCTTACTCACTTCCACACTCCAATTGTATCTTTTTGCCCCTGGTTAGTAAGGATGATGTTCTTAAAAATCTTCAAACTATTAATGTTTCCTTCTCTTATTCGAGATTTGGTACCATAATGCGTTCTAAAAATTGTGCTAAAGCGCTGTGTAAACCACTGTCAAAACTTTTTCAGATATCCCTTCAGCATTCATTTTTTTCGTTTGCAAGGAATCTTTTAATATTCCGCTTTATAAAAAAGGAAGCAAATCGAACATTGAAAACTACTGGAATTCGACATATTTATCAAACCGAACTTAGAGGGTAGCTTTCATGGGTTATTCTCAATCCTTGTTCATGTGACTTCCCGTGTTCCCCATCTTGGGCCTCTTATGTTTAGCATTTTCATAAATGATTTGCCTCAAGTAGTTCTCTATTCTTACGTTATTGTGTACGCGGATGATTAATCACTGGGCAAATCGATTCGTGCTACCTATTTGGCCAAATTCGGTTCGCCATACCTCTAAGGGCTTCTTGTAATTTTGAGATGCACGATCCTTTTCACGTTTTTAGTTCGTTGTACAATGATCTATATTTTTTGTTAGATGTTCTAGTGTCCCTAGAGTTTAATATTACTCCTCATTTATTCTTGCCTCCACTCACCTGATGTATGGAAGTCGGAGCACATCTATACAAATTACTTCAAATTTGGTCAGAGGGTTTGATACTAGCAGATATTTGCTATTGAAATAAATAAATAAAGAAATAATGACCAAAGGGTTTTCGGGCTGCTGCAATTGGTGGGATTATTCAAGTTAAATACACCTTGAGCTTTGAGTGCTAGCCTTGTCCTTATCAGCCCGGCCCGACCGAACGGCGCTTTTATTTCGAACTCTAAACTTAGTTCATTGGTGACTGACAAGGCGTGAACATGTTGCTGCTAAGCGGAGCGTTTTTCTGTGGCATATTGACTACCGTGCTGGCCTTTGGCGACGAGGCCATCTTCGAGGACGAAGACATATACAATCAGGCGCTGCCTCCAGTGCCGCACACAGGCATCACGGTACCCGGGACCAAATGGTGTGGGCCGGGCAATACGGCAGCAAACTTTGACGACCTGGGCAGGGAGCAGGAGACGGACAAGTGTTGTCGTGCGCACGACCACTGCGATGAAATCATCGAGTCACACGGCCAGCTCCATGGTCTGCCCACTAATACGGACTGGTTTCCCATGTGAGTAAAAGGACAACTGAATTTCCTTATCGATTTTTTGAGCCCTGAGCCGCCACTTGCCTTGATTTTCAGTCTCAAGTGCACCTGCGAGCAGGCTTTCATCAACTGTCTGCAGGCTGTGAACACCATGACCGCCAACACGCTGGGTCGGATTTATTACGGCAGCAGGAGCAGGTGCTTTGCCAATGGCTATCCAACCACCGGATGCAAGCAGTACCAAGAGGGCACGTTTCGCAAGCGGTGCATCCTTTATCAGGTGGACAAGAGCAAGGCCAAGGTCTGGCAGTTCTACGACATGCCCTTCTTCACGATCCAGGCGAAGAAAGGCTGACACCTAAGCAATGATTTGTAGATTTACTTGAAATATGAGAAACAAAACACATTCTTATAACGGAATTTTACGGGAGATTTATTTAATTTCATTTATTTAAAGATATGGCAAATTAGAAAAAGAAAATAATTCTGAAGTAATTGAGTAATAGACCTTTCGCAATCCTCAATATTCATTAGCTTCTATTTTGCTACAATCTTCTATTTAAATATATTATTGTTTATAAACGATGGCTTATCGCCCGGCGATGTCAAAGTTCAATCTCAAGAGTCCTCTTCGCTGCTGCCGCTTACGTGTGTGTAGAGAGCCAAGTCGTAGAACTGCCAGCGCTGAGCCTGACTTTTGTCCTCCCGGTAACTGAGGCAGCGCTTTTCGAACATGTGCACCTGGGTCTCCCGACAGGAAACGATGGGATGTCCGTAAGCAAAGCAAACCTCCTTGGTGTTGAAGTAGATCTTTCCCAGAGCCAGAGAGTGACCATTTCGCAGAGCGGCGAGGCAATCTCTAAATGCCGACTCGCAGGTGCAGGAAAATCTGACAGAATTGGGAGACTCAAAGTTAAAACGTAACTTTATTGGGACTTTCTTACTTCGGAAACACCCCGTCGTTTCTCAGACCATAGGCCTCCTCTTGCGGGGGAATTTTCTCGTCACAGTTATCATGGGCCCGGCAGCACATGTCCAGCGCCCGCTCGGATCCCAGGTCATCGTAGTTGTCCGCTATGTTTCCGGGACCACACCACTTTGTGCCCGGCACTGTTATGCCCAGTCCCCCGGCCAAATGGGAGGCACAGTCCAACGCCAGCACCAGGAGAGGCGTTAGAAGTAAAGTACGGGAGACCATTGCTTACAAGGGCAGCGCTGTCTGATTACTGATTTCGGTGGGGTTTCCGGCGGATTAAATCACTGCGACGTTTGATTTGCGATTAAACAGTGAATACAGAGTACGTCTAATGAGATAACATACATATTTCGTTTTAATAAATTATATAGACACAATTAGACGCTTACAGACATATACATAGATAGATAAGTACAAATCGTTCGGGGTTTGGGCCACATTAAAGCACAGCGGTTAATACAAGGCAAGTACACACTAAATCGAATACCACAAGAACAAGAAGATATTTGTTAATAAAACTAATGTTCAGGGTATAATCTACGCTTCGCTCTTCTGACGGTTCTGCATGACCTGGCGCAGCTGGGGGAACGTGCTCTTCGTCTGAGCTGGATGCAGGCGGGCGCACAGCGAGGTGAAGGGCTCGTAGAGCGAGGGCCGCTCCATGGCGTTTACCGTGTAATGCTTAATTCTCTCCCGTTGGCACCAGATGTTGGCCCGGTCCATGATCTTTTCGACGGGATTGGGCGCAGCCCGTGCTCGGACATTGGCCAGAACCACGACAGGGATCTCCTTTTTCTCCTTGTGCTTGTCGATGTCAGTCTTAATGTCGGCCAGCATATCGAGGCTACGCGGGTCCATTGGATCGTATACCAGCACAAAGGCGTCCGGGAACTGGAGGTAGTGGCGCGGCAACTGCTGCTGCTCGCCCTGCAGCCCGGCGGTATCATAGATGCGCAGAGTCTCACGGGCTCCTCCCCGCCCGGTGTCCACACTGGCCACGTAGATGTCCTCAATGGTTGGATGCAACTCCTAGCAAAGATTTAGCATTACTATGGATCTAATTGACCAGGATTGTGCCCACTCACCGTTTCGGGATTGACGTGGCCGTAGACCAGCTGCTCAATGAGCGCCGTCTTGCCAACACCTTTCATCCCACACACCAGCACCTTGCCGACCTTGCCAATTTTGGCGTTCAGCATTTTCCTTAATTAAAGAAAATAAACAAAACTTTCACCGAGCCAGTGTGACCGCGGCTGGGCGTCACCAAATTACATTTACGAACCAGTTTGGTGAGACCAGTTGTCGTGGAGGAAAGAATCCGGTATAATTTTGACGAGTTTCAGCTGGGCACACTGTACCCCAACTCGAGCCAGGACGCGTCACGCGTGGTCCGTGGAAATTAAACAACATCTACAAAATGGATTCTGCATTTGTTGTAGACACCACTGGCAACCGGGATTCGTGTCTGCCAACAGTTGTTTACACCAGGGACAGACTGCAGCTTCACGAAAATAGCGATGAAAGTGGAGACTACGACCATGCTGAGGGCGAGGTGGAACTCTTTGGACTCAAGTTAGACCGCACAGAAGTCGACATTGCTGTGAGTTCTTCACTGGCGGGCCCAAGGAAACCGTCGTCGTTAATGGCTGAGCACCTGGATGAGGTGGCTGAAAAGGTAGCAGATGCCGTGAAAAACTCCGAGCACAGGAAAGCAGACAAAGCGAAAGCGGGTAACGCACCTTGATTACAGTAGCGGCTTGGACTTGAGTATGCGGCAGGAGAATATGGAAAAGGATATGCAAAGATCAAGGCGGACTCTGGATCCTGGTCTAGATCAGCGCTGTGCACTTCCCACAGTGGGCAAAAGACAGCAACCCGTTTTAAACAGAGTGAGTAGATGGGGCTGAGCCAGATTTGAAATACAAATATATGATGACATTTTCGACATCGGAAGTTACCCAAAACGGCGTGACACATGCATAGCCTAGGCTGCCCGAGGCATCTCTTGTGAAACGACTCAAAACATAGACTTTAGCCGTTTTAGTTTCGTCCGCTGTAATCTTGGCTGCTGCATTGGAGAAGTTTGCAGAAGCAGTAAGGCCAGCGGAAAACCACAAGCCATAAAGCAAGACTGGTGTCTGTCGTTAAGTCTAAGACAGATTCCTTAGACTTTGGCTCACAATCCTTCCCTTTAATGAAACACTAAGGCTAAAGTCGACCCACGCAAGAGGTGCTTAGGCCTAGGATGCTTCATTTGACGACGTCTTTAGTAATCTGATAGTACGATGCTGTCCTCTTTAGTTAATAAATTTGTTTCCCTATTATTAACCATTTCAATTTTTTAGTTGGAACGCGAAAAAACCAAGGGCAGCGGTTGGTTTAACCTGCCGGCTACAGAGATCAGCGATGATATGCGCAACGAGCTTAAAATCATCCAGATGCGATCGGTGTTGAACCCAAAACAATTCTACAAGAAGAATGACTTAAAATTACTTCCAAAATACTTCCAAATCGGAGTCGTAGAACATTCCGCTTTGGATCATTACAAGGAGAAAAATACAAGAAAGACGAAAAAGTCTCTGGTTGACGACCTGCTCCAAGATGAGGCCTTCCAGAAGTTCAACAAGCGAAAATATAACGAGGCCATTCAACGCAGTAACAAATATGCTCATCGCAAAACCATGAAGAAAATGAAAAAGCTTAAGAAAAAATAAATTTGAATTGAATTTTTTTCGATTCACAATGGTTTGTTTGAAAATCGAGTCTTTGTCTTGTAAAAAACTAGCAACTGTTCACATGTAGTTAAAATTTAACAAGGTTTTATTACAATTACCACCTAGTAGCGTTAAACAAGAGGTAACCAAATAGATGCTGAGTGGAATCTAGCAGTGAGCAGTTTACAATTGCTGCGACCGGCCCTTAACAAGTATAAAGGTTGATTTTGCAAGAATGTATTTATTTGATATTATATAAAACGAGAAAGAAAGCTAACTTCGGTAAACCGAAGTTTATATACCCTTGCAGTCAGCAATTGGATCATTGAAAATCGATCCAATTTGGTAATGTAAAAAAAAATGTCAAATTATGTAAATTTTGTAAATTTTACATTTTACATGTAGAATTTTACATTTTCATATAAATCGACCGATCCCTTCTATGGCAGCTATATGATATAGTTGTCCGATCTTAATTAAATTAAAACCGTAATTCTAGAACTATAAGAAACGACTATATCCCGAAATTTATAGAAGTTCGTTGAAAAACAGAGAAATTAAAAATTTTTGTACATTAATTTCGCCATCATTCCTATGGCAGCTATAGGATATAGTGGTCCGATTTCGGCCGTTCCGACATATACTGCGTGCTAAAGAAATAAGACTATGCTGAAAATTTCAGCCCGATAGCTCAAAAACTGAGAGACTAGTTCGCGTAGAAACCGACAGACAGACGGACAGACAGACAGACGGACATGGCTAGATCGACTCGGCTGGTGATGCTGATCAAGAATATATATACTTTATGGGGTCTGAGATGCCTCCTTCACTGCGTTGCAAATATCATGGCAAAATTATAATACCCTCTGCAAGGGTATAAAAACACAAGTGCTCAATAAATTATAAGAATGCTTTTTCGTGACAATAGAAAAACTTAAGTTGACCCCTTAACTTGCACAGTTTTAGCTTGCCTTTCTACCGAATAGAACAGTTTTTTCTCTGGCTGTTTATTTGTTCGTTGTATAAGGACGTCTACATATTTTTTCTTTGGTATCATTGGAAGTTTATTTCCGTTTGAAAAAGATTTCAGTATAGACTTACAATATAATTATTAACTTAATTATTAAGACATACAACATGTACATATGTATGCTTGTGGACATATTGTTTTACCCGCAACAGTGTTGCATTAATTTGTTCTTAAGTAGCAATGGGGGGATCTGAATTAATTATGGCTAGGACCAACGCAGTTGGTATCTTAGTTTTCGGAGGTGAATGCGTGTATTGAAGACGAAATCCCACAGTGGACTGCTGATACCGTACCCGGAGGTTTGGTGGGAGAAGTGGTGGTGGTGATGGTATCGCTTCATGTGGACGAAGGCCCTCGCGGAGGGGTTTCCGTAGTGCAGGTAGTAGTGCATCATGTCGTAGCACAGGTAGCCGGTCAGAGCTCCAGCTAGCACCACCCTCGGATTTAGGAGCACAAAGCTGAGTGGAGTGTAGATGATAGTAGCTAGCACTGCTCCTGGCAATGGCGGGAACACAAGTCGCATTGGATCGAAGGGTACCTTGTGATGGAGCCCGTGGATCATGAAGTGGAAAGTGCAAAGAAACGCTCCGCTGTTGTTTTGCAGTTTTACGTGAAACACCCAACGATGGAGAGTGTACTCGAGGAAGGTCCACAGGAGAACACCAAACAAAAAGTAACAGGCAAGCACCATGAGCTGAAATATACATATGGCCAAGTTAGAGGACGATAAAAATTCCGACTTTGATTCGCAACGCACCTGACTCCTATCCTGCCAGGCGCTGGCAAAGTCCTTCCGCGCACACTCGAAGATTACCGGAATCCAGAAGGTTGGGACCAGCCACCAAGGTGTCTTTGTGCACATCTCCAAGTACCAGGGACCGAATAATCGCAGCGGCCTGTCCACCGGCTTGTGCACCCACTCATCATAGCAGTTCGTTATGTTTCCGATCTGTGGAAGCATTGCCTTTGACCAGTCCACCAAGTGCTGTAATTAAAGAGCAAAAAAAGTTGAATAACCATTATTAAGCTACAGCTAATAACCATAACTACCGAATTATTCAGATGTTCTCCAGACTGATGACTGAAGTGGATAACTTTAAAACTAAGCGAGTAAATCGTATAAAGACAGACAGCAGACATGACTGTATAGCCTCGCCTGGCTATGGTGACATTACTGTGGACGGCAGTCCACGTAGTGACACTGTGGTGCGCAAGGAGACTACTACATAGAGCCGTAAATTTGTATATCTGCTACGTTAGTCCGATCAGATCCAATTATTTCTTTATAGAAAGCTCTTTGAACCTGCATACTAAGATTTTTCAAAAACGGATTAGTTCAGGAGACTAGTTGCGTTTTCGGAACTAAGCTGTAAAATATCTAGCCTTGAAACTAAAGACCACCGTGTCGAATTATAAACTAGTTGAATTAATTTATTTTTGTTAACGTTACTATTAATCGTCACAAAATTGATATCAAAAACTTTTGAAGTTGATGGTGCCATCGTCACTTTTAACTCACCTCGTTAATAGCATGATGTAATTACACACATGTGTAATATATAATAATAGGTGTTTTTATTTGATACAAATATATTGTAAGGTGTTGAAAATGGCTTGTGCCAAAATAAAATAATGATACCCTGCACGGGTAGAAGAATTCATTTTAGATAGCTAGCGAACCATGTAATCGAAGTTAGTACATACAATATTTTTAGTGCCGCGCTAATAATTTATGACATTCCGATTAGATAAAATCCCTCAGAGTGGTGGAGAAATCACCTATTCCTTTAAAGAAAATCGCTTTCGTTATAGCGTGGAGAAATTAAAGGTCAAGTCAATTTACATTTAAAATTAAAAGGCAGTTAAGTGCCCCTCTAGGTTGCCAGAATCGGCAGGTGTGGCAGCACCGGCGCGCCACACAGGTGTATCGTATATCGGCTATCGAGCTATCGACAGCAGGCAAAGTAACAAGCAGCTGGTTCAAAGTTGTCATTTAAACTTGTCTCGTACTTCACACAATAACAACGCAGTTTCCGCTTGCCGTAGTCGAGAGCAGATTTGTTGAATAATAGTCGCCTTGCTGTTAGTCCGGGAGCAGGTGGATCATGTCTAATACATCAGTTCGCCCGATTCCCACGCTGAAGGGCATCTTTTCGGAGCCGCGTAAGATACCGTTTCCAAACAGCCATTGGACCATGGCAACCAGTGCGTAATTTGTTTTGGTCTTCGTCTGTTTCGTTCCCACAGGCGTCACACAGTCCCGTAATTTTCTCAAGGAAAACAAGAAGAGCCTTCGTTCCCTGGAGAAGACCACTACCCAGAAGTTGGCCGCAAAGGAGCCAGTTCGCCCCAAATGGATGCCTCCGCTCCGTCGTACCGCTTCTGAGGTGAGGGAGAGCAAGGAATCGAAGACGGACAGACCACAACCCAAGCCCAAAAACTCACTCTCCCAGGGAACATCCCTGCAGCATGCCCGCAGCCACTCTCGTTCCCAGCACCAGCTGGCTGTTGCTGTTCCTGGGGAGGGTGAGCATTTTGACGGGCTGGAGGAACGCGATCCCCTCTTCTACGCTCCATCGGAACAGGTGGAGGCGGAGAACCTTTTGGACTCGGCATCCGAAACGCCATCGGATCGCTGCCAATCCTGCGGCACCCAGCGGAGCTCCAACAGCGTTGGTATTCAGACAGAGGACATTACAGATGAACTATATCTCACAAATGCTCTCAAAAAGTAGGTACTTCATAGACTTAGTCTGGAAAATTCAGTCTTAATTTCCCTTCTAGATGCAATTTCGATAGCAGATCCTTAATAGATGACACACGTTCAAAGTTTGAAGACAACTACAGACAACTGCACTATGATGACGAGGAAGAGCTGGAGCAACTGCCGTTGTCAGCCCGCTCAAACAACTCGAAGCACAGCCGCTTCCACATGTCTGAGGTAGTAGCAATGCCCATTCCCGAGACTGAGCCCAACAACTTTGGTGGCTCCGATGAGGAAGGGCAGCTCAGTGCTCGTAGCCGTTTCACAACGGCATCCAATGTCACCACAATTACAAACAAGTCAAAGCGTCGCGAGCATAAGCTAGGATGTGAGTATATTTTATCAAACATACGTACATACGATTATACCTCAAAGAATTGTACTAATTTTCACGAGCAAAATTTAATTTAATTACCAATTTGGGATTTTAAAAAAGAATAAGTTTAAGGGCGCGTGTGGCTCTTGCATCTCCTGGAGTTCATTTTGCTTCACACTACTATGTCGGAAGGAAACCTTTTTAAAAAGCACAGTAAAATTGCAATATTCATTTAAAGGTGTTTATTTACTCGACAGCACGGGATGAGGTGCGCTTGCCACGTTACCTGGAGAAAGCAGAAGCGCGAAAAAGCCGAGGCCAAGCAGCTCGCTGATCTGCAGGATCCAGACTGTCCTGTCGGCCATGTATTGCTCAGCGATCAGGATCGGTTGACCTATCTCACCAATGCCCAGAAACGTGAGTTGAATTTACCAACCTTTGTTTTATTACGTTTATAACCTATATTCTTAATAGGCTACGAAAGTCTCGTTAACGAACTGAATCACATGCCCATGACCGCCGAAACATTGCGCGTGCGCACCCGTAAGGCGGAAATTGACAGGAACTGACTGCTGTGGATGAGCAAATCCGGGTCTACTCAAAGGCGAAGGTCTACGTGATCGCCCACAAGTCTCGCCAGCTGTGAGAGATTAAGCGAATCAAGCATTTTATCGACTGATTAAGCTAGGACACCTCAAGGACAACCAAAATGACTTACGTTAGTTATATATTTTTTAGCCCAGCTTGAACGAATGCAGAATCCCCGCAAAAAGCCTGTACAGTTCAATAGGTGCTCCCAGCATTCGGCTACTAGCGTTACAGATTAAAAGCAGACTATCCATCCAACTCACCTCCATGCTCTCGTCCAACTGGTTATTGTTCTTGTCCTCGGTATCCCTGGGCCTTTGCCGAGAATTCTGTTGGTCGGCCTCCGAATCGACCTTATATTCCTTCATCAGATACATGGCAGCATCAGAATGTGGCGGGGCTTTCATGAAGCGAGCTGTCATGTCCGCCCCGTTGAGACCCTTGAGGGTGTTAATGCCACCCGGGTGCTTGTGCATAAACTCAGACAGGTCGTATAACTGCTGGCGGTACTTCACGATGAACTTTTCGTTCGCCTTGTCCTCCTTTGGCAACTCCATGTCGATGGCCTTTGGGGCGGCTACTGTAATGCTGTAAAAGTCGGATGAGATTATATGTAGGTTCTGGTTCTACAAAATTAATTACTTTGCGTGCGCCCCGTATAACACGTTACCATATTGTTAAAGGTATCATCTGTATCTGACACGGTCAATTAAATGGGGGTATTGGCATTTGCCAAAGCAAACATTCTTATCAAAGGGGATCTGGAGTGGTATTTCGGAAAACTTTCATTGTAATAGGACTCTTGGAAAGCCAATAACTTGAACCCTAAGTCTGGAACTATAGGGCGTACACCAAACACGCGTACCTTTCTAAGCGTTGTCTTAAAAATATACTCATGCAGTACAACGAGTTAAGTATAGACTTTATACTTCATAATATCATACTCAATAGTATAGTTTTTACACCGTATAGGTTTATTTGTGTATTTTTGAGTATTATTTTTATACGAACCTACATTGATGTTCAAATGTTCAATTCACCAACCTATCGCGTAAGCTGGAATTTAGAGCTTTTATGTTTGCCGCGCTAGTGATCTTTCTCAAGTCTTGGTGCAGATTAGTATAATTTTTATAGTTTCGTAGTATCAAATTAATAAGCATCCTATTAAGAAATTGTGAATACGCAAGAGTATAGAATTCATGAAACAATAGTATAGTTTTTATGAAGATTTTTGTTTGGGTATACTACATGGGGTCGGGTCGGAAACGCTTCCTGGTCCCTGCGGGTATTAAACTAGAACTTGAAACTAAATGAAATTAATATTTCATTGTATACTGGCAGACCTTTAAATCAGGGATTCCAGTGAGCCCCCTGGACAATCCTTGGTGGTATTGGTTGTGCTGAATATTTAATCTCCCCGATTGTGATTGGAACGGCTTTAGGCGTGCAACGTCGGCTGAAAATTTCTTTAATTGTTCCGATAGTCGTCGATGTAATGACAGCGATTAGGAAAAACAATTGTCGGTCGTAATTGCAACTCGCCGAGCAATGCAGAAATGGCACAGAAAGCGATCCTCCTGCATGCGGCCATGTGGTGGGCGGTGGTGGGTGGGTTGCATTATGTGAACTTGGCATTCAGTGTGCTCGGCGCCAGATGTTTCTTTCCGCAGATGAATGCCAAACCAGGCCACACAAACGCTTCCATTCTCCACTTGGCTGGGGCGACGGGACTTTGGCCCAGTTGGCCGTCGCCATTCCACACCGCCCATACATGTTGGGGCTGTCTGTGTAGTTTATATACTTATCATTGCTGATACTAGAGCCTGTAAGCGTCAGGGATTTGGTGTGGACGAGTGGGAGTAGTCGGGTCGTTTGTCAAAGTCGCAAGTGGTAAGTCCCGTCCCGAATCGCGGTGCTCCGATAGAAACGGAGACGGAGCAGGTGCTCTGACTCAGAGGCCGTACCTGCGCTGCGTCACATTGATTAATAGTGGGTGCCCTATCTGACACATTTGCAAATAGGCTAGGCAATATCTCTCCAGTGTCATATCTCCCCGGAGACTCGTCTAACTCCCAAGCCCGGGACCATTGACGGTTCCATCAAACGAAGTCTGTCACTCGTGTTTACACGCGGGTAATGGGTTCCGTTCGGGGAGCGAACACTACCCGGTGTTATCTATTATCTATCCGGGTTAGTTGTGCCCCAGATACCTGCTTACCCCGACCGGTCAAGGTGTGTCGAGAAGTTCCCTAATATCTTATCACGGGCGGTGTCAAAATATTGAAAAAACCCCGCACAGATAAGGACAGAGTTATGAGCTAAGCTAGTTTCGCTTCTTTTTTCCCACAACTTGTTGGCAATTCATAGATCTGTGTAATTTTCGACACCGTAGTACCACGGATCGTTTATACAACTACCGGAGACTGACCAGGTTAAGAGCGATTTATATGGTTAGACCGGATTCCAAATCGGCAGCGGAGCCCGGACCGCACGCAATGCAACGCAACTAGCGACTGAACTCAGGCCCACCCACCCAGCATATCCGCACCGGCGACTGCGACGCAAGCAGGTCGGACGGCTGCGCGGCTGAGGACTAGCTCCTAGCCCCTAACCACTAGCTAGCCATTGGTGCGGCTGCCTCTGCCACAAGATAAGCGGGCCGCGCAGAGTTTGGCGATAAGATAGTTCCCCGCTAGGGCTAGAATAGTGCTAGACCGTCTCTCTCTAGTTCTAGCTCTGGAGAGAGTGTCGGCTCATGATTACCGACTTTAGGCGGTCGTCATGTACCGAACGAACTCTTATCGGTCGATTTGCAAGACGCCATATAGCCCACTATCGCAGCGTGTTCTAATTTTGCTAAACAATCCTGACGTAGATCTCGATAACGATAACCAAGCAACGGATCAATGTTTATGGGAGTTTGCTGCTCGGAGTCGTTATCAGGACTCGAATAGCCAGGTTAAGAGTAATTGCCAGATGAGTCACCGCGGTTTGGGGCTTTTATTTCTATTAATCATAAGTGACTCAGACTCTCCTAATTACTTGTTAGGTAACTTTAGAACAAAGGTCTTCGGGATAAGATTAAAGACCTTAAAGATTATAAAAAATTCAATATTCGTGGTGCCAGCCAAAGTAGAATTGAAGATAAAGTCGAGATGAAGATAATTCGAAACTGGAAGTTTGACATCTTTCTACCTGTTCCTGTACATACATATACAGGCTTGTTCCAGTTTTACTTCCGAAAAGTCTACACGAAAATTATTTCCCAGACAGTTTTGACAACCGAAAAATACTCACGGATTTGAGTATCCCTCTGTTAACGCTCTGGTAACTTCCTAAAGAGACCTCACGGAAACTTTCCTCTTGCTATTTAGCTGGCGGATTCAGATCCGCAAAACAGTGCTTGATTATTTTAAAGTACAATGCGACAATGTAAATGGAAATAAAAGAGACCTAAGGGAAATTGTTTGAAAAGTCTTCAAATTAAAAAGGGAAATCCTTGTATGTTAAAGGGAAATCGAAAATGTTATCAAATTCACATCCGACTAAAACCTGGAACAGGTCTAATATTGTGTTAGCAAACAAATATTCAATACTGGTAACAGTTAAACCATATTCTAACGTTCCAGTCAAAGTATTCTTTAAGCCTTACTTTATATAGGTCGAGTTGAAGATAATTCGAAACTGGAAGTTTGACTTTTTTCTACCTCAATATTGGTAACAATATACCCTCAAAATATGTTGTACTTCTTAACAAGCCCCACCTTTTTCTTGCTGTTATGGATATAGGTTAAACGGAGCCAAACTCAAAGATAACCAGTTCTATGTTTCCTCTTCAAACTGTATTTATTATACTTGGATATCGATTAAGTGCTTGAACTGGGAGCTTTGAAAAGCCGCAATGAGTACACAAGGTACAAGATCTATCGCTGCATTTGTAGGGAATCCCTTCGCCTTGAAACTTGTAGACAACCTAGACCGCGAAGTGACACACTTCGTTCATAAATCATCGCTAGTAATACCGACTAGCTACACTGAGGTAAAACTGAAGTCTTCGTTAACCATTCATCCAAATCCAAATAATTCATTCATTACCACCAAACGAATTCCTGAGAAGCGGAAGTACATCGGCGTTTTGTCTAGTTTATAAGAGTGTTTGGCTCACACACCCCGACCCGACTCCAAGGTCCCAGCTGTGGGTGGGACTGTCACTTTGGTCGCCAAGCCTGTTGTCCGTCGGGAGGGGCAGCGGCAACACTGGAACAAATACGGATAATTATATGTGCATCAATCGCCCCGGACTCTATCGCCGTTTTAATATCGACTGTGCTGGTAGGGAATCGTATTGATTGGCTTGAGTGCTGGGCCACTGCGATAATGGTGGAGCAACCACTAATTACTCCCCAATGTGTCAAGCCTATCAATATCAATCAAATAGAATATTCTCGCGTAAGAACGCTTTGTAGGATTAAAGAGCGACATTAAAGGAGTGGCGTCCATTACGAAAACTCATTTTTCAATCATCAAATATTCGTTAAAATATGGAGAGCGTCATAATCCAGGTTTTAGAATACGATTCCCAAATATGATCGCTGCTGATGACACATTGTAGAGGATCTCAATCTATAATTGCTTTTAGTCATTGTCCCAATCCACCCAAAATAGGAACCACACTTCGATTTTTATGAGTTACTTAATTAGATAATAGCTACGGATGTGTGTATATCCTCGATATGAGGATAAAATGGTCCTTCTGATTAAAATGTTTTATTGAATAAGTAATTAGTAAGGTACGATTTTTATTTTAAAATCTTTTATATTTATAGCTTCTGAGTTATCAACATTATTTTCTATATGTCAATCACAGTATTTTCTATAAATCCTAAATACAATTAATAATGCAAATGGTTTTAAGAAAAATGTTTTTAAGAAAATGTTGACAAATGAAGAAAAATGGTGCTAGGGACACGTTGAGCAACTTGCACTGCAAAGAAGAAGGAAAAGCATACACATTGTTGTCGACATTATGTTTGGTTAATTTAAAATCGGTAGAAAACTGTGTTGAACAGTTTATAAATATCTTATATTCCGTTAAATTTAAATCGAAAGAAACTGTGTTGAAAAGTTAAGAAATCCTTTGTAGTAGTTTTTAAGAACATTTTTTAAAAGAGATCAACGGTCACTCTGGATATTAAAGCGTCGATGAGAAAACGTGAAAATTTGACTGACGTGTTTTTCTACTCAAATAATTTGGTCTTTCGATCCAGATTATAACCATATTACCACAGGTAAACCCACAACACACATAAACTTTACTTTTTAACCCAAACGTCCGCGAATGCCTACTTATTATACCCTTGCAGAGGGTATTGTAATTGTGCCATGATATTTGCAACGCAGTGAAGGAGGCATCTCCGACCCCATAAAGTATATAAATATATTCTTGATCAGCATCACCAGCCGAGTCGATCAAGTCATGTCCGTCTGTCTGTCCGTTTGTCTTTGAGCTATCGGGCTGAAATTTTCAGCACAGTCTTTTTATACCCGGTACCCATAGGGTACAAGGGTATTATAAGTTAGTGCCAACCGAGAATGTATGTAACAGGCAGAAGGATAAATCTCCGACCCTATAAAGTATATATATTCTTGATCAGCGTCACTAGCCGAGTCGATCTAGCCATGTCCGTCGGTCCGTCTGTCCGTCTGTCTGTCCGTGTGAAACAACAGATCTCAGAGACTATAAGAGCAAGAGTTACCAAATTTGGTGACAACATTGGAATCTGTTGCATGCAGATCAAGTTTGTTTTCAAATTTGGCCACGCCCACTTCCGCCCCCGAAAATCAGACATATATATTTCATAGGGTCGGAGATTTCTCCTTCTGCCTGTTACATACATTCTCGGTTGGCACTAACTTTAATACCCTTGTACCCTGTGGGTACCGGGTATAAAAATAAAAATAAGTAATCATATATTTCATTTTAATCAGAAATCTTTAACAAGGAAAATCGGCTAATTTGGCCCGATCGTTCCTATGGAAACTATACGATATCGTAGCCCAATCTGGCCCATTCCGACCTATATACTAATGGGATTAGAGAGATGGGAATCTGCAAAGTTTTATTCAGATAGCACAAAAACTCAGAGACTAATTTGCGCAAAAACCGCAGAAACGATATCGACTCGTCTGGTGATGCTGATCATAAATATATATACTTTACTTCTGACTGAAATTATAATACCCTACAAGGGTATAAAAATCGAGCGTAGGACGTTACCTAAGTACATATGTGCATACTTGTTATTCTCGAGGTTATTTGTAATCTTCAATTAGGAGCCATAAACACTAGATAAACTCCGATATCGTCCTAGATGGATAAATGCCACGCCAAATATAAAAATTTATTAGGACCCCCGACCACCAATCACACCATGACCATGCATAGTTTTATACAAGTGACCGGAGTATTAATTTCTATTGCAGTATTTAGGGGGCAAGAACGTTTGTAGCATAATGTTCGGCCCTTTCACATTTTCGATGCTAGTATTTTCATTCGTATGTTACCATTTTCCATATTTCAGTAAAATTATTGTAAAAAGATAAACTAAAATACACATTTCTGATTTTTAATTTGTTCACAAACACGATCCCGATTTTTCTCATAATTTATGTTTGTATTAAAATGTTCCTAGGGTTACTCACTCATCGGTTCTTTTTGTAGTAAAATATTTAGCCCTAAAATTCACCTGCAGGCAGAAGAAAAACTGAATTACAATGCTGGCAAACTATTTAAATACATTTTGTGGGGATGTGCTCAAGGAACAAAAGCAAACTCCGAAGTAATGCATCGGCATGGATATGGGCTTGCGCTAAAAAGTGATTCTAAAACTGTTTCCAAAAAAAAGTAAGCATACTTTTCTCATGCCGAATAATTTTGATGTTGTTAGATTCAAATAGCTCATAAAACTGTGTGTAAGTCCCGCATACTTGTTGAAAAATAAAATAATATTTAATGAAAGCTTGACTATTATCTTTGATTATCACAATGATACCTCAGTGAAATTTTTGAGTATGCTACGAGTTTCACCTTCTACCACACTGGCCACTGACCCACTGATCATAAAGAGTTCTCTCTCTTAAAGACCTCTTTTAATTTTTGATAGTAAGGGTATAGAAACATCGGCTTACTCCTTGAAACATATATTTAATTAGGGAAACAGTGGGTATAAATATCTGGTTTGTGGACCACAGACAACCGTCCTTTAAGCTTTTTTATTTTAAATGATTATTCAGTAATTGTATCTTATGTCTAGTTTTGTAATTTATCCAATTAAACCGTATATATTCCAATTATATATTTCCAAAGCAAAAAGCTTTCAATGGCCATTTCCGTTGGTGGCCAGCTTGGCGGATCCATTGCTGTGTCCATTGGCATGGACCATTTTGCCATTGGTACCATTGGTGGCTTCAACGGCGCACGGTTGGCCCAGGAGCTTGGCCCTCTTTAGTGGAGGCTCATTCGTGATGGTGGCGAAGTCGAACTGTAAAATAATATATAAATAATATGCGACCACGCTGGCATTTGAGCCGATTCTGCTTACCCGCTGTTCCAGGGTCATGTGTGAGATGGGCGGCAGGCCGATGCAGCCGCGCAGTATGTTCTCGATCGCAGCCCGCTGGCGGAAGAGCGAGTTCACCACCTGGGAGCCCGGTGGTACCAGCGGGGCCTTGCACAGGTAGCTCAGTAGGGAGAGGACCGGCTTGAAGGGCACCCACGGGGCGGACTCGTTCTCTGCGCTGCGGAGCTGGATGCGAGTGCTCAGCTCTCCCAAGATGACCAGGTCCAGGATCAAGGGCGTGGCAAGTAGGGAGTCCTCGCACGTGTTGTGGATCACCAGGGTGTTGTGGCCGCCCATCATGATCTCGGATGTGTACTCGTCCATGGCCCGCTTGCTGTCACCCACATAGGGCACGTATTTAATGACCACGACATGATCGGGATGCTCGTCGGGGCCGTAAAGCAGCTGGTTGGAGGCCACCATGTCGTCCACCACGTTGCTCTTGGAAATCTGTCACAGGAAAGTGTCGAGTAAGGTCCTGATTTCACGGACAAAGTATAACCAGGACACTTACCTCCTTGGAGCGGAACTGCTGGGGAGCGGAAAGATTCTTCCCGTCGTTATTTCCCAAGTGGTTGTAGCTGGCAATCGACACTGGCTTGATTCCGGCACCCACCAGGAAGTCTACCAGCACGCTCTTGATCTTCGTCTGGCCGGACTTGAAGTCGTCGCCGGCGATAAAGACCTGCTTTTCCTCGGCCAACTGCATCAGTCCGGGCACAAAGGTGTTTTGCGGCGAGCCGTTGATGTAAGTGCACTGTTGGATGGATGGAGGAAGTTAAATCTCGGTTTTAAACTAATGAAAGTCTATGAAATAATTTACTTGAGAAACTTAAGAATAAGTAAGTGCTTACCCCCTCAGCAATACTGGCCATGGCGAAGATCGTCGACGGTGAGACCTCCGGGTTGTTGGCCTTAAGCGAAGCTAACAGCTCCTGGCTGGTAGTGTTAAGACCCTGCCTAACATCAGAGAAACGCTCTGTGTTGGCCGTCCACAGGACAATGACGGACTCGACGCCACTTCGCTGCCGGAAGTCGCGAATGTCCTTCCGGATCTGCTCGTACTGCTCCAGACGCGACCCTACGATCACATTGTCGGCTCGATCCGACTGATTGGCCGCAATGAAGTCCGGGTCGTAGATGGATGGGCGTGGCTTGAGCTTCGCCAGCTGATCGTATATCTGGTCCTGCAGAGCCATGTCTAGGACCTCGGCGCGGCGCATGGCGTCACCCAGATGCAGCCCACTGATGTCCCAGCCATCGACAATGATGTTGTCTGGCTCCACCATGGGCAGCAGCTCCTTCATCGGAACGAACACGTCCGCGCCAACCTCGTCGGATCCAATGAAAACCGTGGAGGCCTGGGTGATGGATCCGTACCAGTTGGCCTGCTGCACGCCCGTCCGCTTGCGCCACTTCAGCTGGCGGCGGTTGGCTTCAAGGGCGGCGGTCAGCGTGGACCCGTTGTTGCCGCCCCAGCCCACCAGCATCACGCCCAACTTGGGCACCTGGCGTCCGGTCCGTATCTTCAGCGCCGTCGTCTGGGGGTGCACCTGCAAAGATCGCGTAGCAGATTAGCCAATTAGCCAAAGATAATCCGTACATGGCTACTCGGCAATAGCATAGAACAACCCGTTTGGCCCTATTATAGGTCCGGCGGCGCGTCCACCTTATCACCATCCCGTATCGTGGCACCCAACTCAGGTAGCCGTATAAATTATGATCGCGTGATTTCTGCGAAGCGAACCTGATTTTAATACCCCTTGTGCTTGAGTAGGGAAGCAGGGTGTATTTGTGATCGCAGGGGCTCTTGGCGACTGATTCATATCTCACCAGATGTGTGGAGAACACATCTGTTGGCTGTTTTAATGGCCCTATTACCCAGTGCAAAGAAACTAATAAACTTTTATACGAATAACTTTGTAATCACTTGCTACATCTTTAAGCTTACGCTATTAGCACACAAAGTAAACAAAAATTTTCTCTATTTTAATGGGTAAGGTTAGGGTTTTTTACTAAGTACCATAAGGTAATCATTCAAACATAAATTTTTACATTAGGAATACGAAAACAAAATATAAATTTCCGGTTTAAATCAAAGCTGGCTTAATATACAGCTGTTTCAGAAGTGTTCTTTATTTTCATGGGTTAGGTTAGGGTTTTTGTTAAATACCAAAGAATCATCTTTTAAGGAAAACGAAAACAAAATATAAATTGTCAGCTTAAAAACTAAATCAAAGCTGTCTTGATATTCAGCTGTTCTGAAAGGAGTCACCTCTTCCTCATCAGAATCCGATGCTGATCAAATTTAATATTTTACCTCTAGAGTCTAGACCCAACCAACCCGAAATATATATTATTTATTTATACTTTTACTAGACTATATATAAGACTATAAGAGCTAGAGCTTATACATTTGGTGTTTTAAAATTTGACCACGTCCACTTCCGCCCCCGAAAATCATGAATACGTGTAAGTAAGCTATTGTTGTGATTTCCGGTCTAAATATAAAATATATGTATATGAAATTAATACAATTGTGCCAAAGTCCTTTTAAAATCTGATTAAAATCTGATGATAAACAAGTAAGATTTTAAACAACAAAGTTGTTGTGTATATTTCTTCTTCTTCTGTGCAATGCATGTTGCTCAACATGGGCCTAGAAACATTTTCCTTATTTGGGTATTGCTAAACATGTTACTATGTAGCAACATTTGTATTTTTTGGGTGTTGATCAACATGTTTCTAGCTACGTTTGTTAACATTTTCTTTTTGCCAAGTTGAAGTGCTATTTAATTTCACCCACAATGTTTCGGGTACCCGGTATCTCACAGTCGGTCCCACTCGACTGTAGCTTTCCTACTTGTTTTTTTTTCAATGCCTCCAAGTTAATATTGAAAAGATAATGAAAAATATTTTCTCCAAAAACTTTGAATATTTAATTGAATTGTCTTGGTCTGAATATTGAATTGTTTAGGAAAATATGTGGAATACTAACAGGTAGCAGTAGTCTCATTCCCCACGACGAGCTATATTTTTAGCAGTTCTTGTTCGATTTCTGCCGAGTCAACGCGCTTTTTGATTGGAACCACAAATAAAAACTGATGAATAAGTAATGATGATAATGATGATTGCATTAATAATTTGACAACGTGCTTGTCCAAAGTCCGCCAAAAAGTTGGGCAAAAGCCAGAAGCCGCTTGCCGGCCGGCGAAATATGTAATCTGTGAGCATGCAGCAAGGGAGAGCGGCTACTTAAGAGAGGCGCTTCTCTTCGGCAGCTCTCTTAGTGGCCGTGGCCATCGCCTGACATTGACCTTGAAGTGCAGCATGGGCCTGCGGGAAAGAGGCGTAGGTGGGCGTGCATTGTAAACAGAGCACGTACAGCAACCGCAATCTGGACGCTTCTATGGGGAATGTATTTGTTTAGGTGCAACTTAATGGCTCCGAGCTCCCGAAAACGGCGCCTGCGCGCAGAATCACGCCACCCGCAGCCCGGATGGTGACGAGATATCAGCAGTGTTTATCAGCTGCAGCGGTGGAACAGTGCGAGTAATCAATAAGCTGTAACTGTCACCGTGTAACTGTGGGCGCCAGTGGGTAAGGGAAACCGCAAAACACCGCCCACACTTATCGCTATTTTTATCTGCAGCGAATTGGAGAGCGGCACTTTTAGTTTCCCCCTATGTGGCACTGCTGAGACCTAGGCTCAACAATGGAACATTTTTACCTTCCTACACTTGGGAACTATATTACAAAACTAGAAAAATCCTAGTTTTGATAAGATTTAATTAAACTAAAAGACTCAATTTTAGGGAATAATATTAATATAAGAAAACCCGTAGCCCCTTTTAAGACTTCATACAAAATTCAAGTATTTGATAAAAAAAAATGTTAGGCTTACAAATTTGTACTTTAGAGTTGATTAAACTAAATATTAAGAACGATACTTGTTCTAAATCATGATTCTTCAGTCGCTTTTGGCTTCGTATATAATAATATATAATATATAATAATAATAAAAAGTATGCATTTTTTGATGGTTTCCCCTCATTATTTAGTTTTATTTAAATTTCTCGGGCAGATCTCAGCCCAGAAAAAAAAACGATAAGCACATTCTCGCACACATTCCCTATAGAGCGTGAAATATTATTCTGCCACTTTTGTTCATCCACGATACTCGATAATATATATTCTCTGAACAAGTGCGCATGGGTGTAGCGGGAGAGCATCGGCACCCACACCGCACGTTGGAAAAGTTCAATGTGAAGGTCAGCGCGAAACGTGAAAATGGGCTTTTGAAAGCCAAATCCATTTCTGGTGATCGGGGATGCGGCAACCGGTGGTCAGGAAAAATGCTTACCTGCATAATTCCAGATGCGGTGCGCTTCACGTGCGACGTCTGGTACTCGTAGTCCGTGGTGATGAAGTCATTTTCCACTAACACTTTCGGGGAGACGACTTCCAGAGTGGAGGTATTGGTGGGCTTCATTTTCGGTTGGGTGTGGGATTTCCGCTTATTCTTCTCTCTCGGGGAGCACTTGTTGTTTATCAATTAGCGCGTTCAATGTGCTTTGTTTCAAGAACTGAAGGCGTTGTGGTCGAAGCAAGAGTTCGCGGCGAATGACTTGCTTGGGCTGGAATCGCGCCGCTTTTATAGATTCCCGGCAGCGAAAATTTCTCTCTGACTCTCACTGTCACGCTCTCCCACACTCGGAACCAAAATCGACCAGCTATTTAAAAAAGCCCCCTACTCTCACAATTTTACTAAAACAAAACTATTATTTTGTTACATATGTATGTATGTAAATTTATACTAATCTTTAAATTTAACGAGCCCCAAACTTACAGAATATTCTTTTAAATTTATGTCACGCTTTTGCTCCGAGTGCAGCCGCTCTCTGCCGGCTCACTTAAGGGAACCAGACGATATCGGAAATTTTCCGGCATGCGTGGGATTTCTCAATCAGCAAGGCGGTGTGGAATCCTTTTCTTCATCTCTGCGGCAGGTGACCGCATTCAATTTACGTATTTCCACAATCAATTGAGTTTCAATTCAAGGGAATAGGTCGGCTATGGAAAATTTAAATGTTTCCTGCTTAAGAGACCCGATTAATTTGGGTAAAATTTATTAAATAATAAAATGGTCTCGCTCAGCCTATGCAGTATTTGATTAATTTGATAACTCGTAAAGAAAAAGGAGTCCTATAATATGTATGACCCGGGCAAGTTTATAAAACGGAAAGAAAGAAAGAAGCGTTTCCGAACCAAATCTTACTTAAATACATTTTTTCTTTTTGTCTTTTCATTGAATCTTTTAAATATCAAGTGAACTTTTAAGAAGAGCCCTAGCCAGAGAAATAATTATGGTAGGTCAGCAGAAAAGTATAGCTAATGATTCCATTATTTTTCCAAGGACTATGGAAAGCGATTAAGAGTCCTAAAATGTGTTTACAAATAAAATAAATGAAAGTAAATATGTAAAGTATCACAGAGAGAATTATTGCATCCTGAATTTGAGGAACTGCTTTCTCAAATACATACTCCTCCCAAAAATGTTAAGATTAAGTATTTTTTCCTCACTTTGAAACGCTTTGTTTTTAAATAAACTAACTAATAATTTAATTTGCCTACCTAGACCTTTTAATTATTATCAGCGAATACAAATATTTGGTGTGGCCCAAACAGGACTATAGAAGGCCTCAGCAAAACCAGGAACCATAGGGGTTGGAAGCGCAGGCAGCGGCTTCCACGAATCTTCTAGAATCCCGAGGCAAGCGAGGCTTCTTAGAGAAAACTTTCCATTGCAGCCAATTGAATGCGAAATGCGAGCTCAAATTACTATTTGTTGATCAATCAATGGGGGGATCTTGAGTTGCAATGGGCCTTTGCTTAATTTCAGGGGATCGAGAAGTTTCTCTACGAAAAGTTTTCCATTGGAGCATTACGGTAGCCCGGCGGCAGCAATCACCAGACCAGGCCCAGCCAGGCACATGCTGCAGTGGGCGTCTCGTTTCCCTCACATGCAACCTTATCGGCAACCCAAGTCTGGCACGTAGTTCCAGAAAATATATAACGACCAAGTGTGCGCGGTATCAGTCCATATCCATTTCCTGCTGAGGACGAAATGTTTACACTTTGTATCAAATAAATGTATTTTGTGACCTTGAACTTAAGTAGCAAATACTTAATCACTCGAAAATCTCGTGCAACTTAGGGTACATTAGCATAATAATTAGTACAAACTCAGTGTTGCAGTGCTTTCAAGCGCTAATTAATATTTGGGAATACAGATTCGTACGTGGTCTGAATATGCCATTAGCCTATGCCTAAGTTATGTACAATTATGTAAATTTATCTATAAATAGGAAGTAAATCACGGTGATCACAATCTGATAAGCACAACGCTTCCTCGAACGAGGCAAAGGAATGCATAAACATAAACACAATAAGCTTGAAATCGAAACGAAAGCAAATGAGATGGACTTGTGGGCAATATCGAACTAGTTGTCCAAGAACTCCCACTCGCTGGAGGTGTTCGAGTCACTGGTGGCCGGTGGGGTCTCTTTGCGGAGGGGATCGCCTGCCCGCCGAAAGTCGGGCAGGAAGCTGCTGTACTCCGTCTCGTCCTCCACGACTAGGGTTGCCTTTGGCTGCGTTTTGACAAACTTTAGGGGCGTCAGCTTCGGCTTCAAAGGCGGACAAGGCCGAATGCCATCCACCGGCTGGCCCGCATTATACTCTGCGTCCGCTATGTGGTCATAGGCTTGTCCCCGCAAGGTGGTCTGGACACTGGCCTCTTCCAGTTGCGCGGTGGGATAGCACCTGATTAGTGATTCGCTCAGCTGGGGCGTCACTGCCTGGGCAGCAATTAGCTCCTCCTGGGTCAGCGGAGCCAAGTGCACCTCGGGCAATTCCAGTTCGGCGGCCAGGGACTTGGCCTTTTCCGCCACAGTCTTCTGCAGAGTGACGGGACTCAGAGCATCGGGCAGGTGCTGTAGGAAGGCGGTTTTCATGTCCAGCGGCGATGCAAGGCCATTGCTGAAAATCGTGAGAATCATGAGATACTTTCCTTCCGTATTTATAGGTAGTAGCCACTTACTTCTCCATCTGGCAGTAGCTGGCCTCCATTAGGGTGGCCGCATTTGTGAGAGGCAGCCTGAGCTCGTGCGTCTCGTGGCCTATTTCAACTATGCCCGAGCCACTGCTGGCCATCGGTGGCTTGCCCACAGAGGTCTTCCTGCTGGTGTGGACGATAAGCTGGTCGAAGTCCATTTCGCCGATGCGCCGGAAGATGTCCAGACGACGGTTCTGCTGGGCCAGCGGCGACTCGACGGCCAATTCGATGGGCACATTGAGGTCCAGTTTCTCCACGGGCGGCAGTTCGAAACACTCCTCAGCGCCCTGCAGTACGGGCACGGCCTGCAGCTCAAGTGGCGACTCAAGTCGCGCGTTTTGGGCAGAGACACCCATCACCGGTACTGGTGGCGGCATCAGCGGATTGAAGATCACCGTAGCCTTCTTGTTGGGCGGCTCGGGCAGTGGGGCCAAGCGTAACAGGGAGCGCTCGCCCTCCAGCACGAATATTTCCTTGTTGCAGACACAGAAGTCGAGAATCTTTCGGAATCCACGAGCAACCGCCTCCACCTTGAGTCGGTCCAAGTTCAGAATGTACAGGGTGGCGTCGTCGTGTGTCACCAACAGCGAGTCGCAGCCATCGTACAGGTAGAGCTGACGAAAGTTGCTGGTACCCACGTAGCTCATGTCGCCATCCCCCGCTCCTGCAGGACGGTGGCTGCTGGACGGTTCATTGAACTGCTTTGGGTTCAGGATGGGTATCTCCCAAGTCGGACTGCGCAGCACGGCGTCCCGGAACAACACGGTCTTTGAGACGTTTCCAGCTATGTCAGCCACCCAGAAGCGCAGGCCAGGGCGGCCGCAGACGAGCTGGGGCCTGTGGTCCTGGAACTTTTTTGAGAAACACGGCTCCGCAATCGATAAGCTGTTTGCGATCCTTCTTGCCCACCTGGGTGATGCTCCACTGGGCGGTGTTGGCGTCGCGCTGGCAGACGATGCAGCGATAGAGCGTGGCCACCAGCAGATGGCTCTGCTGCACGCTGAGCTGCACGATCTCGTACGCTTCGCTCAGGATCTCCACGGACTTGCTGAGGTGCTGTATCATGAAATACACAATAGGTATTTGACTCCTTGAGAATATTTTCGGGTAAATCGGTACTTACCGCCTGATAATCGAACTCTGTGAGCACCACCACACCCTGGCGATCGCCGGAGTAGAGCTTCATCCCGTTCTTTGACCACTCACAGCAGCTGACCACGCACTTGTGCAGATCCCTGATGGTGTAGCGCTCGATGGGCCTGCTACGCGTGCAGGGAGCCACCAAATCCAGATCTCGAGGGAGCTCCTTCTGGATCTGAAAGATGCTCACCTGCCCGTTGGCGCACCCCGCCGCCACCATATACTCCACCGAGTTGACAATTCGCACGCACGTTATTCGAGTGGCCACCTGTCGGGGAAGGGGAACGAAGCTTAATGGGGGAATCACACGCAAGACCGCGGGGTGAAAACGAGTATGAGTCATGCTCATCGCTATCATTTACCTCCGCCTTCAGTTTCTGCATCTCTCCCGACTGGCGGTTGTACCAAAAAACAATGCCCGCGTCACTGCCGACTGCCAGGAAGTTTTCGGTGGCGTCCACGCAGGTCAGGTTGAGATTGGCCGGAAAGAACCCGCGCTGCAGCTGGGCCGGAATGTGATCAATTATGTCTGTCAGCGGTGCCCACTCCCGGATGGAGCACAATTCTTTGCTGGTGCTCATGGCGGGGCTGCTGCTGCTGCAAATTGCGCCTCAAAAACCGTAGGGATTGTGTTCCTTCTCGGGATTCTCCGGCTCAAACAACAAAAAACGACTTTCGAGAAATTTTAAAATGCAACCATGAAAATGGTGGGCAACTTTGATGAAATGGTTTTTGAAACAGGTACATCGATGTAATTTTTCAAAATCGATACTGTTAACAGACTAAAAATTTACATGTCAAATGTCCCGAAATTTTACATGTTAATTAAAAATTTACATGTTAACACTTTTCAGCTATTTTTGCCTATTTTTTAGCGCCGCCAAATTAGAAAAACAATAATTTAAGTTTTTAGTTTTCATATGTTTTGCAACAATGGTACTTAGTTTCATACAGGGCTCTTGTTACAGCCATGGGGTGGGTTTTCTTCCCAAACCCATTGGACATCTTGGAATTTTGGGGTCGATTTGAACTTTTCGGATCCCCTGGCCGGATCATTTGGACGACATTATCCAGTCTCTTTAGCTCCCGTAAATCGCTGAGTCTTAAAATTTGATTAATTACATAATCTTGGGTATTTAATGTCATAAAATTTTGGAATAACTGTGCACTCACTTTAGTTTATCACTGTCTTAGAAACAGCTGTTCATCCGAATGCTTTGCAACACTGGCTAAACGGCGTTTACTAACACAGTGATTGAATCCCAAAAAAATAGTTTTGTTTCCTGAAATCCGGCGAAATTCCCACGAAAACAAAGAGTTGCGATTTCGAAATTGTCTGCAAGTGACAGCGTGAGGACCCCAAGAGCCCCACCTGCTACGCCCCGCCGCCCGCCATCACGTACCCGTCAACAGTCGTGCGGCGCAGATAAAGCAGCGGCCGTGGGGTAAAGTTCACCGAACGTTGCTTTTCTCAAGTCAGTTTAGTCAGAATCCGTCGCCATGGTCGACAACAACAATCTGCGCAGTGCTGTGATCAGCGAGGCACCACTGCTTCCGCCCTCAAGCAGCTTGGGACCGGGACCGTCCAGTGGCATGTCTCCGCCGGAGGCTGTTCTGCGTACGCCATACGGCAATGTTAGGGCGCTGCCTGGTACAGCGCAGCCGCCCCCCCTGCCCCAGTCCCCGTTCCAGCAGACGCAGCAGTACGGATTCGGCGGGGGTTACGGTGGCAACAGCTTCGGCCTCGGGAGCGGCTTTGGAGGTTTTAACAGCGGGGCATTCGGATACGGAGGAATGGGAGGTGGTTTCGGTGGTGGCTACGGCTATGGTGGCGGCTACGGCGGGGGATTTGGCAGTGGATACAGCCGATTTGGAGCGCTGGGCGCCAACGATCCTGAGCAGCGGTTTATTCAAATGGCAGAGGCCAGCTCGCGGCCCGCATTCAGAGCATCGAATCGCTGGTATCGGCCATCGGAAACATTGCCTCCATGCTGGACTCCACGTTCTTCGCCCTGACCAGCTCGTTCCGGGCCATTCTAGGAGTGGCGGCGAACTTTGGACGTCTGCGCAGTGTGTTTGCACAGTTCTGGACGACCTTTGCCATCTTTCGGAGCCTGAACTGGATCTACAGGAAGTGAGTGATGTGAGAAAGTAGTGAATGAGCCAATTTATATGCCCTCCTTTCAGGATTCTTTTCTGGCTGCGCCTGTCGAATCTCGATCCATCTTCTGCGGCCTTTAAGAAAGCCTTCGCGGAAGCCCTAAACGAGAACAATTCCCAGGCAGGAGGTGCTCCTAAAGTTCCGCGAAAGGGAACTTCTCCCTGGCCGGTGCTGGCTTTCCTCAGTTTCATCTTCACTGCTCCCTACCTGATCATGAAGCTGCTGGGCACCGTGACGAACACCGCTCAGGAGGAAGGTACGCTCATTTATCTAATCGAGTGGGTACTTTGCTCCGGCCATGTGCTATAATCTGGACGATAAGGCCCGCAAACTGTTAAGATAAGCCCGCAAATAATGTATTTATTTTCGACCCCGCAGCCCGTAATCCGTCCAAGTGGACGGCACCGATTCAGACCCAGGCTGTTTACGATTTCGTAGGACGCAGCCAGAGCGAGCTTTCACTGCGCGCCGGCCAGTCGCTCCAGGTGGCCCCCCGCGATATCCAGCAAACCCTTAACCTGCTCAATACAGGCTGGGCCCTGGCCACCGTAGATGGCCAAACCTCTGGCATTATTCCTATCAACTATGTAAAGTCACCTCAGCAAATGCGACAAGAGATGCAGGAGCAAATGAAACCCGCACAGCCTCAGTCTCAGCCCCAGCCAGAGCTGATGGACTTGTCCGCGGGGGCTTTTGCGGCACCGCCTTTGGAGCAGCAGATGAACTACGATTTCAATTTGGCGGCCCAGCAGCAAGAGCCGCTGGGTCCACCATCCACGGCAGCAGCTGTCTTCGAAGAGGGTTTCCCCTGAGCTCTGGCCAACTTGTGAAAATTACCCTTAAGTTTAGTTTTGTTTGGTGTTCAGCTTTTGTATACGCACCTCTCCTTGTATTTTAAGATAGCGTCCGCCTTTTGTACATTTCCATTTAGTTGTTGACTAAGTAAACATACCTGAACCATATGGCATTATTTTTTGAAGTCATGGCTCGATTTCCTTGGGTATTTTCGTATCTAGTCAACTTGTTTACCCTAAAGGTGCTTCTGTGAATAATTGTAGGAAAAATTCCGGTGCTCTTCTTGGTTTTCATATTTTACAATATGCAATTCACTTTATTAACTCGTTACTCGGTTCGGTTTCGTCTTGCCTTTGCTTTGTTATTTCCGTTTCATCATATGCATTATTTATTTCGATTTATTACACAACTACATGCTCTCGACACTTACTTGTTAACGCCTTCTACTTTGACTCTCTACTAATCTGTATTTGTATGCTTTGTATTCACTTGAAGAAGGTTCGATAATATAAATACAAATTCAGAAAATGTGTATATCTCGTTATTACTAACTTTAGGTAGGTTGATTATTTTGCAATTATCTGTTCTCCATTGTCAACTTAAAACGTGTAGGTTTTGAGAAATTTTAGCAAATTAAACATATTTCATATGTTCGTTCTTGTCTGCAGTTGAAACTGCGCGTTTCAAAAATAATTGCGTTTTCATTACCGTTATTTGTGTACAATTTTGGTATATAATATATAATTAAGAGACATTTACCACCCGTAACATAATCGCGGTCGCTTAGGCCTACCCAAACATGAAAGGCAAGTGGGAAGGGGAGGGAGACTCATAACAACTAATAAGAGAAAGATTTACGGGCATTTAGCTGAATAATAATAATCTGTAAAATGTTGCTTGCACTACAATACGGGTTTTCTGCTTAACTAGACAAATTATTTTAAAAACGTTTGAGCTTAAACATAAATCTTCAATGATACAAGTAAAAACTGCGTATGCAAACTACATGTACACGCACATACATGGACCTCCGATTCCGAAACTAATAGTCTCTCATTGAGAAAGTACACAGAACCAAGTGTGGTGGTGGGTCGGAGTGAAGGGAGGGGGAGTGGATCACCTAACCGGGGGGGCGTGGCAAACCTAACAAAGCGTTGATAAACGTAAAACTAAATGTATCCTCCGCATCTGCAACTCCTCCATCCGCATCCGCGTCCGCATCGGCCATAAGTGATGGCACAATGCCGGCGGCACCGTCAGCTCAATCAATGTCGTCCTCCAGCTCGTCGTCATCCAGCTCCAGCTTGAACTCGCCATCGGTGGTGGTGTGCTGTGCCGAGTGTTGTCCAAAGCCTTGGGACTCGTTGGCCGTCTCCAGGTACCCGTTGAACTCATTGTCCTCGTCCTCCGAATCGTACATTGTTTCCACTGTTTTGCCAGTGCCGTAGGCTAAATAATAAGCAGGTTATAGTGGATATAAATGTAACACCGCTAGCTCTCCTACCTTCTACGTATTTGGCGAGATTTGGCGGCACCCAGGACTTGACCCGTTCAATGTTCTCCGGCGTACACTCTCCCTTATCCAGCCCTACAACAAAAGGGTCACAAAAACGTTAAACTTTAAGCAAAGAAGAAATTTGTTCAATGTCGCTCACCCAACAGGAGGCCCATACGCTTGAGGACCTCAATATCATCGTGCATTTCGAAGGTCTTGTCAAACTTGAAAATGTATTCGGACCTGAAACACGAGAATTAGATTAGCAGGGAACTGGTACGGCGGGAAGCAGGGAGGACTAACTTGTCGTTGGTTACACTGCAGTTGATTTTGGTGGACTTGTGCGTGTTCACGATTATGAACGGCAGCTGAATCGAGGCATTTGGCGACGGCACCACGCCCTGGCTTTCGTTCCGCTTGTTCCGCTCGACCAAGCCCTTGAATGCCACATGCTGCATGACCATTTCCCGCAGCATCTCATGCTTCTGCTTGATTCGCTCGCGGCGGCGGAGGTTCTCTTCTTCCAAGGCCAAGAATTGCTAAACGAATGGTGAAACATTAGCACACGAATATTGACACAACACGGAGGCTGGCAGATCGAACGCACCTCGGCTGAATTGGCGGGAAGGCCTATCCAGCGGATCTCCTTTTTGTCTTTGGAGATAACATTGATTGCCATCAGTACGTTGAGAGCATCGTAGACACGACGTCGGATATTCTTTTGATCACAGTTGTTGTCGTACGCATTGTTCTTCATTTCCTCGCTGACCAGATCGTCGGCCACCTCATTGTACGTGGTTTTGCCCTTTTCCTCCACCTTCTCGCAGACCTTCATCGAGAAGTGTCGCAAGCCCTTGCCGGCTTTGTCCGGTTTGCGTTTCCTTTGGACTGACGACGATGAGCCGGATAGGGAGTGCAGGGAGTTGCTCTGAATGGCATGGCTAGTAGCGGGAAACAATCAAGCAATTAGCTTCTATCGCCTGGCAACTGCTGTTTGGTTTGGAACTTACAGTTTTGATTTAATTTTCATTGGATTGTTTGGCGTGAACTTTACATAGCGATCCCCTTTTATCTGGAATGCAAGGGGTGTTAGTGCATCCTGGGCAACACCGAATCTGTGACCAACTTACCACGTCGTACATGCCGCCGCTGCCTCCGCTTGCACTCTTCTGCGCCACCACAGTCGTGTATGAAGTATCTGCAAAACGGAGAGATCGTGGGGTTATGAAGAGCGTGTATCCACAGTTTGTAGGTGGTCTGCCTTACTTTCCGATTTTGGAATGGCCAAGCCGTTGTCCTGCAGTCGTATGAACTGTCCCTGATTGCTGGAGCCCTGCAGATTGCCAAATATAGGTATTAGGTGACAACTTCGGGCGGCGGAGTACCCTGCCTGAACTCACCATCTGACTGAAGGCGCCCATGCGTCCCACGTTGCCGATGCCACTGCCGCTGCCACTTCCACTTCCGCTGTTACGCGCCGATGATCCGGTGGCGTACACCACGGCGGACTTGCCGCCCTCCATCTCGGACTTCAGTTGGGCCGGCTTGAGCATCTTGGCGATTTTTCCTGCGGGAGGAGATACGAGATTCGTACGCCTGAGTTTCGGATACACACATAACACGCGGCTGCTTCTTTGCTTCTTTGATAACACAACTGCATGTGTGTACTCTCACAGATACAAATGCGGCAGTGTGTGCGCGTGGTACTATCAACAATGCGTTGTGTTCGCCGCGCGGCGAGTGAAGAGAATGAAGCGAGCGAAGCGGACGGAACAAACGAATCGAGCAGAGCGCGCAACTGGAGGCGAATGCAGCTACAACACCAACAGCCATACAACGGCCATACATCTTTGCGGTGGAACATTAGGGGTGCATACATTTACGTGTATCCACTCATACACAGGGGCGACGTGTGTGTACACACGATGGTGGGACAAGGATAAAGATGCAGAAACAGAAGCAGAAACAGAAACAACCCGAAACCAGATCGCCTGGCCATAGAGATGAGCAGCACGTGACCGAAAATGAACCCTATCAAACTAGTGATGGTTCGATACTAGTTCGCGACTTGGAACGATACTTGGCCAGTCACTGGTTGTGGCTTCCACCAAGAATCGGTGCTGATATAGCGATCGGTTTAGCCATTTCCGCACCAATCGACGTTATCCAAAAGAAAACAGAACCAAGCATTTGTGATTAAATTTACGCAACTTTAAGGAACTTTTTCCTGATACAGTTTCGCACTCGTGACTGATCATTACTTGTATCATTTTATGTAAAATATTTTTTACTTTATGATTTTCCAAACGGCATTCGTGATTTTAAGTACAATTACAAACTAGGGATGTTAGAAAGCCTAGAAAATTCATATGTGAATCATGAGAAAGGCACTAATGATTACGCCACTTTCTAAACCAGTGACTAATATTATAATGGTACCAAACGAAATTCGTGTATTCTAAAAAGAAATTCAAAGTATAGATTCTAATAACACACATAATCTTGTTCATATCATTATGGATCATTGTATAGTTACACTGATGATACTAATGCCATTTGTATGATTTAAATATCACATCACTAGAGAGAAACTAACCAAAACAAGGTATTGCAAAGCCACACGGATACTGTGACTCGGTGGTTGGCGGCAGCCCTGGATTCATACCTATGTAACCGGCTTTTCTAAGCATTTCAAGTTTTACATCGGGTCGCTTCGATGGGATAATTATTCACCTGTCGCCGCATGATATTTGCATAATCATAACAACAAAGCAAGTGAACGAAGAAGAATAGCAGAGGAGTCCAAAACAAAAACGGCAAAGGGTCGAATACTTAAAATATCTGCCAACTTTTTGTCCCGCACACACCTGTGAATGACTCACGGAGGCTTAACCAATGTGTAATACGGTTGGTCATCCGGGAGAAGGGTCCTGGGAGCCTTGCACTCGACGTCGCCGATGCCACTGCACAGTGTCCCACTGCGTTCGAGGAAACAAATAATCCTTGTTATTTGTAAAAGCACTACCAGTACTTCGGCCATACTAAACAACCAGTTAACCACCAACCGGCCCGACACTAAAACTGCGTTTATGCGTGCACCAAATTCGTAAATTTTAACGGCTAACGTTAATAATAATCATGACAAAAATACAAGTATAGTGATTAATTTAAGTCTTTGTTTTGTTCCCTTAACTTTATTTTTGCCAGCAGAATTTATTGAGCATTAAAGATCAGGTTTACATCCGATCAAAATGTACAAAGTTGCCCTTTAGTTCTATGCATTTTATGTTTTTAATTCTAAAATTCAGCCCATTAAATTCATAAAATGGTGATTATGTCCCATGAGATTGTCTTACAGAGGACATACCTGCCCCATTGTTGTGTGGGATTGTCATCAGGTGATAATCAAATTGTTCTATCCGGCATACCATTAAGCTGTAGGTGGTGCTTGGTGGTTACTTATAGCGACAATTTACGCATAAACGCGGCAAACCTACAAACACACACGTGTACAAAGTCGATTACACATGTTTGGCGTTCGCCTGTTTTGGGCCTCAGCTTCGTTGATGTGCGTTCGTGTGTTGGTGTGGCATTGTTGTTCTTGCTTTGGCCTTTTTCTCTCCGTACCACGAGCTCCACTATCGCTCCCCACTACCCGACAGGGGGGACATATGACAGAATATCACGCCTTTAGGGCGAATCTATGGCTAAAACTGCCCAAATCTCCTAGGCGGCCTGAGAGAAATGCGAAATCCTCACCCCGAATATGCAGCTAAGCTAAGCGAAATAATCAGCTGTTGGACGCCCGATAAAAGGTGGGAGAAACGCGTCGGTGTGTGTGCGGCTAAGAGTGTGTGTGAGCGCGCCAACTGGGCGATGGGCGGCGAATGGAAGATGGTGGTGGAATAGGGGGTGGGTGGCAAACCGATTTTAGTTGTTATTTTGCAGCGGGGGACTCTGCCTTTTATTATTACTTTTTGCCAATTTCTAGCACTGTGGCACTGCGCCGCGCGTCTCGGCTCGCCTCTGTGGCCCCCAAAGCGTATCAAACGATGAATATTGTAGGCAAAAGAAACCCGAAAAAGAAAAGATGGCGTTTACGCTGCCCATGCAACTTTGTAGTATCGCACCCGCCTCCATTCGTGCGTGTGTGCGTGTCGCCGAGCAAGCGTGTGTGTGTGCGCGCTATCGCGCACACCAACGCAAGGCCACTCCACTTATCCTGGCGGCAGGATGGTGAAGGAGATAGAGATGGGGGTGGGGGAATCCCACCGGTTCCGCCCACTTACCGTGTTCGTCCCGGAAGAAGAAATTCACCTCGTCCGCCTTCACTGCACCGCTCGCTGTGGCGGAGGTGTGCGCCATCTTTTCAGTGTCAGCAGCCGCAGCAGCAGCAGTTGTGGTCCTGTGCTTCCTCTTGTTGTTGTCGCTGCCGCTCAGGTAGGCAGGTGCAGGCTCCCGGAACGTTTGCCGCTGGGCCGCCAAGTAGAAGGTTCGGGCACGTAGCGCGACGTGTATAGATGGATTTGGGTGGGGGCGCGAGCGGGTGACGTACTGCACCCACGGATTGGCACGTGTGCAAATCCGGATCGGATCGGGTCGGATCCGGACCACAACCACACTTTCCGCACAAGTTGCAAACTCGCTGTCGTTCGAGTCAAAATGGCGAGCGCATTTTTGTTCACTTCCAGAGCATTTTTTCTGGTCACACACACACAGCGGCGGCCGCAAAATCGCCGCGAAGCCTCTTTTTCGGGGACTTTTTCGTGGACTTCGCGCAGTTCGATTTTCACCAGCTCGGGCGCAAAAGACTCGCCGGACCCGCAGCTTTCAAACACGGTATTGGAACACGGAACTGGTAAACTTCGAGGCGCAGCACGATGGGCACAAAATTTCCACCAAGTCGCTGCTTTTCGTTTTCATGTGGGAAAGGCTAAGCAGGCTGTGTGCGGGTGCGAATGAAATGGCAGACAGTGCGCGCCAATTTACGCATCAATCGCTAGAGCTGGCTCGACCACTCGCGATAGTATCGATACATCCAAATTTTTCGTACGAGAGTTGCCCGATCGATGTTTGTGTCCCAGATGGTGGTGAGGTGTTTATGTATCTCAAGTAAGACAGCGGTCCTCAGAATGCAAATTTTTTATTTTGATTTGACCAGTAGTACTAGCAAAATTTGTATATTTATATGAACATTTCAGAATGGTAAAACAGAAACCAATGACATCGATAGTATTTCGATTCAATGTGTCGATGTTTTCCCCAGCTCTAGTTTACACATTAATCGCATCAGTGTTGCAGGCAGCTGATGACCGGCGCCCACTTACAGCACTGGCCGCGAATGTAAACAAAGTTGCCACTGCTGCGCGACCCGTCGTTATTTTTATGACAGCCCGGCCACTGTCACACTGCCGAGCCAACAAAAAAGTTTTGCCCAGATTTTGGTGTCGAAAAATGATAAAGCAGGCCCCAGACAATCAGCCGAGTCGAAATCCCATAGGAGTTTAACAAGACCGCCCCCCGCCCCACACAGCACTCAGCGCCCGCCGAGGAGCAGCCGCAGCCACAGAATGGTAGATCCGGTGGCAGCGCTGTGCAACTACAATGTCCTGGAAGTGATTTTTTCCTACCTGGAGCTGGACGATCTGAGTAAATGTTCGCAGGTGTGCAAAAGCTGGTACCACTTCCTGAACGACGAGAACAGCGACGTGTGGCGCTGGCACTGCCTTAACAAGTTGCCTAAGGAGGCGCTCAAGTCGGACCTGCTGGCCTCCGCCTCCACGTACAAGACCAAACTCAGGGCTTACTTTCACGCTTGGAGTCCGAACGACTGTTCTCGCAATGTGTACATAAAGCCAAATGGATTTACCCTGCATCGGTAAGGCGGCACTGCCTGCGTCCATCTACGTACGTGCTCACAATCTCACAATTGGTCTCTTCTGTCCGTCAGCAATCCCGTGGCACAGAGCACAGATGCGGCTCGCGGTAAAATCGGCTTTAAGCACGGACGCCACGCTTGGGAGGTTATTTGGGAAGGACCATTGGGCACAGTGGCGGTGATTGGCATATCCACGAAGGAGGCGGCCCTCCAGTGCCACGGCTATGTCGCCCTGCTGGGCTCCGACGAGCAGAGCTGGGGCTGGAACCTGGTCGAGAACCACCTCCTACACAACGGGGACATGCAGGGCAGCTACCCGCTGCTGAACAACGCGCCCAAATACCAGGTGGGCGAGCGTATACGCGTCATACTCGACTGTGATGACAACACACTGTCCTTCGAGAAGAACTATGAGTTTCTGGGCGTGGCCTTTCGGGGTGAGGAGATCTGAGATCTTAATCTTCAATTCATTATCCTTCCTTTCATTCGCTCCTACGCTTGCAGGGCTACCGGACAAGAAGCTTTATCCCACAGTATCTGCTGTCTACGGCAACACCGAGGTGTCAATGGTCTACCTGGGCACCCCGTTGGATGGATAGTTCTGATGCAGCCTTACCGCGTACAATTTGTTTAACATACTCAATGGAGCGAGCTAGTTTTATGTGTACATTTGTATTTATCTAGATTATGTTTGCGTCATTCCACCTGCAACTCAGTTTGATATCTTAAATTTAGTTAATAGTTCGTGTTTGTACAAAATTTTGCATTTTCTTTGTTTTAACGCCACGCCAAAGTTCAAGTCCACCTTCGCACTATCTTCACCAGGCAATTTACGTTAGTTATATGAACCAAATGAATAAATTATAGCGATTAAACCAAGTTTTTTTATTCAGACCGTACATCCTACATCGTTAATTCGCCAGCTGAAGGTTTATTTAACCGCATCATCAAACCGATTACTTCGCGTTGTCGGTGGCGCCCTTGATCTTGGCCCAGTTGTCTTCATCGAACAGATCATCAAAGTCGTTATAGAAGTCTGCGTGGACGTGCTTATCATTAGCGGGCAGATGGTCCATCATCATCCCCGTAGCACCGCCGGACTGGAAGGACGAGGTATGCGCATTTATGATAATTGTACGGTTTCAGGTGTAACTTTGCGATGTGGGCTTACCTCGTCCATTTCCATGTAGCCAGGGCCTTCAGAAAACATTTCGTCGGCAGCCAGAGAAGGCTTCATGTTTAGGTCCATTGTTATTTTCTTTAACTTATTTATTGTTTGCTTTTTACGAGTTTGCTTGCCAAAACCTTCTGTCTTTTTCCAGTGTTGCCACTCCGATGTATAGGCGCCGTCTGGCAGCGCTGTCAACCAGCTGATTCTGGGTAGCGATTGAAATAGTTAAAAGGTAAATATTTGTAAACTGACGAGATGGTACGCGTGGGCCTGCAGATCTCCGCCACACTAGAGAATGTAGATAAGCTGGAGACGAACCATCCCGACTACCCCTTTTTCGTGAAGCTCACGTGCAGCAACTGCGGAGAGCAGTCGGACAAGTGGCACGACATCACCGAGTCGGAACGCGTGGGGCAGGACAGCCGCAATGCATCCGGTTCCAATTTTCTCATGAAGTGCAAAATGTGTGGACGCGAGAACAGCATTGACATCGTGGAGAAGTCCAATGGTAAGCGCTGTGTTCAGGGCTCAACGTAAACAAAATAATTCTAATCCCGTTTTCCAGTTGCTTACACTGCGGACGATGCCGGTCGCTTCAAGACCATAGTCGTATTCGACTGCCGAGGCGTGGAGCCTGTGGAGTTCTCACCCCGTGCCGGATGGCGCGTCTCCTCATCGGAGAATGGCCAGGCTTTCGAGGATGTTGACCTGTCTGAGGACGATTGGGTGGACTACGATCAGAAGAATAACAACTCCGTGGGCGTCTACGAATTTGCCTCAAAGTTCATCAAGCTGAAGAAGTGATACGGGCAAGAGGATTCCTTTATGGTAGATGTTTTGAATCTTTATTATGGCATTTACTAGTCCCAAAAGAGGGCTACATGTTGAAATATAACGTAAATCCAAAACTAGAAGATTATATTAAATATAGCCAAGGTCAGCGAAGCTTCCAATTCGACTGTTTCGTTGGCATAAACTTTAATACCAAATGTCCATTACAAATGCCCATTAAAACAAAAATTTTAACTTTTCCCTGATTCCATAAATGCCAGTACTTAAAGTACCTTTCGTATATACCTTATGCATATAAATCGCTGTGGGTTTGACCATTTGAGAACATGATAAACCCTATAAATTGCCATTTAGTTAGATTAGTTTAGTGGCCAATTGGGAATCCAACATACTGGTCGGAAAAATTGACTTATCAGAAAAGAAAGCCTATGCAGAAAGATAAATGGATTCAGATTAAGTTTTAGGAAATTTATTAGGCCCACAATTTGAGAAAAATATATTAATTTACTAAAGACCCGTCCCGACCTTGCACAGGTGCAATAGAAACTAATTCTCGTCGTCGCTGAATCAAAATATCACTGGCCATGTATTCTTGAAATTGCTTCCATAGAGTAGCAGAATCAGTAACTTGACAAATCGCTATTATGATGACATAATGATGAGCTGAACTGCAATTAGTTGGTTTTGATAATGTTTTTTCCCAGTGAGAATCGTCCTCCCTAAAGCCCTATAGCTTTACATAAGTCTTGTGAAAAACTCCATGCATAGTTTTTAGGTGGGGAAAGAATGTCGGCCCTTTTACAATATACAGTAAGATACTCAGATAAAATAATTCGCTGTTGTTGGAATGAAGAACGGAGACTCTGCCAAGAGCATCGGTTTTTTTTTACTCCGTGGAAACCATCGAACTTCGGTTATTAATATAATTGTTTCGGAGAGTGGCAGTTTGTTCAACCCTGTACTGGCGATCGTCGACGATATTTGGGATCCGCGAATCGCCGGCGACTCTTCAGCGAATCTCGTATTCAGCGACTCTTCCCTGAAAATACATATTAATAATACTTACGACCTGTAAAATTATTAGCTGCCTTATTTCCCAATGGTCAGTTGTCTTAGACGACTGGGCCTGAATACAACGTAATCAATCTACTTTAAAAAAAATATATTTGTTCATAGAAAAGAATTTTATGTATTTTTTTTCCAGTCGTAGAAATGCCCACTTCACACATGAAGTGATTACATGCGACATCATATTGGAGACCTCTAATTATCAGTGCTCATCCACAATATTATGCATTTTATTTTATTGAATATATGTAAACCATTCTGCAATCCTCTTGAAAACACACAAAACGAGAAAGAAAGCTAACTTCGGTAAACCGAAGTTTGTATACCCTTGCAGTCTGCAATTAGATCATTGAAAATCAATCCATTTTGGTAATGTTGAAAAAAAAATGTCAAATTACGTAAATTTTGTAAATTTTACATTTTACATGTAGAACTTTACATTTTCATATAAATCGACCGATCCCTTCTATGGCAGCTATATGATATAGTTGTCCGATCTTAATGAAATTAAAAGCGTAATTCTAGAACTATAAAAAACGACTATATCTCGAAATTTATAGAAATTCGTTGAAAAACAGAGAAGTTAAAATTTTTTTTACATTAATTTCGCCATCATTTCTTTGGCAGCTATAAGATATAGTGGTCCGATTTTGGCCGTTCCGACATATATACTGCGTTCTAAAGAAATAAGACAATGCTGAAAATTTCAGCCCTATAGCTCAAAAACTGAGAGACTAGTTCGCGTAGAAACCGACAGACGGACAGACGGACAGACAGACGGACATGGCTAGATCGACTCAGCTGGTGATGCTGATCAAGAATATATATACTTTATGTGGTCGGAGATGCCTCCTTCACTGCGTTGCAAACATCATGACAAAATTATTATACCCTCTGCAAGGGTATAAAAATTCATTCAAATCGGTTCAGCCATTATGGGGGTTGACTCTCAAAACACGTACACAATGAATTACATAAATACAGATTAAAGACATATTTTGGCACAAAAATATTGGAATATATAATTAGTAATAAAATAAAAACACTTTTAGCTACATGACGTCGTTGGTCCAGCTCCGGCAGAGATCCTGAATAAGAAATATTCATACCTGTCTTTGTATATAGAATTGGACTAGTCTCTCCCTCACTGCGTTGCTCTCAGAAAGGTTACATCCAACTAAAAAAAAATCGACAAGAAAATTTTAATGATCTGTTGACTCTCTTAAATGTGTTTGCATTGAGAGAAAGTAGCCAGCCTTCTACTCTTCGCTAGAAGTTTTCTCTTTGCCATTGTATTGATTTTAATGCCGGCTAGGCACTTTGATTTTAGATTGAGCGAAAGATAGCACTCTAGCAATTGTGTTTGCCTCTCTGTGTGCGTTTGCATGATGATGATTTTCAAGACATTTTAGTATTTCGCCAGACGTTGGCGTATTCGGTGATAGAGCGCGATCCGGATCCCCTTGCCGGGCCCAAACAATAACAAAGTAACGCGCGTCGGCCGCGCCTGGTCTAATAAGTATTCAATAATTACTTCAAAGGCATATGTCAAGTGTTTGGTAGGTAGCCTCCCCGGCAGTTATATATGAAAGCTGGCGAGTAAATGCAAAACGGACAGCAGCAGCACGGTTAATGGCATTATATAGGCAACGTTAAGAATCAGCAGTGATTAGATAATGGGAGCACGCTTATCTGGACACCGGGCCATTGTGCTATTACAGGTATCCCCAGCCAGACGATTCAATACAAGATACCGCCGGGTGCCTGACCTTCGCCAACTAACGTGACCCCCGGCCGGCCTTGAAACTCTGACCGGATTACCGGCTGCTGTTTCCCACGAATCCCCCTTCATCATGCATTATGCATTTTTCAAGGCTTGCACGCACCCAAGCTCGTATCTTGCAGTTCTTAACTATTCCACTGGCAACACATGTACATATTTTCATATTTGTTCCGATTGCAACACTCTCCGTTATAAGGACTTAGCATGCAACAATTTATCTCAATTGACAAAGATTGGTTTGCATGACTGCATGTATAAACAATCGCAAAACTACATTAATTAGTGACAAAGTCTATTTATCAGCCATAAAGAGGTCATAACAGTTGCGAGGAAACGGAAAAGTACCGACAAAACAACACATTCGATGTTGGTTTCTTCATGTTGAGCAAAACCTAAGAGAGACATATGTTGCTGGGAACATGTTGAGCAACACCCAAAAAAGACAAATGTTGCTAGGGGCATGTTGAGCAACGCGAACTCAACATAGAAGAAGAAGAAGCATATACAGAATCTTTATCATTTAATAACTTCCATGTTTATCATACGATTTTACTCAAATTTTCAGAAAACATCAAAAAATGCCTAATTATTTATTTTATTTATTTACGTTAAGCCGAAAATTACGAATATAGCTTTTATAACGTTATTTATGATTTTTGGGGCCGGAAGTGGGCGTGGCCAAATTTTAAAACAAACTTCACCTGCGTGCAACAGATTCCAATATTGTCACCGATTTGTAACTCTATCTCTTTTAAGATCAGTTGTTTCCACGGACGGACAGACGGAAATGGTAAAAGTGACTCGGCTGGTGACGCTGATCAAGAAAATATATATTTTATAGGGTCGGAAATATCTCCCTCTGCCTGTTACATACATGCTCGGTTGACTCTAACCTATAATACCCTTGTACCCTATGGGTACGTTCTTAAAATATCTCGCAAATAAAGTATTACAAAATATTATTATATGGGATTGCCTTATTTCGAGATCACGGTTTGAAACTAGACTAACCGTCTTAGGTTAGTGCGAGTGCGAGCGAGATGGAAATAGTTGGTTGCAAGTTTATTGCCTAATAACTCCCATGCATATCATTCAATTGAACTTACATTTTCAGAGTACATTCACATTTTCTTTACATTTTACATGATATGTGGGGGCGGTAGAATGTCCTGTATAAAACCATCTGAGGGAGATCATATAGTAACAAACCAAATACTGTTATTGTTGATACTTGTATTTGTGTTTCATAAGATTGAATAAAGATTTGCTTTGTATTTACATATTTCTTATAAAATCAATGCATTTGAACAAGACACTAACGCTGGAATATTATCACCTTTAGGCGAAAAGATTATATTTTCATGTAAATAGTTCAATATTGGCCAAGATTCCTCGAATTCTATTAGTTTTATAGGATATTTCCTCTATCAATGCTTCATTTCTTGTTGTAATTATTAGTTTTATAGGATATTCCTTCTATCAATGCTTCATTTCTTGTTGTAACTCTTTTACTAACCGCAGGGCGATCTCCATGGTTTATGAAGTGGATGGATGCTTATACATAGGCTGAAGAGAGCTTATATTTGTTGTGTGATCTCTGAACTGGCGCGTACTTGACTTTCCAACTAGGAAGCACCTTCGGCATGTCAGCTCCAGTGTCTGGCACCCTCGACTTTGACGACATTCTCGATCAAATCGGAGAGTTTGGCCGATTCCAGCGTCGGAACTATTTGCTCATCTGCCTTCCGGTTTTGTTTGCGGCGGCCAATAGTCTTTCCTATGTTTTCACGGCGGGATCCCCCACATATCGATGCCAAGTTCCCGTCTGCGACAGCCTGGACCAGCCCGATTACGGGGCGGATTGGGTGTCTGCTGCCGTGCCTGGTAGTTGGAACAAGAAGGGAATCTTCACTCCGGCGACCTGCGAGAGGTATGTGGCGAACCTGAGCAGCGTCAACTCGTGGCAAGAGGATTGGTGTTTGGCAGTAAACTTTACAACGGAGACGGAGCGCTGCCAAAAGTTTGTGTACGGCAGCTCGGAGCTTACGATTGTGCAGCAGTGGGGGCTACAGTGCCAGGAGAACCTCTGGAAGCTGGCCTTCGTGGGTACAATGCACTTCGCCGGCCTGGTACTTGGTACTGCGCTTTCCGGTTACCTAGCCGACCGGTAAGTATTTTTATGATAGATTGGGGGAAGTTCGGCAAATTATCAGGCCTGTTCCAGTTTACATTTCCGAGAAGTCTACACGAAAATGATTTCCCAGACCTTTTCTAGTTTTCACTTCCGAAAAATCCAAACGGATTTGAACTTCCCTTTGTTAATGGAAACTTTCCTCTTCCTATTTGGCTGGTGGATTCAGATGCGCAAGAATAGTTATTAATTATTTCAAAATACAATGCGTAAATGTAAATGGGAATAAAAGGAACCAATGGGAAATATTATGAAGTCAACAAGGGAAATCCGTGTTTGTTAAAGGGAAAATGTTATCATTGAGCCCTGCTCAATGCTTATATATATTTGTCCAGTAATCAAAGTTTTGACTTTCTTTAAGGTTTGGGCGAAAGCACGTCTTTCTCATCTGCATAGTGTTCATGGCGCTAACTGGAGTGGGGCAGGCTCTGGCCTGGAACTACACCAGCTTCCTGGTCTTTGCACTGCTCAACGCCATAGGCACCTCCGGTGTCTACCCGCTGGCGTTTATCATCGGCGTGGAGATGGTGGGCCCGCGGAAGCGTGAGATGTGCTCCATCGTTCTTAACTATTTCTACGCGGTGGGTGAGGCGCTCCTGGGCTTCGCAGCCTTTATTCCCGACTGGCGCCAGCTGCAGCTGGCGCTCTCGCTGCCACCTCTGCTCTGCGTAGCCTACTTCTGGCTGGTGCCCGAGTCCGTCCGGTGGCTACTGGCCCGCAACCGCCGCGAGCAGGCTGGCGCGATCATCCGGCGGGCTGCAAAGGTCAACCGGCGGGACATCTCCGTCGAGCTGATGGCGAGTTTTAAACAGCAAGAGCTGGATGCGGAAGCGGTTACCGAACTGGAGCAGTGTGGCGCACCTGCTGAGCTGAAGGACGACCAAATCTGGCATTCCGTCAAACAGGTGCTTGGTTCCCATATCCTGATGGCTCGGTACGCCATCCTGCTGCTCGTCTGGGCTGTGAACGCCATTGTCTTCTATGGTCTCTCGCTGAATGCCACTAACTTGAGTGGAAATAAGTACCTCAACTTCACCCTGGTCTGTCTGGTGGAGATCCCCGGCTATAGCCTCGCCTGGGTGGGTATTCAGCGCCGTCGTCCCGACCTTAGACCAAGCTAATAATCCACCAATCTTTCACCCACAGTGTTTTTGCGCAGACTTGGCCGGCGTCTGGCTCTCTCCGGCTCGCTGTTGCTGTGCTCCGTCACCTGCGTAGCCAGCGGCTTCGTTACTCTGGGTTGGTACCATTTTTACTAGCTTTAACAAATCCTCAAAGATGCTGATATGCTTTTTATCTGTCAAAGAAGCTTGATTTGTTACTACTGGGCTTATACACAGCCTCGAATACATGTGTTCATATTCACAGATAAAATGCCAGATCTGTAAAATGAATATTTACAGTGATGGAAAAAATAATAGAAACAACCAACATGTTGGCGTTTGGAGCTTAGTTACTAATTTTTCGTGAAACTTATGCGTAGGAATGGTAATACATATCATTTGTTATTCATAATACTGTATTTAGGTTTTGATTTTATAAAAATATCTCGTAAGATAACGGTCTTACAGTCGATTTGTCCAGATACCAGGATTTTAACTTGGAAATAAAAATAGAAACACGCTACCTTTTTCCCCAAAAAGTACCATAAATTTATGAAAATCTTTTTAAATATAATTTATTTGTATAGTTTAGGACATAACAAGTCGTGTATGATACAATTAAATTATATATATCCCTTACATTTTTATACCCTTGCAGAAGGTATTATAATTTTGCCATGATATTTGCAACGCAGTGAAGGAGGCATCTTAGACCCCATAAAGTATATATATTCTTGATCAGCATCACCAGCCGAGTCGATCTAGCCATGTCCGTCTGTCTGTCTGTCCGTCTGTCGGTTTCTACGCGAACTAGTCTCTCAGTTTTTGAGCTATCGGGCTGAAATTTTCAGCATAGTCTTATTTTTTTAGCACGCAGTATATATGTCGGAACGGCCGAAATCGGACCACTATATCCTATAGCTGCCATAGGAATGATGGCGAAATTAATGTAAAAAAATTTTTAATTTTTCTGTTTTTCAACGAATTTCTATAAATTTCGAGATATAGTCGTTTTTTATAGTTCTAGAATTAATTTCATTAAGATCGGACAACTATATCATATAGCTGCCATAGAAAGGATCGGTCGATTTATATGAAAATGTAAAATTCTACATGTAAAATGTAAAATATGCAAAATTTACATAATTTGACATTTTTTTTTACATTACCAAAATAGATCGATTTTCAATGATCCAATTGCTGACTGCAAGGGTATATAAACTTCGGTTTACCGAAGTTAGCTTTCTTTCTCGTTTTTTATTATTTTCTGATTGACTTAGCTGATTGTAATTTGAATGTTTTAGAAAAAAAATTAAAAATAATTTTTAAAATAAATAAAACTTGGGGTTAGAATGTTCCAAATAATAAGTTTATTAAAGTCAATAGTTATTTTTTATAATTCTTTGAACCAAGAATTAAAAGAATTTTTGTTTGAAATCATGTTGAAAATTTTATCATCCTCATCACGAATTTCTAAATAAACTTATATCCGTTCATTATAATATATGAAAAAAGGTTCAGCTTGACACTTACGACTTATATATTTAGAAACTTATCAAAAAAGAAGATCTGTGGGCGCATTTTAAAAATAAAGACTAGTTAAAGTGGCGAATGTGAAATTTCGCTGTGAGCTCTTTCAGTACAAAATTCAATTTTTGATAAAATGGTCAAAAGTTGTTTCTAATGTGCAAAATTAGCTCCAGTTCCTTCAGCTGAATTGAATTTGAAAAATTATAGCCCTAATTGCGCTTATTAGAATCACTTTTGACAAGTTATCCGAAATAGTGAATTATGTACTGAATAAGTTCACTTCAAAATATTCACATCTGCCACTTGAACTGTCTGGTTCTTGCAAAATGCAGCTTCTGATTTATTTTTTGTATATTCTTCTTATTATATGACTCATAAGCGTAAATTTGAACAATTTTTCCATATATTATAAAGAAAGAAAATCAGTTTATTGAGGATTTAGTGATGAGGATGATAAAATTTTTAACATGATTTTAAACAAACAATTTTTATACCCGGTACCCATAGGGTACAAGGGTATTATAAGTTAGTGCCAATCGAGAATGTATGTAACAGGCAGAAGGAGGCATCTCCGACCCCATAAAGTATATATATTCTTGAGCAGCATCACCAGCCGAGTCGATTTAGCCATGTCCGTCTGTCCGTCTGTCCGTCTGTCCGTCCGTCCGTGTGAAACAACAGACCTCAGAGACTATAAGAGCTAGAGTTACCAAATTTGATGACAACATTGGAATCTGTTGCACGCAGATCAAGTTTGTTTTAAAATTTGGCCACGCCCACTTCCGCCCCGAAAAAATAAAAACGGTATATAAGCTATAGGCGTGATTTTCGACTTAAAGTAAATAGATAGACTTAATAAGTAGGCGATTGCGGACGTGCTCTGCAAATTTGAGTAAAATCGGATGATAAACATAGAAGTTATTAAACAATTAATGTTTTCATGCTCTCTCGCTCTATCGCACTGCTTAGGAATAATTTCGCGTGTCTGAGCACTTAGCTTTTGGGTGGCAGTAGCGAAAAAAAGTGTTGCGTGCTATCGAGCGCAGTAAACATGATATAAAAAAAATAAAATAAAAAAATTAAGGACTTATGTCATTAAAATGTATGATACACGACTTGTTATGTCCTAAACTATATAAATATATTATATTTAAAAAGATTTTTACAAATTTATGGTACTTTTTGGGAAAAAAGATAGCGTGTTTCTATTTTTATTTCCAAGTCAAAATCCTGGTATCTGGACAAATCGGCTGTAACACCGTAATCTTACGAGATATTTTTATAAAATCAAAACCTAAATACAGTATTTTGAATAACAAATGATATGTATTACCATTCCTTCGCAGAAGTTTCACGAAACATTAGTAATTAAGCTCCAAACGCCAACATGTTGGTTGTTTCTATTATTTTTTCCATGACTGTATATCTGTTTATTAAACAGTGATATACTGGGTTTAACATAGGGCAAATTTATGCATCTAATACATGAAATGGTGTGGCGCTATTAGCTGAACTCTGTTAAATAAACGCAGAATACACTCATTTTACAGATCTGGCATCTCATCTGTCATTATGAATACATGTATTCGAGTCTGTGTATAAACCCAGTATAAGTTTCCTTCTTGTTTGTTTTTATTATAAATTCCGTTTCTAAAACTACTCCTAAGGTCCCTTTGGTCCTAGTCCCAAAGAACCTCTCTGATTTTCAACGTCTTTTCTATAACATAGTTGCCATAGAAGGGATATAAAAATGTAAGCATCTACAGTAAAATGAAAAGGTGTTGGTAAATGTTATGAAAATTGAAATAAATTCGGTATTTTTAAATTTTACCAAAATTAATTGATTGATACAATTGCAAGGGTATACAAACTTCGGCTTTCCGAAGTTAGCTCCCTTGTTTGGTATTCTAATCATTAGGTTTTTTACCAACTATTGATGTTTGATGAAATTTTTATAAGCCCTGCTTTATTATTTATTACCGTAATCTAACTCCTTCGTACATGCCCGCAAAGCGCAAGGCGATTGGAATTCCTGCAAGCCCGGAGTCGAGGGCAGACACTCATGGAGTTGTAAGTCCCCTTGAGCCCGAATCGACAACGTTGAGCCCCGATCTTTTCTGTCCTTCTATAATGCCAATCCTCTTCCCCAGGTGCCAACTGGCTGGTCGTAACGCTTTTTCTCATCGGCAAGTTAGGAATAACTTCTTCGTTCGCCGTCATCTACACGTTTACCGCGGAAATGATGCCCACGGTAATTGATTTTTTTTCCTAGCAATTGTATTCGACTGATCTGGCATAACTTATATTTCAGGTCATTCGGAGTGGCGGCGTTGGCGTTATGTCCACTTTCGCCCGTTTTGGGGCGATGCTGGCTCCTTTCGTACCGCTGTTGGTAAGTGTTGTCTTTAATAGATAGATAAGTATGGGCTACTTTTGTATATTATCTGATCTAATTTGTTATGGTTCTCGATTCTGTAGACGACTGCTGGCATTAGCTCTGACAACATACATAGATCATAGATGGGCACCAAAATTGAGTGTCGGAACCAGCTGAAAAATTTCTTTTGTCCTAGAGTTTTAATATGAGCCTTTTCCGAGGTCTAACCGGATTGTTTTATGCACTTAAATAAAGACGCGACTATTATGCCAGAGCACACAAAGATCTTTGCCCGAGGCCTATGACCAGGGTTATATTATACAATAGTTTTAACTCCTTGCAAAAAAATGCCAAAAGCCTCAATGTAGCTGTATCCGTGCTTGAAAATTTCAGGGGCACTCTTTGCAACAACTTTTTAACGCCTTATGTCCGATTCTTTAGACTTTTTGTTCTGTTAGGATTCCACATCGAAATCATCTATAGTCATCTGTAGTCACGTACATATGTGGATATATTAAACTTTGGTCGAGATCTGCCATTCTATAATACATATGTATGTGTTTTATAAAATTCAATAAGGTCTAATTTCTCTTAACAGTCTGCGTACTACGAGCCGCTACCTCTGCTCCTTTTTGGTGCCACATCGCTTGTGGCTGGACTCCTCTCGCTGCTACTGCCGGAAACTTTTCATCAAAAGCTGCCCGACACGGTAAGTTGAAATATATGGTCAGAATCCCTCAATAAGCTCTGCCGATCATCTGCAGGTCGAGGAGGCTATAGCGTTGGGAAACGATTGATGCTCAACAATTTAAGAGTGAGTTGAATCAATAATAAAGATTATTGATCCGTGATCAGGCCCACAGTGACTTGCGTTCTCACATAATAAGAAACATATTATTAAAAAATTATACTATAAGAGTCAACCTAGTTTAAGGACCTTTGGAATTTTTATGGTAACAGTTTTAAGATATTTTTGATATATGTAAATAGACATTTAATTTTTTTATGAAGCAGATCTAAGCATATTGATATAAATAAACGTTACATCTAGATGTTGAATCTGAGTGCTCTTTACAATTATGTAAAATAAACCAAATTCAGTTTTCAAGAGATTCGTTGTCAATCATAATTAATCTGGCAATTTAATTTATTTAACTGATTAATATTATGGGTCGTATTTATGATTAATGAGTAGAAAACAAATTGGAACCAACACAATGGACTAGGACGATGACATAATAAGGAATACATTATTTTTGGAAGGACTTTTAATTTTAAACAATTTTTTTTTGCCAAAAAGTATTTTTTATTTTTCTCATAATCCCTTATGGTGAAATTTAAGGAAATTAACTGATGAGAAAGTTCCCGTTCATTTAAATTTCGGCAAGTTTTAGCTCAGGGTTTTCATCTTTACCGAACTCTTTATTTTCCGAGCACGCTTCAATCGAATACAAATACTCATCTGAGAGCAAGAATGTAATTTTTTATTAAATAACACCTTCAACCTGATCAGGAAATACATACTTTGATGACCATGTAGCTTACCTTTTTATTTAAAAGTAGCATTCGTCGCATTAATGACATTTAATGGCAAGTACCTTAATCCATGCGGTACGAATTGGCTGTATGGCGGTATGGCGTATGCAAGCGATTCTCGAAATTTACGTGGGGTTATTGTCCAACAAAGGAATTAAACATGACTATTTGTGTACTTTTAGTGGACTAGATAATACAGTTTTGATTGGGAAATTTTTAATTAACTAAACAACATATGTGTATATGTATGTACATATACTAAATAGAGTATTATAATCAGTCCCCAAAGAGACCCTCGAACAACTGGGGATCGCTGACATAACCAAATCGACTAAGCAGCTTGTAGCGCCTGCTAGGATCGCTTCGCAGACAGATGGGCGACACGATTCTCAGCCGAGAGGGTGTTCTGTGTTCCCAGCTTGGCAGCAGATCTCCAGGGTCCACCAAGGTCTCTTTTCGCCGGCCCCAGAAGTCCACATAGGCGAGCTTCAGCAGATCCTGCTGCTCATTTACATAGATGAAGCCGACGAGATTCCTGGCAGCAAAGCTGGCGATTGTAAGGGTGGCCAGGCCACTAACACCAATCGCAGCGTATATGCTCAGTGCATCTGTTGTCACCTGTTCGGCGTGTCCTAAAGCGAAGGCAATGGGCATCCCAGCCGCCGTGATGGCCGCCTGATAAACTTTCAGCTTACAGAGCGCGGCGACGAGTCGTATTCCTGGCAGGCTGTAAATAGTTCGCCATTCCGTGAAGCCGGCGTCCTCGTGAGCCGGACTGTGCTGGCACCTCCGAAGCTGCTGCATAACGGCTGGCATGGAACTGGTCCAGGGCAATCGCACCACATGAGCCCGGCATCCCCACACTGTAGTTCAATAAGCACTAATTTATACAAAATTGAATATATGTATCTCTAGTGCTGTCTAGGCAATCGGAACTCACTTGTTTGGTGTTAAACGTATTAAGTTTGAGCGAATATTTACGTTTTGGCGCTTGCATAAGTATTTTTAAGTGTAAATACGCCAGTGTTGTTTACTTTGGCTTGAACAGGCTGTTTTTGGCGGGAAGAACGATAAAGAAGTCAAATATTTTTTGGAAACGGCCATAAGAACGCCGGTTTTTTCAAAACGTCTCTTTCTTGGTTTTATTTTGACGAGAGGAAAGAGTACTCTTAGTTTTGTTATTGGTATTTTCTTATTCATAATAAGCATATAATTTCATCGATGCTTACAGCTTCTTCCTGGTTTTCATACTATTTTTACGTATACGTAAGCTGGCGTCCCACTCTGCTTAGAATTCCTTTTAAAGTGATTAAAGTCAGTTATTAGGTATTGTTCTTAAAAATATCCCGTTATAAAAGCAGTTAACAAAAATATAAAGCCCGCTTCCCACTGTTTGTAAATTTATTATCTAGCAAATAGTCTTAAAAAAGTCATATTTGACGGGAAAAAAGCTATTATTTTTATCAGCTGTCTCAGGGTGGCCATATCGATATGAGCTGCAATCGATTTTTTTAATGCGCCAATGCTGCCCGTTCTACAAGTGTCTGAGCCCGGTAATTTTGAAAACGGGCGCTCACTTCTTCGTATAAGTTGTGCTGTTACGTCAGGACCGAGCGTATAAATATAGCAGAGCCAGAAGACTTCCCGGCGAGCAGAGAGCGGTCAATAAATAAATCACTTATACTAGGTCTCAGTCGACGGTCAGATCTCGCAGCCATAATTTGTGTTCCTCCTGCGGAACTTTTAAATCACATCGTATTTTATAATTGCGGAGTATGTGCATACTGTATCAAAACGAATATGTGTTGCCATAACTATTGTTTAATTTGTAAACACCTACTATATTTGGGCAAAAATGGAATACTATCTAATATATACCGCTGATGTGCGCTAACAAGCGTGAGCAAAAACATTTATTTTTGGTACTTTCGCGTGTGCTTTGAAACCAGAAATAGTTTTTGCACACAGAAGAACACTAATTTACACCAAACATTGCTGCTCGGATTGACAAGGTTCAATTGGCATTCAGAACAGAATGTAAATACAAAGAAAACAGCTTGTTTTTTATTCTATTAAAAAAAAACAAGTTGTTGAAAAAATATATGTCACCTTGTTCAATTTTGTTTGCGTCCAGCGGTGAAAAATAGTGCTCAACACGAGCAAGCTGTTGATCTTAGTAGGGGAATAAATTGAGTCCTAATGAATCCTTATGGATATTGATTAATTTGTATTCAAGGTTGAGGAGGTATAACTACTATCAGCTATCTATATTTACTTTTATACTATTATAATGTTGACCGTCACTTTGCAATGCTGTGAAGGAGACTCTCTGACCCTGAAAAGAATGCATACGTTTAAGTATAAATATTCTTGAACAGCATCTATCGGTTATACTTAACCATGCCTCAATTTAAGAATTATAGCAAGTACTTATCTCTTTATTTATGTCTATATTAAAGTAATTATTAAATATTTATTTATCGATGCAAAATATAATTATTTACAAATGTATACTGTAAACTTTGTGTTGAATTGGATTATCTTCCAAATAAGTCAAGAACACTCGATTCTAATTTTTTATTGTGAGTATCCCAGTATCCAAAGCCTTCTGAATTAAATCAAGTAAACGAGGCTCTACCACCCAGAGATAGCGAGATTCTTTAGTTTATTTTATTTTCAGTTCCATGCTTATGATCCAATTAATTTACAATTTATGGAACAGATTGTGTACAGACAAATTTCAACACAAACTTTATCTGCGTGCAGCCTATAGAATGCTATAACTTTTATAGTCTCTGAGATCTAAGATCTCAGACAGGCTAACAAACGCATAACGTGGCTAATTCGACTCACTTGGTGATGCTGATCAAGGATTTTTCAGCCAATGGATTCTACATGCAAACTACGGGACTAGTTTAGTTTACTTTAAAGAAATTGACTTCTTTACTGTGTTGCAAACTCCTGGTCGACATTATAATAGACAGCAAGGGTATACAAATTAAATGTAATATATATTTTACAATATTTATGACTGATTTGTGTCGTGTCACCCACTCCCCAAAAGGAAATGTCCATGGCAGCGCTGGGTGTCAGCGCCCTATTCATGGTAGGATGCTGTACAGTCGCACAAATCGCCCGTGTCCTCAGCCGTCGTTTGGTAACGCGCGAGGGACTCGTTCCCATCCTTATTAACGAGGCGATCGCTGCTGCCGAGCTGTGCGCCTGTTGTTTCGAGCTGATAATAGGTAAGTTACCGAGCTGAATGGTGGGAAAATCAAGGCACCTTTATTATAATATTTTAAATATAGTTGTAAATATAGCCGGTGTCTTTACTAAGCTACCCAATAAATGATTCTAGGACGGCGAAGGTGGGTACAGAAACTCGGACTCACCGGGACCACATTGGCCAAATTTAGGCGAGACGAAAGATAGTCCTAAGCGAATTTCTGGTTATAATGAGAGAAACTCTTAGAATTTAGCGGTATTGTTAAAGGATTTTTCATATTATATTTCCTGCGTAGTGGCCGACAACTTCGGAGTGTCCATGTATGCCATCTGCCTGTTCCTGCTGACCGTGTGGTGGGGCCGCGTGTGGGGCGACGCCTCCGCTTGCCCGTACACCCACATGGAGGATGTCCTGGAGGGCCGCACTAGCTTCAAGGAGATGGCTCTCCGCAGTTGGGCCGAGCTGATGGGCGGCTGCTGCGTCTATCGGATCGTCCAGCTCTTCTGGTGGCTGGAGCTGGCCGAGACCCATCGAGGACGTGCCTTCGAGGCCTGCAACGCCGATTTGCAGGTCAGCCCTTACCTGGGTGCTGTTATCGAGGGCGTGGCAACGTTACTTTGCCGCCTGGCGTCTAAGGCAATCAGTGTCAAGGAGCCGCGGTTCGGCAGCTACATCGATTCCTTCATTGGCACCAGCCTGGTGGTGGCGGGTGAGTAGAGCTTCTCCGATCCAATGCGATCCGATTGCCAATTCCTGGTCTCAAGTAGTTTACGCCTTTAACTATGTCCTGCTTGCAGCCTTTAACTTCTCCGGAGGCTACTTCAATCCGGTATTGGCCACAGCCCTCAAATGGGGCTGTCGCGGCCACACACACCTGGAGCACATCATCGTCTACTGGATCGGCGCCTGCGCCGGCGCTGTGCTCTCCATTCCGGTCTTCAAGCTGGCCGCGGTGCGTCGCATCCTTATTGGTGTGGAGGCGGATTCCAAGGCAAAGCTGGAATAAACGGGGCCAGAAAATTAGTAAGGACTTGCAGGAGAAATATCTGGTTTTATACTATATGGTTTATTTAATTACACCATTTGAGTGTGCCTTTTCTTGTACTGTAGTAAGAAGCAACTTGAATGCGAATTTTAAAGCATAGAAAGCAAATCGTACAGCAAGACAATTTGTAGCCAATACTTCTATAGAATCGACCCCCTTGGTTTATAAAACCGCTACCAGCCAAGATATTTATGTACTGAATTCTTGATATGTAAAATTTTAAATATATGTTAATAAAGGGTATGTAAGTTTTCAACATTACTGTTAAATTGTTGAATTTTCAGGGAACGACTGTTTTATCAGCAATTGTCAAATGGTTGAGTGCCTACTCTTATACCCTTGCAGAGGTTTTTATTATTTTAGTAAGAAGGAGACATTTTCGACTCAACGTTTATTATTTGGGAATCTGTTTCTCCCCGTTCTGTGAGGGGTCCTTAGAGGCTTCTTCAGTCATATTCATATAAAATTATAAGTGATTGCATTCCAAACGTCGGATTTGTGAACTAAGTCTCCGCAGCCTTGTCGCTTCAAAGGTTTTACTAAAAAGGGAAGGAAGTCTCCACTTTCTGTCACGTCATCACATATCATCACAGGTAATGGAATACCACGTGTGGTTAGGTCCACAGCTGCTTGCATTTTATATATGTATACACATGTATATATTATATATTTAGCACTTTAAATCACTTAGAAACAATTAAAGTTCACACTTAAAGTTTAACTTTATCGCTTCTAGGGATGAGAGATGCCACATTAAAATATTTGCGACTATCGATTCTTTAGAATTTTAAGCTTCTTTTTCGTGAAAACTTGTAGAAACAACAAGTGCAAACGGATTTAAAAGTTTACAAGTGATTTAAAAGTGATTTAAAGTGTGTTAAAGTTAAAGTGCTTTAAAGTGTTAGAATAAAAATTATAATGACAAATTACTTTCACGAAATTATAGAGATTTTGTCGGACAGTGCCACATTTTTTCATGGTTGGACTAAGGAGGCAGCCAAAAGAAAGGCATACGATGTTCTAAGAGATTCGGAGGAGTCATCTCGACGTGGGACGCTGAACAGAGGAGTAGTACATCTCCTGGGAACAGTAAATCCTCAACAATTAACTCAGCAATTCTATGTGTACTTCGATGAACTGCACATGCCTAAGCTAACGACCGTAACGATGGAAGATGGCATCTTCAATCCAACAATATTGATAAAAAAAAGCCGCTACTTTCGCCGGTGAACATAGAAGTTATTGAAAAATACGTTTCTGTGCATGCAACCAGATAAAAGAAAATTATGACGCATGCACAAGAATAAGCATGCACAGAAACTGTATTTTTTCTTTTAGGTCCTCTAAAACAGTGAGTTAATCAGTGAGAAGACAATAGTCACTCTATCGCTCACTTGCACTGAGTAGGATTTAATTTATTTTACCCACAACACATTTTACCCATAACTTCTAAACGACTAAAGCTACAGAAACCATTTGAACCATTTATATCTTGATCGAAAGGTATTGTAAACCTCTTTGAAACTGCATACGAAGATTTTCAGATTTCGGATCAGTTCAGGAGAAATGGGAGTAAAAGTGCAAAATTGAAAATTTTGAAAATTGAAACGTTTTTTTTTTTAGGAACCACTTTAATTTTATTTAACAGCTTGAGCTATAAAACCTTTGTTTTACCACTTTTTGGTTTTCCCGCTAGTTTGGCGGGAAAACAACTAAAACAATCAGTGAAAGCAGCTCAAAAATTAGCCTTAAAAAAAAATTAATTTTAATATTAAATGGTTTCTAATCATCGTCAACTAAAATGAATATTGAAAATAAAAGTGTGTCCTATAAAACTGAGTATTTTACATGCCATTATGTGTTGTGTTATTATTTTAAAGTTAGTGTTTCACCAGTGACCTGACGAGCTGTGTATTTTTGTGTATACATAGGTTTCAGAGAAAGAAAGAATTGTGATACCTGTCTTACTCTTTTATGAAACTTATATATTAATACTTGTACATGTTTTCTTAGTCTATTTTTTAAATATCAGCTGCAACTTTTTTCAACTTTCTGACTTATTCGCTTTTTTGTGTTCGTCCATATTTTGTGTTATTTGGCTTTCGTGCATATTTTGAGCTTTGTTGTGAATGTCGTATTCGTTTGTACTTTGAAATCTCAATTGCTCAATTGTGAATTTTTAAATTACATTTTATAATTTGTTTAATATTTTTGAGATGTGGTGCTCAGTAGAAGGTTCATTTGCTGATAAAGCTAAAAAAGTATATGAAAAGCTAAATCATAGATTTCAATCTGATGGTTACGAAATTATTGAAAACCTTTCTTAGAAAGCACTTGATTACTTATTCAAAATTTTTGCTGAAATGTGGAATAAATGCCATAGAATAAAAGCAAAAATTATTCAACTAAATTCGGACTGGTTAGCGCAACTTGAAAATATATTTTTCAGTCGATCCAGTAAATCGTCTGATCGAGGACGTCCAAAATTAAGTCTAGCAGAGTTAGCAGAACTCGACGGGTCAGCTGCGGATGACTTACGCTGGGCTTGCAGCCAACCGAATTCTTCTATTCTTCCAGCAAAGGATTGTGAAGTAGTAGCTCTAATAACTGAAGAAAATTTAACAAAACATCAATATGAACTAATCAGAAGCTTCGTTAACAGTCAAATTGATGCTAACCTTTTTTCTTGCTATAACAATATTTTAAGGAAAAAACAGAATAGCTATCCTGAGCTAATAAGCGTTACAGAATCTGAGATTGAAGTTTCGCTACAAAGCTTATTGGATCACACTGCGACGCTCATTTTAAAGTTAAAAAGCGATGTAACAGAACAGAAGTCTGAGCCGATCGTTTCGAATTTGGATTGTCTCCATTACATGCCTATATTCGCTTCTTTAAATATTTTCGTCACGTTTCAATATAAACTTGAAATCAGACAATGTCAAATAAGAGGCGATGAAAATAAAGAACGATTTCAGAGAAGAAAAAAAAATATTCATTCCGAATTTCGTGAAAAAATGGGTCTTATTGTCGATAATCCAAAAACAGGTGGTAGTGGAAATTCAAATGATGGCAACACTGCAAGAAAATTTTTCAATAACTCTCAATTATCTGCAGAAATAACTGGCATAGAACAACATTTAATTGAAAGCTGTGCAACATTACTGCAAGCCTTGTCCTCTGAATATAAAATTAATATAGAAAAATTTCGAGAAGTAGCGCTAGATACTGCAAAAGAACTAACATCAAGGCATTCCTGGTATAATTTTATATTCCTCTGTTCATAAAATATTAATTCATGCCCCAGATGTTATTCAATATGCATTAGTTTCATTTGGAAAGCTCTCAGAAGAAGTTGCTGAGTCAAGAAACAAGGACGTTGAAATCATACACGTAAAGTCTTACGTTTAGCCACGACTAAAGACCTTAACATATAAATCGGTTGTTATTAACTTCAGATCCTTTCATAGCCGGGCAGCGAAATTTACCCAATAAATGTAAAACGATTCTTTCGAAACGTGTTTTTGATTTGTTAGAATAATTTTTTGTAAAATATATATTTTTTCATTGTTTTACTTAATTTAGTATAATGTATAATAAAAGCTACTATGTATTTGAGCATCCTATTTTTATTATAAAGGATTTCCTTAGCCTGAAAGTATGCAATTGAATATAAGTTTTAAAATGTTATTTTATAATATTTAGGGGCTTTAACGTATGGTTTTTGCCTTTCTTTTGTAATTTTTTTTATGTTATTGGGGTTTATAGCAGTACAAAAATTGTCAGATCTGTATTCCAACTAGTAGTATTTTTGGCCGCTTTTTCCATACAAGATCAACCAGTGTGCTTTGGTTTCAAACGGTTATTATTTTTAGATGGAACCAACGATGAGCGTTTTCACCGCCTACATCGCCATTCTTCTGCACCTCACAACGCAATTTGATTATAGTCGGGCTTGGCAGCATAATTCGGTACATTATGTCACAGATTGATCTTTACTATTTGAGCCACCTCTTTTTGGGCTTAATATCTGATCATAATGCTATTAATTTAAGGTCATATGACCTTGTCCCAAATATTCCTCTACTTTGGGATAATAAGCATTGCTTATTAAAACTTCAGATTCAAAATTAAAGTCGATATTATTCTGTTAATCTTAAACCTTAACTTAAAGTAGTGCGATTAATTTCGATCACGGTTTAAAATTTATGTCTATAAACTTTGCTCTCTTTGGCGTCTCCAGAGTGTGCCAGATTTTGTTGGAGTTTTTCCGTGAAGTTGTCAAAGAACTTGCTGGCGACTACAACACCACCAATACCACTAATAACATCCTATAGCAGAAAGTCGGTGTAAAGTCCTAGTTTGCCAGGACAAGATTCCTACGTCCCGGAAACACCGGAGCCATCAATGCAAGCAAAACTGGTTAAATAGAAAATGCACATACGAGGTGTGTTCAAAAAGTATCGCGAATTTTGATTTTGCGGGTTACGTATATTCGAATTTCGATTTTTTTGTGGCGTTATGTTGGTACTCATGTCCCTCACTTATGCCGACAAGCTCGGCCATTTTGAATGTTCACTTAATTGTTGACAGCTGCTTTGCGTAGACGTGTTTTGGACCGTTTTCGATTTTTACCTATTCAAAAAAATCGATCAAAGAACCTGAATCAAATTTTGTGTGAAAAACGAAATTAAGTGCTTGGATGCATTCCGAATGTTGACTGTGGCACACGGAGAAGCTACCTTGGACCGAAGCAACGTTTATCGGTGGTACAAAATGTTCTCAGAACAACAACAGATTTGACCTATTAAGGACGTACAACCCAACAAATTCAAAACTAATCAAAAAGTAGAACAGCTTGTCCTCGAAAAGAAGCGTCTGCGACTTGCTTGGCAACCCAACAGATCGCCATCTTCAAAACAACGTTTTAAGGAAGCAGATCGCTTACTAAACCGAGCTCTGAAACAAGACGCTGAAAATGCACAACTACGGTACATCGAAAAACTTTCGCCAACCAGTACAAGGCATCCCTTGTGGAGGACTCACCCACATCAAATCTCTCCAATTGAAGCAGTCACCCCGATAAGATAAGATAGAGCCGAAACATTTGCTTTCCATCTCCGAAGCGTCTTCCAGCCGAACCCGGCCATTTGTCGATTTGTCCTACCACAAATCCAAACTAATACTTTGTCTTTACCAACATTGTTTCAGCCGAATGAGATCGCTAAAGTCATTGGGGAACTGAAACCAAAAAAGGGCTCAGGCGGTGACTTATTACCTAAAAAAATTATAATTGAACTTCCAAACTCTGCTATTGAGGTTATTTGTAAAATCTTCAATGGGATTATAAGTCTCGGCCACTACCCAAGGAAATTGAAAAACTCTGTCATCATAATGATACCGAAGCCCGGAAAGACCACACAGTCCGTCATCCTACAGACCAGCAGCAACTTAGACGTCATACAGCGCGTATAACCGAAAATCCTGAGAACTATCACTGGGGCACCATGGTATATTCGCAACCTAAACATCCACAGGGCATTCTTGCAGTAAAAGATGAAATAGACATACATACATACAAAAAGATTCTATATTATCTGCCGAACATCTCATTTTTAAATGCCAAAAACTTTCAAATATTAGAAAAATTTTTAAAATCTTTAAACAATAGCAGAATTTAAATAAAATCCTGGTAAAACAATAACCTCAACATTTGAGAGAACTTGCCAAATTTATCAATGCAGCTGACCTTTCAATTAGAAATTGTTTTGATTTAGCATAAAACACTCACTTATTTTTCTTTAAATAATCTAAACAAATATCTTCTTTACATTTTTAATGCCACAATCCCACGTATGAGCACTACCTCGGAAAGTCTTTAAACCAAATTATGCTCTATTGATTCTAATCCAAACAAAAAAAAAAATTATGTTTATGAAAAAAAAAAACAACAACAACAATGCAGAAAAAATATAAAGTAAAAAAACAAATAAGTAAAAAAATGAATTTTTGTACAAAAATAAATAGACAAAGTAAAAAATTAACAACGACTATAAAAACTGCAAAGAAAAAAGAAATCACATAAACAAAAAAAAAAGATACAAAATACAAAGCAATCTGGAGTTTGCCTTTTATATCAAATTTCCGGATTATCGTTTCAACAAATTGCTGAATTGGACGGGCGATTTTTTTTTTCAATAATTAAGAAGCAGCAGTGGATCTGGACATGTACATACATATATCTGATGATCATAAAGAAGCCTTCGAAAGGAAAAAAAGCTTTCTAAACGATTAGTTTAAAAATCTTGAGCAACCGGAAGGAAATGGATAAGAAAACTCTGTAATTTAATTGTGGATCTTTGGATTTTGGAGTAGGAAAATAATCTGCTTAACCGAAACTGGACGTTTGCACGTAACAAGGAACGGAGGTCAGAGGCTAGGGCAACTGAGAATAATAATAGGCGCGTAATGCAAGTACACCACCTTACATACCCTCCGACATAATCTTGGACAGCATTGTCAGTCGAGTCGATCTGCTTTAGTCCGTCTATCCGGTCCTCTGTCCCTTGCTATACAAACTAGTCCCTTAGTTGTAGAACTATCTGCATAAAACTTTCGACGCGGGTCGGATTTTTCTCAGTGCATGAAAACCACAATGCTGCCCGTTGTTTAGCCTCTCTGAGCTGGGCCGCACTGGCAAAACATTTTACGTTAGGCAGCACTGAAACAGCTGATCCAAATTTTCTTGCAAATAACACCAAAATGTTGACCGAGGACGATAATTTGGGCATTTACGACGATTTGGACGAGTTCCAGCAGGCCGAGGACCAGGTAAGTGCTACTGCTGGTGGCGCCGGAACCTGCAGCTCACTATTTTCCAGAAATCGAAGGAGCTGTTGGCATGGGAAGTCAAGCACAGAAACGCGCTAACCGAAATCGAGGACCTGAAGGCGCTAAACAAGGCGCTTGGGAAGAAGATCAAGACCATGGAAGTCAACCTGCAGAATCTTTTGGAAACGGCCAAGTCGGAGATAAAGAGGAAGGAGGTGTTGATAGGTCAGCTGCGAAAAGAGTAAGTCCAGAAGCAAACCCTCCGACAGGCCAACTAAACACTAAATCCTATTACAGAAAAGACGACATATGCTTCAGGCGAAAGCGGGGACGAGAAGTTGAAGATCCAGGGGACAAAAACACGGGAGCAAGCGAACGAAATCAGTCTCCAAGGTGGAGGCAGAAGTGAAAAAAAATCCATTCAAGGTGGATCTAAAGAACGACCCAAAGCGGGTCGAAAAACGAAGATCTAGAAGCAAATCTCCCAGCTTGAGTCACCAAAAAGCCGCAGAACGAAGATCTAAGGCCCAAGATCATGGGTCAGAGACCCGACGGAAGTCCAGAGAACGTCGCCCCAGCCGCAGTCGTAGTCCAAGACATTCAAGTCGGCATGAGGAGCACCGGAGCCGTAGAAGCAGTTCCCGACCAAGCAGACGCAGAAGCTGTTCCCCGTCGCCCAGGTTAGTGAATCAGTTCCGCCATTGACAGCTGCGTTTGACTTTTGAATTCGTAGAGACCAGGTGTCGGAACCAAATACGCAGAAAATGACTTCTCTGTTCCGCGAAGACACAACAAACTGCCGGGAGAGTGTAAAAAGGCCGCACCATGATAAGACCAAGAAAATGCGAAACGATATTGCCGCCCCGGTAACACCCATTGAGCTCCATACGGCGGAAATGGCACCTAAGAAATCGAAAACCTCAAGGCAGGTCCTGTCAATTGAATGTGAGGATACATCAGCTGTCGATGGGTACTTCGAAGGAAATACCGCCTTTAATCCCGATAATCCAGCCAATGATATTATCGTCCCGGTATTCGGGAAAGCGAAAGAAGAGCATATTCCCGGGCTGGATATGATTTGCGATCCGCCAGCCCAAAAAGTAATTGAGCTGGGCAAAGAGAGCCAAGAAACATCTTCCGAAAGCTCTAAAAAAAATGATCACACAAACAAAACAATATTAACGGAATCGGAATCGGTAACCTGGGATCTAGTCTCTGCTCGGAATGAAGAAGCGAAGACCGTTGCTGCAAACAGGGATATTATTTTAGATGATAATTCCCAAGCCGTGGAGCATCTTAAGGGGGCTCCAACGGCAACCGAATTCAGCAAGCCAGCAAAGGAGTCCCTGATTGAAAACACAAAATATGAAAACAATGACAATGTTGTACACAAGTCAGAACTAAATCATTCATTTAATAAATTACCGAAAGCCCACAATTGCCTTCATGTGGAAGTGAATGCTCAGTTACCGACTCCAAGAGATGAAAATATCAACTGCAGTTCGGGAGAAAGCATCTCTAAGCCAAGCGACGTCGGCATCCGAATAATCGAGGATATTCGGTTGCCAGAAGTAGCGGATATCGGTCATATTGCGGTTATAGTCGACCAACTGTGCGACGGCTTAGAAGGGGCGGGAACGAAATTCGCATCAGATGAGCAGACATTGCCTTCTGGCAAAGACGCGGATCTCTGCGATCCTCATGATTCTAATAAAGCAAACTGCTCCTTAGGCGAGTTGAAGGAGTCGTTGGCTCCTACCTCCAGCTTTATGGACGCGAAGCCAGCGAGCGTTTTGTACGCTCAACCAGACTCCACAAAAGTCGATCACAATGATGCGGAGAATGAGGTCATCCTAGAAGCTGCTATGAACTTGCTAATGGGCAGCGATCTGGCACAACCTCCCCAGAGTGCACCGACTCTGAGCTACCCACATCTGAGCCTCGAAGAAGATGCCATCGAAAAGGCATTAGGGCAGTTGCATCAGACGTCTCCAGACGAAACGGTAGTGACCTCCACGTCGAGCCGAGCGCGGAAAGTCGACAATCCCCCCTCAGCTCTCCCTCAGTCGAATAAGCCGGAAATTCCGGTAATTGAGAAAACTCCGGCTAAGTGCGAGCCACAGCTTTCGGAAGTGTTACAACTGGAGCTAGAGCTACCGGCGCCAGGCCAGGACATCACCATTGACGAGACAATTGACGAGTGCATCTCGAACGAGGAGCTCTCAAAAATTACCAAACGTTGCTCCCTGGGTCATACCGATTATCAGTTTGAGCAGAGAAACGACGAGATTATTCTGCGCGTTAAGCGTCGCACACGACGGCGTTGTCAAGCCCCTCTCGACGTGCGAGTACCGAATCCTCCTAATGGAGGCCAAATAAATTAAAAAATAAGAGACTCAGCACATATATACATCAATATATGTTTGTAATTCCTTTACTTTTTCTCGTAAATAAATATTTATTCTAAGACTTAGATCCAAGATTGTACCATGAAAATCGATCGAGGCAACAGAGCTGGGAGCTAAAGCTTATGGACCTTAATAAAATAAAAGTATGCCGTTCTGGACTCTAAATAAAATAAGAATGCTTTGACCTCTTTCTTTTTATTTTACTTTGAAAATTTAGATTCCGAACTGTACATCATTTGCTCGTAATTTGGATACCACCGAAGGCGTCGCAGAATCAGGTTATTAATCAGGTTATTAGTCGGCCGGGGTTGAACCTCCAAGTTTTCGGTACCATGAGTAAATAACGAACCAAAAGTAGACTCCCAAACCTGTGAGAGAATATACCATTGTTACAAAACGTTAAATTAAATAGAAGGAGCCTTTGGCGCCGTTTAATGCGGGTACTTACAAATGTAAATTGCGAGCAAGATGACAGTGGTAAGATAAGGTCCGGATACCCACATCTCAATACAAATGTATATAAGAAAGATGAGGTCATATATAATCCGAATAATGGCAGTTATTAGGTACATAATAACCAATTTTTTGTTGGGCTAAATAAACGTCAGAAATAGTTACGACTATGAACTTGTAGCTTTACTCTACTTACTTTGAACACCGAAACTATGACCAAAACGCAAGCAACGATATGCACAACGTGTATAATTACAGCCACAATCCAAACATAGTAGGAATCATGATATGCATAGTTGAAATCTAAGGGCAGTTGCCAAACGGTGAAAAACGTCTTATGGCAAGATGTAAAGAAACGTGCCTACCAGCACGACTGGAAAGGAATACTTACGGCGAGAATAGCCAACGGTTATAAAACACAAGAGTAGGTCTACGATGGCGACAATTAGAGCGCCCCATTTTAGCTCGAGGCAGAAGCAGTCTTTAAACACCGGTAGTCCCATTATATTGGGTTGGATTTAGGCTTATGATTTGTATACAATTTTTTCGTTTGTTTGTTGTCTTCCGAAATAGAACCTTTTAGGTCTGGGTTTTGTGGGATACTGAATGTAATGTGGGAATGGCTAGCTATCAACTGACAGAAGGGACAATGACAGAGTCATGGCCAACTTGATTTCAGATTTAAAACTTTGATAAAATTTTGAATTTTGAAAGGAGGCTTTAACTGTGTCTTTGATCCATTTTTATTCAGAATCGTTTTCAGCATACCACGACACGGCAGTAAGCCAAAAATATGTGGCTGGAACTGAAAAGAAAAATGCAAAAATAAAGTAATGTTATATTATTAAATTGATATTCAAAATATATGTTTAAACCTTAAAGCAAACGAAGTTTGTATACCCCAGCATTCCTATAGCGTTAAGGAGCTTTAAGATATAGTCGACCCGTATTGGTTTTTAAAACAGTCATATATAAATAGTAATTATACATTTTAACGACGGAGATTGTCATTTATCGGGAAAATTAAAAATGTGATTTTAAATTGTGTACAATCCCTATATACTTGTATAGACGCTTTTTTCTAATTCCAAACGAAGTGCCAATATATCTGGCGAAAAATTCTGTTGAAGAATCCTTTATTGTAAAGAGTCTTTGATATTTTAATTAGTTTCTGGGCCAAAATGGTAGCATTTATGTACTTTGGGGGTGTGCAAACTTCTTTGGACCCCCAATTCACGGCTTATTCTCAAAATAGCTCAGTTTTTAAGAGTTTGTATAAGTAGTTTTCCCGACGATTTGCTTACGTTTAATTATCTTCCCAAAGCACATTCCTGTGGCGATGCGAACATCTTTTTTATTTAAAAGAAACGTGGGAAATAACATAGGTAACAGCACATATCTGTTTTCTCTTTCCGGTGTTAAAAAATTGTTCGCACAGCCACAGGAATGTCCTTTGGGAATGTCGTATCGCTTTGCAAATGGGGAAATTCAATCTAATCAAAGCCAAATATCAAGTAAAGCATAAAAAACAAAAATGGAAGGTAACTTCGGTAATCCGGAGATTATATACCCTTGCAGATAATAATTAAATTAAAATAAGGAATCGTATATATTGTTTTAATCCGAACTCTTTAAAAACAACGAAAATCGGCGGATGTGGACCGATCGTTTCTTTGGCAGCTATAAGATATTGTATTTATTGATAAATGTATTGCTTTATTTAAATTTAAAGGCCATTTACTATGTTTTAATTCGATATCTTAAAAAACAACGAAAATCAGCTATTATTACCCGTTCGTTCCTATAAGGGATAGTGGTCCGATTTGATTGATATTTTAAATGAATTACTATAATTAAATTAAAGGACCATATACTTAATTTGAATCCGGTATCTTTAAAAACAACAGTAATCGGCCCATTAGGTCCAATCTTTCCTATAACAGCTAAAAGATACAGTGGTGCGATTTCGCCCGTTCCGACATATGTACATATATACTAGCTGCAATAAAAAGAAGACTATCTGCAAAGTTTTGGTTTATCTGCAAAGTTGGTAGCAACGGACAGACGGACATGGCTAAATCGACTCGACTGGTGACGCTGATCAAAATATATATACTCTATGGGGAGATCCCTCCTTCTGCTTGTTAATACACTCTCGGTTTGCTCGAATTTATAATACCCTTGTACCCTATGGAACCGGTACCCATAAAAATAAAAACGGGGTCGTATGTAGACTTTTGTCTGCCTCTGTATATGTGGAAATATAAACAAATTAAGCCCATTTGATATTATTTTCCGGACATTCCTATGGCAGCTGTATGATATGCAGCCTGATTATTTTAAAATTAAACCGTAATTGTACCGTAATGTTTTAAAACACCAAAGCTCTAATTTTGTTCATTCGTTTTACAATCGCTCGTATGCCATAGCAATAACAGCTATATGAACGAGATTGAAGATGACTGAGACTTAAAGCTCTGTATTGATAGTTATGATTTGAGATATACTACTTTAATATATATATGTATATCAAATATATATAAAATAAGGTTATATTTAATCTTTCTTCGCCCCAATACTTACACAGACTTAGCCCGATCAACCAATAACAAGTTTTACTATCGTGAGACTTGGCAACCATCCAGGCCAAAATTAGGAATAACAAAACGAAACGCATAAGGGCAGTGGCGATGTAGGGAGCCACCATCAGTTTTTCAGCCTATAATGGGCCAGAACATTGTTAGGACCGATAGCCGCCAAGCTGGCCTAGGGAGACCGGTACTTATACACTTACCGAAAATGAAGAAATTATAATCAATATGCATGCACCAACATGGAGGACAAGGACGACCAAAAGGAAGACGTACATTGAGTAGCCAAACTTGCTGTGATAGTAGTCACTAGGGTTAATCCACTTGGTGGAGCTTTCATCAGTATATGCGGTCGCCAAAAGTAGTCCATTTCGGCCTTCCTCCTCATCCCTGCGGAAGAACTCGATGACCAAGGGACATTAGTGAAGGGAGTGTGGTGTACTTACATGGCAGATAGCAGCCGCAAAGAAGGCTTAAAATCATGTCAACAAAACCAATTATTATCACGGCCCATTTGAGCTCAATGCAGTAAAGAAATTTTTCAACTAGACCCATTTTCGGTTCTCTTTCTTTTCACTGATTAATTACTTAGCCTTTTATTTAGATTTGTGCAGAAGCTAGGACTTCTATACTTTTCTGCAACACGTAAAGCTGTAACTTGTGCTCCAAGGCTCACTAGATTTATTTTTCCTTCCGTGATTGGTAAAAACTTTTCAAACCGAATAACCTACTTATGACAGCTCAGGCCTGTAGGGTTTCCTTTAAGTAAAAAGTAGACATTTCCCCAACGGTCCGACACGGAAAAGCACACATAAAGAAGAAATTCGAGAGAACTTAAGCAATGGCGGAAGCTGGGGACAAAGTATTCTACAAAAAAGACAGAAGGAAGTTTGCCCTGATCTCGTACCTCCTGACTGCAGTTTCCTTGATTGTTGCTTTTGCAGAGTGGTGCATCCTTTATTTTGTGTAAGTGGCTTTGAAGACAATTCATCTCCTTGCTGCTAAACCTGTCTTTATTTTCAGTGACGGTGCCAATTTATTTTTTACCCGAAAACCCTGGGTGGGCTGTATTTTTTTTGTGGTTGGCTTGATACTCCTCGTCCTGTTCATCTTCTTTGAAGGCCTGCGGTTCAATACCAAGATCAATTGGCTCTTTGCAGTGCTGATTGTAAGAGAACCAGTGGATATGTGAGCCATCATTTCAAGGGGTCCTTCTTTATTTCCAGTTCGAGTCCGTTGTCCTTGGCATGGCACCGCTAATTGTTCGCCATAAGATGTACACATTCCTGGCTAGCTTCGGTATTTGGAGTCTTGCTCTGGCACTATTTGTTCTGTGCGGAACTTTTATACCGGTGAGCAGGTCTACTACCTAGGTGACTTTGGTTCAATTTGGGGACTTGAATCTTATTTGATTAAACTACTTGGATATACTAGAGTTTTCTGTTCTTCAAAGCGTGATTCACAGCCGTGGCTGGTAAGGTGAACTTTGAAACTGTTTTACTCAAGAAATGGATTTCCTTACATATTACATATCTCTTTTAAGCTTTATTTCATAAGCACTTTCATCTCCCCCCTATCTAAAGGTTGACCTGACTTTGAACGTGGTGCTGCTATTTGTCCTCGCGGTGACTGCCATTATTGGCGCTATGTTCTTCCTGATGATTTATGTCGTTATTAATGTCCCGTATTCCTTCGTTATCGTTTCTTCCTTTATTGGCATCAGCATTTGGTTGGTTAGTACTGAACTAAAAAGTATATTTTCAATAAAAACAACATTTAACATTCTTATCTTCTGAACACAAATCAAGTTTGTTTCAAAAGTTGTCAGTTATAAGACAATTCTATCTCGATCTCTTCTAGTCTCGAACCGTGGTTCGAGCTGGGGCGATTCAAGATGAAAATGTTTCTTTATGATTTCTTCATGATTAAAATGCCATTAAGATGTCTCTAAAGTTCCCAAAAATTTTGTTTGCAGTTCGTCATGTATCACGCGCAGATTATCAATGGCGGACGGTTTGCCGAGATGCGCACGAAGGACTATTTTTTAGCCGCCCTGATTCTATTCCTAGACTTTCTACTTATGTATCTCTTCTCATTTCAATTGGCGCCAAAATGGACGGACTTGTGTGAACAGACATGGGGAAAATATAATGCGAAGTCGACGGATACACCAGGTAAGTAAAGTGCTCCGGGCTTGGGCTCGCTGTTACAACAACGAATCTGGAATGCCCTTAGCTTATTGTTAACTTTGCTGAAACTAGATTAATACAATGTGGGTTTTAGCCAAAATATTATTATCAAGTTTGTTTTATTACAAAAATTCAAATTTAAATCATTTTTTTTCGTACATTCTAAGTTGTATCTAATTTTGCATTCTTTTATTTTCTTTTAAAATATGATAAAAATTTGGTCGTGGCTATACGCGATATAAGATATTGGAAAGAGTGTTGACACCCATTTACTGCAAATTGCCTAAAACGTATTATACCCTTGCAGGGTATTATAATCTTGTCTAGAAGTTTACAACGCAGTGAAGGAAGCATCTCCGACCCCATAAAGTATATATATTTGTGATCAGCATCACCAGCCGAGTCGATCTAGCCATGTCCGTCTGTCTGTCCGTCTGTATGTCCGTTGCTACGCTAACTAGTCTCTCAGTTTTTGAGATATCTGAATGAAACTTTGCAGATAGCCTTCTTTCTATTGCAGTTATTATAAAACATATGTCGGAATGGACCACTATATCTTACAGCTGCCATGGGAATGATTGGAAAATTAATGGAAATTTCGAGATATACCCTGTTTTTACGGTTCTAGAATTACGGTTTAAATTTCATTAATATCGGACAAGAATATCATATAGCTGCCATGGAAGCGATCGATTAATTTATATGAATATGTAAAATTCTACATGTAAAATGTGTAGGTAGTGTTAAAAGAAACTATTTTTTCAATTTTACCGAAATGATCCAAATGCAGACTGCAAGGGTATTCAAACTTCGGTTTACCGAAGTTAGCTTCCTCTCTTGTTTTAAATTTGCCGCCCTTGCAGATCATATTAGTACTGGCACCACTAATGACTACACTATTCTCTAAAACTCGGACGTTGCCCAACACTAGTGCGCCGTTGGCGCCAACACAGACCGAGGACAGCTGTGTTTTCTTTTTGCGTTCTTGGACCGGTGAACAAACTTTAACTGGCACTAAGCTGACCTAAACAAATACTTAAAAGCCGCCACTCAGCGATTCGGCGACTGCACTGAGCGTCAGTTAAACGCAAGTGATCGACATGGATCCCACTATCTCGGTGTCCAAGGTAAGACACCCTGAGTTTCGGACATCTCGCCCAACTAACCTTTTGTTGATTTCTAGGGCGTCTTTGTCTTCAAAAATGGCGCTACGCGAGCCGGGAAAAAAGCCAAGACCAACAAGCGTAAGCGGCCAGTCTCGAGCACCTCGATCAGCCTGCTGGGCGACGAGGTCGTCAAGCAGCCGTTTTACGGGGAATACAGCCTGGCCTGGAGCCAGGTGAGCGCCCACATTGCCGACCTGCAGCAGCGCACCTATGCCCGCACTCTGGAACAATTGGTGGCGTTCGTTGTGGGCCAGGGTGAGCGGATAGCTAAGGACGAAGTTCTGCCAACAGCCGCCTTGCTAACGGGTATCAATCAGCCGGATCACCTCAGCCAGTTCGAGGCGTTGACCCAGCGCCTGCATGCACAGCGCGCGGCTCGTGTATGCGTGCTGCAGTCTCGGGATTGCGCCACTGTGAAGGCAGCCGTGGAGACCATGGTCTTTGGGCTCGTTGAAGACGACGATGCGGCCCTGGAGCCAGATGCTGAGGAAGGGGAGGAGGACGTGGCAGAGCGAGACCGCAAGCGGCTGCGTCGTTCACAGTGCACGCTGAAGCAACTTAGGTCGTGGTACGCGGAGCGAAGTGGTTGCCAGTTGGTCGTTATCCTGCCCGACTTCGAATGCTTCAGCGCCAGCGTATTGCAGGACTTCATTCTAATACTGAGCGCCCATTGCGGTGCGCTGCCCTTCGTCCTGGTGCTGGGAGTGGCGACGGCCATGTCAGCGGTGCACGGCACCTTGCCCTATCACGTCAGCAGCAAGATCCGGCTACAGGTCTTCCAGACTCAGGCCGCTCCCGTTGGCCTAAACGAAGTAAGAGGCCTTGGTCTTGACATATGAAATATTATTGATTCATTTGGGTACATTTCTAGATCCTGGACAGAGTTCTGCTCTCCCCCAAGTATGCGTTCCACCTCTCGGGCAAAGCCTTCAAGTTCCTGACCCACATCTTCTTGTACTACGACTTCTCCGTACACGGATTCATCCAGGGCTTCAAGTTCTGCCTGATGGAACACTTCTTTGCGGGCAATGCCTTTGCGCTCTGCACGGACTACAGCAAGGCTTTGGGACGCATCAAGCATTTGACCCACGACGACATGGAGACCATCCGACGGCTGCCATCGTTCCGTCCGTATGTCGAGCAGATCAATGACTGCAAACGCATCATAGCCGTGCTCACCGACGACGACTACCTGAAGAAGAAGCTGCCGCAGCTATTGCGCGACTGCATGCTGCACTTTCTGCTCTTCCGCAGCTCTCTGGAGTTCATCACGGAGCTGGTCGGAGATCTACCCGCTGTCCGCTGGGCAAGCTGCGTCGGGAGCTGTACGTCAACTGCCTGAACAAACCGATCAGCACGTCGCCTGAATACAAGGAGTGCTGGCAGATGCTCGGATTTCTGTCCAAGGATGAATTTGTGGGCAAGGTAACTCGCTGCCTGGCCAGAACTGAGCACTTTCTGGCCGAGGAAATCAGTCAACTCGAACTCGGCGGGGCCTGCGTGGATGTGCTGCGTCCCCAGCTCCAAGCCATCCGCCAGTCGGTCGACGATGTGGTCAAGGCCACCGTGGCAGCTGCAACGCTGTCGCCGGACCATGCCACGGCATCCAATCTGACTCAGGTGACATCGCGTCACGAGCTCAAGGCGCAGCTCCTGCAGCGCAGCAAAGAGGACAAGGATCGACCTCAGCTGACCGCCACGGAGTTCGCTCAGGCCCTGCAGAAAACGCTGCAGCTAATCGAGACCCACCTGGTAGAAGGTCATCTGCGAGCGCTGCAAGACGCTCCGCCTATCCACGAACTGTTCGTGTTCAGCGACGTGGCCACCGTACGCCGGAACATAATCGGCGCTCCCCGGGCAGCGCTGCACACGGCCCTCAAACAATCCGCACTTCTACCTGCAGTGCAAGTGCTGCGAACTCCAGGACCCATCGCAGCTGGTCAGCACCCTGCCCGATCTCTCGGTCGTATACAAGCTGCACCTGGAGTGCGGACGTATGATAAACCTTTTCGATTGGCTCCAGGCCTTTCGATCTGTGGTTAACGGCAGCGAACAGGACGACCAGGAGCAAATCGATCCTCAGATCCAGTGAGTAATCATTTCCTTTGCATCCTACGTATAGCTTTAATGGCTTTTCTACCTCCTTTAGAGCACGTTTCACACGCGCCGTAGCTGAGTTGCAGTTTCTGGGTTACATCAAGATGTCCAAGCGCAAGACAGACCATGCTACTCGATTGACCTGGTAATGACGGTGCTTAGACAGTTTTTCCATTTCTTTTCTATTTATTTTGAGCTTGAAAAAATTGCATGTGTCGTTTTATTTTATAAATAAAAAATCTTCTATTGATATACATTCTTCAAAAAGCAGTAGTCTCTATGAATGAAGCGCTTGTGTATATTATTTAAGTTATTCAAGTTCAGCAGCTAGCGAGGCAAGCATGCTAAAATATCAACAAAATGCCCGAACTTAAATGCCTCCGTCTGACGGATTCCAGTCCCTTTTCACATCAGTTTCAGCGTCTCAATGGCGGCCGCGATTCGCTCAATCTCTGCCCGCGACTCCGAGAGCTTCGTTTCGTTGGTGGCCTGCACCTCGACGGGGACCTTGGTGGCATAGTCGGCTGCTTGGATGGCCTGGCTAAGCTTGCCCACAGTCTGCACCAACTGGTCGCTCTTCTTCTGCAGCTTAATTATCTCCTTGTCCGCCTCAACGAGGCCCTTAAGCAGCAGGTGCACCTCGCACTGTCCAGTCACGGTCAGAATCGCACAGCCCGGCGGTGTGGCGCTGTCGAAGACCACCTTGGAGCAATAGGAGATCGTGGCCAGATCTTCGGCGTAACGCTTGAGTATTTCGTTGGGCACAGTATCCGTGCACACAATGTACGCTTCGGTTTTGGTCTTGTTGGGTAGATTGTAGTCAGAGCGAGCCGAGCGGATAATGCGCGCCGCCTTTTGGACAAAGTCTACGTCCGACTCTATCTTAGCACTGCGCCAAGAGACATTGCCTAGTAAGAGGAATATCAGAGAAATGTAGGTTAAATTAGTTAATTGCTTTTAAATATCTAAAGACTATTCATGAACATATATTAATATATTTCATATTATTCCCTTTTACTTTACGAGTAGCGAGTGCGTATTAAAGACTTCAGAAATGGTTTTGTACTTCTCCCCATTAAAGCGTAAAATACTCACTGGGATAACTGGCCACACAGATGCTGGGAGCTGGATTGGCCCGCGGCAGTCGCTGGTAGAGCTCCTCGGTGATGAAGGGCATAAATGGCGATAGCAGCCGCAGGCCATAGTCCAGGCACACGTAGAGTGTTCGCCGGGCCGCTACTTGCTGCGCTTCGCTGCCACTCTGGAAGATTGGCTTCAGGCACTCCAAGTAGACGTCGCACAGATCGTAGAGCCAGAAGGCGTAGCAGGCGCTGGTAGCGGCGGCAAAGTCGTAGGTCTCAAAGCCCTGGTTACAGGCCTCTATAGCTGCTGCTAGCCGGGAAAGAATCCAGGAATCCATCTGGTTAACGGATTCCGACGAGCTGAGCTCCGTGTCGAACTTCTCCGAGCCACTGAAGTAGAGCAGGGCGAACTTGGTGGCGTTCCAGAGCTTGTTGCAGAAGAATCGATAGCCCAGCACGCGGTTTATGTCGAGGTTGATGTCACGGGCCTGGGTAATGTAGGCGCAAAGAGCGAAACGGAGGGCGTCAGAGCCGCACTCCGGAATACCTTGGGGGTAATCCTGCTTTTGCCCCGCCTTGGCCTTCTCGATCTCACGGGGGTCCAGGTTGGAACCCACCAGCTGGGCATGCAACCCCTCTAGCGTGATGCCACGAATCACATCCATTGGATCAATAACATTTCCCAGAGACTTGGACATCTTGCGACCGTGGGCGTCCCTCACCATCGGGTGGAGGTAGACCTCCTTGAACGGCAGCTTTCCAAGCAGCTTCTGTCCGAAGAACACCATGCGAGCCACCCAGAAGAATAGAATGTCATGGCCCGTCTCCAGCAACGACGTGGGGTAAAAGGTCTCCAGGTCCTTGGTCTTGTCCGGCCAGCCAAACACGGAGAAGGGAAAGATGCCCGAGCTAAACCAGGTATCGAGCACATCCTCGTCCTGTTTCAGGACAATCTTGCTGACGTCAACACCGAATCGTTCGGCTGCCTTGCTAAGAGCTTCCGTCTCGCTGCGTGCCACAATCCAATACCGCTCGTCGTCATTCTGCGAGAAGAACAGATTCGAAGATCTTACTCAATATAGATTGACATTTCTCAACGTAAAGATGAAATCATTAAGTAATCTCCTCCCGGAAATACAACTGCAACACAAACTCCCTCATACATATTGCAAGCTGCATTCTTATATTAAAAAGATATTACTGCCTACCCATCTACGGGAAAGCTTCCCCCTCTATCATGAGCCGCCTAAAATTCAGAACCACACCAACAAACAACCACCTTGTTGAGTCAAAAATAAAGACAACAGAAAACAAACGAACTCCTACCCGGCAAACTGGCAACCAAACTAAGGCAACTAGCAAAACTAATACTCAAACTGCCCATCCTAAAAGCCACAACCTATCAATTCAACGAAACCACCACACAGACGGCATAAACAGCTCAATCAGCTACGATACTGAAGCCATTAAATACTGCACCAAAAACCCAGGCAAATACGCTATTTGCTCAGATTCCCTGTCCTCCATAAAATCCATAATAAACTTCAACTCCTACTACCCCTCAACAATAAGGCACCTGGTCAACAAACACTTCCCAAAAATCAAACAAAACAAAAGATGCACTACACCAATAAACAAAAAGAACTGCAAAACCAAACTTCCCACTGGTACAAACAGATCTCACAAAACACCCTGCCAAACTTCACACTTAAAAACACAAATAATAATTTACAGGCTCCGCCTAGGACTAGTGTTGAGTTGCTCTTGATTAAGTGAACAAAAATAGTTGTTCACTAAACTGAGTGAGTGAACGTGTTTCTTCCTATTTGTTCTTTTTGGTTCACTTGCTCTTTTTTGTTCGCTTTTTCATTTTTGCTCACTTGGTCTTTTTGGCTCACACGTTCAGATTTACTATTTTACTCACTGTTGTTCCAGTTGTTTAATTTGTTCAGTTAATTTCTTTTGTTTGTTTTTGTTCAATAACTCTTACCTTCTTATTTTAATCATCTCATCTTTGTTTTCTTCATCTTTATTTCAAATTCGCACTAACGGTCATAGAGGTGGATATATTTTTTGCAAAAAGCAACATTGTTTTATCGATTCTTAATTTAAAGGCAAAACCTTAACAAAATCTAACTAAACTAACGTATGGATTTTTTGTCGTTGAAATTCAGTGCTTTGATCAGTTCATATACATACGGGCAACTGAGTAATGAACAGTGAACAAATGAGGAACTGAGTAATGAGCTGAGGACAAGTGAGCAACTGAGCAATGATCAAGTGAGCAAAATGAGTGAGTGGACTCTTTTGAAAAAAAATAGAACAAGTGAACATGTTTACCCAAATTAGCAGTATTTAACCAACACTACCTAGGACACACTCAACTCACAAACGCACATTATATGGACAGATCTCTCCAAGTTATCTGCCCCCTGTGCAATAATGCTACACATCTTAATAAACTGCACTACCCTTTTCCAACCCAGACCCATAACCTTCTCCCACGAAATCCCAAGCCAACTCCTAGCCAACCCAACAACAGAAAACTCAAACAAAATGCTCTTCTTCCTCCACAAAGCCAAACTTAAGTCTATAAAAATTCATAAAATCTAAAATGAAAATATGTATGTATATACTCCCAGGCGAGCGGTAGGCCTCTGCAGCTGATGCTCCTACTTTCAAGTTAGCTTTTAGTTTTAGACCAAATGTTAGCTTTAGATCAGAGTTGGGTACGAATCATAACGGAAAGATCAACTAAGCAGATAAAAACAGGTAAAATCAACAACAACAACCGCAATCGTCTCGACCCGTCGCAGTCATGAGGTACCCAAAATGTGCGAGCAAGGGGTATACACTGACCAAAATTCGATCTCAAACTCGGAACTTTAAAATTGTTGATGCATTGCTATCATGTCCGTCGGCCGCACGCGTAAAATTTGTTTTTGCAATATCGAGCGATCGTTGACAACCCTTTTCTCCGCCACTCTAGCGCCTAAATTTCAGTGGCATTGTTTTTGTCAAATTTCACGAATCGCTGAGCGCGAGCATCGACCGTCAGTGTCGACTTGCTGGCACCTCCCGAAAATCCTAACGGAAAGAGCAGTGAGCTGCTCCCAGAGCAAAGGCTTGCCCTTCCCTGCTTAAGTGAAATAAATATATAAAATAGATAAAGTAATCTAAATTTACAAGCTCTCCTAAATTTTTACCATTCTTCCTATAGCTGGCTAAAGAGTCATAAATGTTCAAGTTAGCATCGGGTAAATGTAAGAGGTACTAAGAGGTCAACTTACCGATCCCGTTTGGACTGAAGGGTCGCTGAAGCTAACGTGGTAGGCCGGAATGCGATGGCCCCACCAAAGCTGCCTCGACACGCACCAGTCGCGGATACCGTCCATCCAGTGGTACCAGGTCTTGGTGTGATGCTCGGGCATAATCTTCAGGGCGCCGGAACGCACGGCCTCGGTGGCGGAAGCTGCCATGTCCGAGCAGCTGACGTACCACTGCGGCTTTATCAGCGGCTCGACAACGTCCTTGGAGCGGCTGCAGATGGGCACCACCATGGGGTTGTTTAAGGTCTCGCGATAAAGATTGAGGGCCTTGAGCTTCTCCAGGATGTGCTTGCGACACTCGAAGCGCTTCATGCCCGTGAACTCGCCATAGTCTCCAATAATGTAGCCGTCGTCGTTGAAGATGGTGATGAAGGGCAGGTTGCAGCGCTTGCCCACCTCGTAGTCGTTGGGGTCGTGGGCCGGGGTAATCTTAACGGCACCCGTGCCGAAGGCCATGTCCACAAACTCGTCGCACACGATCGGCAGGCGGCGCGTGGAGAAGGGATGGGCTACGAACTTGCCGTGCAGGTGCTTGTAGCGCTCGTCCTGGGGATGAACGGCCACAGCAGTGTCGCCCAGCATCGTCTCGATACGGGTGGTGGCCACAACGATCTCCTCGTCACTGTCCTCCACCTTGTAGGCGAACTTAATCAGCACGCCGAACTCCACCTTTTCTCGTAGCCCGGAATGGAGAGGAATGTGCGCCCGGGAATATCGACCTTGTCGACCTCGATGTCGGATATGGCCGAGCGGAGTGTGCACGACCAGTTGACCAGACGGGAGCTACGGTAGATGCTTCCCTCCTCGTGGAGGCGGACGAAGGCCTCAGTGACGGCGCGGCACAGCTTGGGGTCCATGGTGAAGGCCACTCGCGACCAGTCGTAGGAGGAGCCGAGGCTCTTGAGCTGGTCGTAGATGCGGCCGCCCTTCTCACGCCTCCAGTCCCAGATTCGCTCGATGAACTTCTCGCGCCCCAGGTCATGGCGGGACAACTGCTCGTCGCGCCACAGCAGCTTCTCCACCACCACCTGAGTGGCAATACCAGCGTGATCGCACCCAGGCACCCACAGAGTGGTGCGCCCCTTCATGCGGTGGTAGCGCGTAATGGCGTCCTCGATGGCATTGGTAAGAGCGTGGCCCAAGTGCAGGGATCCCGTTACGTTAGGCGGAGGAATTATCATCACGAACTTTCCGTTGGGATTTGGGGAGTCAATCGACGATCGCTGCGGGCCAAGGCACGATTAGATAGAATGCATAGATATGTATATAGATAGATAGATTACCCCATACTCGGGCTTGAAGAAGCCCTGCTTCTCCCACCAGCTGTACCACTGGGCCTCGACGTACCGCGGGCTGTACGCATCCGGCAGAGGACCACTTAGATCCTTCTTCTCTCCGGGCGCAGTCTGGGCCGTGTATACGGCAGCCTCTTTCACCTCCTTCGTGCGCTTCTGCAGAGCAAATTGAAGCATGACGTTAGCTTTCTCCGACAACCAATTACTCTCCCCAATTACTCCCTTTCACTGTGCCACATAACCTCGGTTGCGGAGCAGCGTCCAAAAGATCGGGAAATGGTTTGCGGTCACTCACCTCGGGCTTCTCCTTCTTTTCCCCCGCAGCAGGAGCCGCAGCAGCCTTCTTGTCCAGCTTGGCCTGTAGCTTAGCCAGCTTCTCCGCCTTTAGGCGCTCCTTCTCCAGCTGCTTGGCCGTCTTTGGGGGTTCTCCGGCTTCGGCTGTGCCGATGACATCGTTCTTCTCTTCCGGCTGAGGCATTTTACAGGTCTGGCTGATGCAACAGTGTGTCAACTGGCGAAATATCTACTGTTTAACATTACTCACTTGCAGTTGAACTGGAGTCTCAGAAAAAAACAGATGAAAACGTGTGCAGTTCGGGCGTAGGGTTGTCAACACACACAATGTTTTGGCGAAACCCAACTTGGCCGGTTTCGGAGCTTTTGAAGTCAATTACCCATCACTCGGCGAAACCAATTTATTTAAAGCGCAGTAAATAATTACCACCCAAGATTACAAATACATGACTTTAAATTTTAATATCTGAATTTTTTTTAAATCCTATCTCGCTGGCCAACACTGACTGTATATCGATATTTGCGGTATGATGTTAGTAATACAAACTTAGTATTAATCTCGGTCTGGTCACACCTGCGGTCGCTGTGTTTTTGGTGTTTTTGCATCATGGCAAGATATTGGCGAAAAATACATAAAATAATTAAACTTATATTTGCGCTGTTGCGAAACGACTAGTGGACCCGGGAAAGAATAAGCTACCAGTTGAATGTGTAAAAGTGCTTATTCTCCAGTGACATGTGTGAGAGGCGGACAGCGACCTGTGCCCGTGTAAATGTTAAATTTTCGTGTGTGTCCCGCAGACAGGAGACTAGGGGCGTCTGATAAGCAGCCATCTTATAAGAATGGCGAGTGAATTGTTTTATGTCTATAAACTCCAAAACTAATGTCGCAGCGCAGGGAAACACTGTGACCACAGAGAGCAGCAACAACAACTACATCCCCAGACATGTGCAGCGCTCAGCTAATCTATTGTAAATAAACTGCGTCTACGTCTATTGTGAACGGGCACCATTTCTCGGTCACGTACGCCGATTCCGATTCCTCGATTCCGTTGCAACAGCACCAGGTGCAGAAGGGGTTTCAATTCGCGAAAGCGCAGGTGCTGCACAAGAGATCCTCGAAATCGAGAGACCAGGAAGCGGCAAAGCGGCGGAGAGCCGTCAGTGCACCGATCGGGTAAGTTTCGCAACACCAAGAACCGCTGTCCATTTCCCCAATTGCGATTCGCAGCAGCGACAGTGTAGTGCAAAATCGATTTTTCAATTTGCCAGCCTAGTTCCCCTCTGTCCCAACGCCCACGCTCTGTTACTGGAACAACTGGGATCTGAATTAATTGCATTAGTTAGGGAAACTTGATGGAGGCGTCCTTAAGAAAAATACTAATTCGGCACGAGATATTAGTTTTGTAAATCGACAAGATTAGATAAGTAATTAAAGTTTTAGCTAATTTGATAGTTGTGCTTACATATTTATATGCCTCTCTCCGAAGAGTTATATCCTTACAGAGAGTATAAAGTTTTCCCTATTTGAAATCGAAATCCAAAAATATATAACGAAATCGTAAATATATTTTTTTTCTTGCATACTTTTGGTTTCTTTTTTGATGTCCTTCATGTCCAGGCTGCCCTGAATTCCAATATTTTATTGCATACTTTTGGACAAAGTGTGAAAATATTAAGGCCTTAGTAATCCTGCAACGCGCCTCTATATTGGGCATTTCCAGCAAAACATACAAAATGTTTGCAATTTTTCTCCCAAATCTCCATATTGAAATCTATTAAGAAGAAAATAAGTGGTTTTTCAAGGATATATGAAGTTATTCATAGGTAAAAAACGTAAACATCGCGTTCACCATGTACCGATACAAATGTGAAAAAAGCTTGTAAAATAAATGAAATGATAGTTATAATTAAAAATAATTTCTTTAAATGGAAAACTGCATTGTTTTATAGTCCTTGGAGGGTTTTTATACCCGGTACCCATAGGGTACAAGGGTTTTAAAGGTTAGTGCCAACCGAGAATGTATGTAACAGGCAGAAGGAGGCATCTCCGACCCCCTAATGTATATATATTCTTGATCAGCATCACCAGCCAAGTCGATTTAGCCATGTCCGTCTGTCCGTCGGTCCGTCCGTGTGAAACAACAGATCTCAGAGCTATAAGAGATAGAGCTACCAAATTTGGTGACAGCATTGGAATCTGTTGCAGATCAGCTGCAGTAAAACTTTGTATAACCTAAAGTCGTAATTTTATTTCAATAGATAAAATAAATAAGTAGGCATTATCAATAAAGTTTGTATATGCTTCTTCTTTACAGGCAGTAGCGAAAAAAGTGTTGCGTGATTTCGGGCGCAGTATTTCGTAATGCAGCTGCGTACAGCTGCAGAATTTGTCTTTTGAACATTGCTCAACTTCATTTGCTCAGCTTAAGTTGTCAACATTTGTTTTGCAATCTTTGGGTGGTATCTCACAGTCGGTAACACTCGACTGTAGCTTTCTCACTTGTTTTTCTGTTAATTTACTCACCTCATTTCGCCAGATTTTAAATAGATAGACTTGATAAGTAGGCAATCGTGGACGTGTACTGCATATTTGGTAAAATTGATAAACATAGAAGTTATTAAACAATAAAGTTTCTGTGTAAACTTCTTGAGAGAGAGAGAGAGAGCGCGCATGTTTAGCAACATTTGTCTTTGTTGGGTGTTGGTCAGCATGTTCTAGCAGCATTTGTCGCTTTTGAGTGTTGCTCAACATGTTTCTGTAATATTTGTCTTCATTTGTCAACATTTTCTTTTTCGTGTTCAAACTGATCACCCACAAGCTTTGAGTACTGGTATCTCAGTCGATCATTGATGTAGCTTTCCATTTTTTAGATTTAAACAGATATGTACAGAAAAGTATATTCATATTTTTTATCATATAGCCATATAACGACAATTTATCACTCCCACAAGTGCAATTTTGGCATGTGTATATAACGGTCGGATCTCTGCCGTAAACTCTTAGTTTTTGTTAGTAGTTTATGGCTCTTCAGGGGTTACGCCACCCTTGAGGCCTCAAAATATGGTATAAAAAAACATTTTTTTCTGAAGAACCTATGGGTCGAATTAAAAAATTTGTATATTGTACATGTAGACCAATAAAAAACAACAACAAAATTGTCAAAAACTTTCAAAATGGCAAAGATATGAATGATTTAGTAGGTCGCTTTTTAAAAATCCTTACGCGTACATGATTCCTGGATAACGGTAAGCCAGAGAATTTCAAGGAACATTTTTTCTTTACAGATATTTTGTATTTACATTTTAGGACAAGCACGATTTTGTGATCAGTATACTATTTTTCCCGTATTTGGCTTACTTTGAATAGTAAAATTGATTCTCGAAGGTATAACTTACCTTTATCGATGATTGAATTCTTTCTTGGTAATGATGTTAATGTCTGGTGCGTATCGAGATGGGTGTTCCTTTTATTATGTACAACATTTCAATTTGGGAATACCTTGATAAGTAAAGAATGTTGAAGCGTTTGTGCTATAATCTTTAGAATCAAATTTTGGTGAACTTTCGGAATTGTGGAATTCTTAATATTTAATATGTTTACGAATTCTATTGTTATTGTTCCTGTTTTGATCGCAGCTGCGGTTTTGAAATCCCCTCCCCCGACATCCGTGGTAATGACTTCTTCTAACCAAACAAAGGTAAACAAATGTTTGAGAAGCCTTTGACGTGCCTACAAACTTTGTAAGGTTCACGAAAATCAACTCTTTTTGAGGCAGCAACTGACCTGCGACAAAAAGGACCCAGGGAAAAGGAACATCTGCCGCTCCGTCTGAGTCTGTCTTTACCTGCCTGCCTGCAGGGTTGGAAGGAACTGGGTTCAACGTACGCCTGCGCAAACACGGCTCATGGTTTAAAGTGATGCAGCTGGTTTAGGAACGGAGAGTGATGGGAAGTCGTGATTTTCAGCGACATTTTGCACTTCCTTCCCGACGACAACAGAGAGCGGAAGTCGCAATGTTGCAACTGTCCTGAATGGCCTCTTTCTCCAGCGTATCCTCGTATCCTCGTAACTGGAATGCAATCGTTTTCGATCGGCATCGTGTCCTGTGCTCGTTCACATACCGGTTCTGTCCCCTCAGTTGTTTGGAACGCAATTCGAAACTTTTTCCGATTGGGGCCCCCTCTTCCTGTCTTCGTTCTTATCCCATTCTGCGTCCTCATTCCCTGTTCCTATCCCTACGGGTTGCGGTGTTCGGTTTCAGCTGGGAGAATTCATGTTTGGAAAGCTGCTTCTCTGGGTTTGCTCCAAGTTTTTTATGCTGGCTGTTCGAGTGTGGGAAAGGCATCCTGGGCGGTCGGCCAGCCGTTGTTGATGATGAAACTGGACCACTTCAGGACAATATCATAATGGTTACGTCTGCTAAATAAACTAGTTTTTAAGGCTAATTGTTAATTTAAAAGTTATAATTATATTTGTTTGCGGACTAAAGTCACGTAATCCGAAAATTCGTTGTTGAATTGGTAAAACTATGCCATTGTATATTTAATATTTTAAGTCTTTTTTAAAGCTTAGCTTAATAGCGAAATATTCACGATTTTTATGTAGTTGTTGGGAACTATTGACTATTAAATGGGTACATTTCACTAATATACCTTTTTTATGAAAGTATTAGAAGACGAGATGGAGCTAGAAAATCCATATTTTTGCATATGTTGCTTCGAAGTTAATACTTGGGGCATTAGGGCATTAAATTAAATAATTATAGTTTTTCAAATTAAAAATTGCCCTTCTAGGAGAACTGTGTATGTGTAAATATGTAATTTTTGATCTTAAATTAGCTTCTTTAAATATATCCTTGCCCTCTGAAAACCTGGAACAGGGACGAACCCAGACAATCGCTCGCATTGGGGCACCTCCGAGCAGCAGGCAGATGGCAGATGGCCTTTGGTCCGTGGCACATGCCAAGCAACGATCGATGGATAGGAGAACGCCGAACAAGGGTCGTACCAGATGCGTACAACATTCCCGGTCGAGGAGTAATCAATGCAACAGCAGGCCAGCCAGGCTCGACGATCCCTTCTGTGCCGTCCTTTCAGCTCCTTTCGTCTCAATGCCCGGCCGGCTGCAATTGCTGAATTGGCTGCACACGAACTGGCACTGCATTTTACAGTCGACATCTGTCGGTTCCTAAAGGACCTTCTGCTGCTGCTGTGCCAGCCAGCTGCGCGACCTCCGATTAAGAACTCGGGCTGCAGGTGATGCAGGGTTTCCGCTTGGAGCAGCACTCCTACTACCACTCCTGGCTAAATACGGAACACGACTTACGCATGGGGGATGGCAGAAAATCAGCTGATTTGCGCAATGTTTATAAACAAAAAGCAAGCTGCGACAGTGGCAGTAACCCTTAGACAGGTCTGGGCATATTTTTGGAATCACCACCGGGGCAAGATTCTCAGCCAGAGTCAGGGACAGAGCCAGAGCCAGAGCCAGAGCAACCACCGACCTACATTGGCGCACTGGCTCTGGGCAACATGGCGCATGGGGTGGTTCCGCTCACACGCACGCACCACGTCGCACGGGTCGGCCTTCGTAGGTGCAAGGACGTTGGGAAACCCCCCAAAAATGTAAACAAACGAAAGCAACCCCAGCAGACACCGGCACCGACCGCATCCGCTCTTGCTACAGCTCTTGCTCTTGGTCATGTGTCGAACCCACCACCACCGCCTTACGGACGGATACGGACTCGGATTCGGATTCGGTGGCGTGGCGTGTGCCGGCATGTCATCCATCCACAAAATGTCTTCGTCACTTTTAGGGGGTTTCCCAAAAAAACCGAAACAGAAAACCATAACAGAGCGAGCCGTCGGTGGTAGTTAGAGCAGCGCAAGGAGCATCCGCTCCCATTCATAAAGCATAATAAACATACCCCCGGACTAGGTGGTGTTTTGGCACAGATCCCGCCAGAAGTCCGCAGGTCAGGTGTGGTGGTTCCGTGGACGAAGGTCTAACAAGTTAACGGCTCAACAAGTTGTTGCCCCGTCGGGTGGTTGCGTTGCAGCTCCCGCCGGTGGGTGGTGGGCGGTGGGCGGCTTACCGTCCCAACCCCGATCAACGGCCGAGGTTTAATAAAGATGAGGTTACGCCGTTAAAGACACGTATTGAACAGTTTCTGATTGGGTTGTCTGTCGCCAGTTCTGCGCTAAGGAACCGGCCACTGAACTTGCTTGGCTTTGAGTTTTCGATATTAGGATTATTTTGTATGTAGTCCTTTAGGTCTATGGACTATCCTTTTCTGCAATGTTCATATATATATAAACTAAAATTATATTATATATTTCCCTGAAAAAAAATTATGCTTAAAGAGTTGTAGTTAGAGACATTCTTGACACTTAATTCAAATGAAATTGGCTTTGTTGCCTATAATAGTAATTTTGAATACCCCTTGATATTAGCTCACGAATAGTTTTCACTTACCTCTGTAGGTTCTTTTTCTTCTGGCCCCGAGTTTCTGATTCCTTTAACTTCCACTTGAAAGTGCCAGTGAGTCACGGCCCCGTTCTATATTTCGCTGCGGCATAGATCCGAATGGAGAACGGTTTTCGCGCACCGCCAGTCCCCGCCACTTGAGCACGCGCCATGGCCATCTTGGCAAGTTCTTCCTTTTGTCTGCTTTGCTGAGAATCCTTGTACTTTCCGCTTTCTGCTTTCTGATTTCTGCTCAAAATGGCCGCCATTTTGTCGACCAATAAGACTGGGATGCGGAAAGTGTCGAGCGATAGACGAACAATGGCGGAAAGCGAGGAGAGGAGAACGCAAAGCAGAATTAATTTGATTGCGACGGCAGCTGCTGGGCGTGCTGTAGCTGAGAGAGCGAGGAAACGAGCAGATAGAGAGCCAGAGAGAGGAAAGCCGGAGTCGATAGAGAGCAGCGAGTGTGCGCCAAAAGCCTGCAACGGGAAAGTCGTCATGCGCTTGGCGTTCTCTTCTATCATCGCATTTTACTCCGTTAAAACACACACAATAACAATAACAAGAAGAATGGACGCCAGGACTGTGGCTGGCCGCCTGCTTGAAAAGGGACTCGCAGGAGCACACTACACACATACACACGTAGGCACAACATAAAATGTAACGAACTCAAAGCATAAAAACAAAACAAAGGCCAGCGGCGAAGGAAGAGAATCGAGCCAAAGCCAAACAGTTGTGCAATTGAGATAAAGGACAACAAAAGGGAAACTTCGAAAAGGGGACGCGTGCTTTGCTTTTCGGTCGATGCCAGTCGATGTTGAACAGTGGGACCATTCCGGAAACGGATGAAATAAATTAATTGTCCTGGGCTCGGCCGTGGTACACTAGAATCTACTCTGAGTATTCATTACACTAAGGAATCATTCTGTATGATTTGGGAAAAATCCCAAAGCTATGAAGCTGTGGGGGAAATAGAACAAAGTGGCAGGATATGAAAAATAAAAAATAGCTTAAAATATAAATATTGCATTAAAAAATTGGTTTGACTTAAAAATAATAATATTTAACTCAAAATAAATAAATTAATGGATTAAATTTAAAAGGTTCTATTTAGCTTTTATGAATATTGTGATATAAATTCCATTTTATTAATATTTCTCTGCACATTTTCTTAATCCTTTTTGAAGGTTTCCAAGTTTAAAATTTTAAGAGGCTTCATTTAAAAATGCTTAACTAGGGAGTACTGAACCGAAATCTAACCCAGAGAGCCGAGCCCACTGTGCTGGTTCGACGCGCGTGCTTAGCGTCACAAAAGGATATAAACAGGCAACTGCCAGCAGCAGCGGCAACAACAACAGCGGCAGCAGCAGGAACAAGGAAAAAGCATAAATAATCTTGTAGTTGTTGTCGCAGCTGAGGCAGAGCTCGAATTGAAATTTTATGAGAAATTGTATTAGAGAAATGCTTTGTGGAATCACACGAGACTCGAGCGACTGACTGAGTGCGCGACTGAGTTTGGAATGAAGTGGAAGGGAAGGAGGGGTGAGGTGAGGCGGAGGGAAGTGGGAATGTGGAAATGTGGAATGCGGAAAAAGGGGACGCGCATTATGGCGGTTCTCCGTGTGTTCTTCGACGACGTCATCGCCAGTCGTTGTTGTTGGTTCCTGTTTTCGCTTTTTACCGTTCAGTCAATGACCACATTGTGTACACAACTGCAGTGCTGCGTGTGTGAGTAAGTCCTGCCGGAAGTTGACGCCGCCGCCTGGTCATTCTCGCTGCTTTCGTGCAAGCTCTCTCCTTCGTCCTGTCAACACGCTCTCTCTCTCTCTCTCGCTGTCTATGGTATGCCAGAACTGCTTTGTAGAAACTAGTTTTCCTGGATCCTCGGCTACCGCGCCACCTTTTGTGTTTGCTCAAGTCCTGCCGCGCAGTGTGACCGTTCCTAAGCGCTCTGGTCACGCTTTGATCCTACCGTCCCCTCTCCCTCAAGCCCCAAAACACTCCCCTTGCCGCTGTCCGTAGGCGTTGCCCGACTAATGACATGTTGTAAATTATACTTCTGCTCGGCGTTTTTTTCGCCTTGCGCTGTCCATGCTGCTGTAATTACTCAGCGCTGGTTTCCTTTTCATTCCTCTCTCCCGCTTTGTTTTCAGTTGGTTTTTGTATGGTTTTTCTGCACACTTGCTGGGGGGAAGCTTGTTATCGAAACGCTAGCACCTATAATTGTCCCCGGCAATTGTCCTTCGCGGTTGCAGATGTGATAATTTGTATTTCAGGCAGCGTAAAATGGAGTATTATTTAGTATTCACAAACTACACATATTATATTAGCTCGTAGCATACAAGTCAAGGGATTATAAAACTAGTAAATCTTTCATATTTAATACATTTCTCATAAATGAAATAGAACTATAGATAAGGGCATGTAACCTCTAAAATTGCAGTTTATTTACAAATTAAACAGGTCTTAAAAATTTAGTCATATGCTATATCTGATCAAACTGGTAAATCAATCTTATTTTTAAAGATAATTGCACTAAACTTTGACTGATTTATTTTTAATTTAACCGACACATAATAGTTAGGAATAATTTATAAGGGAACAGAAAAGGATCCTTATTTAATGTGATCCAGTAAATATCCGTTGCTTACCAGCCTCTGCCGGCCCACGCACAGTATGCACAGAATGTAAATACCTCACCAGTGCGGTCACATTGCAGAGGGTATTATAATTTTACCATGATATTTGCAACGCAGTGAAGGAGGCATCTCCGACCCCTTAAAGTTAATCGTTCGATTTAAATGAAAATTTAAAATTCTACATGTAAAATGTAAAATTCTACATGTAAAATGTAAAATTCTATACGTAAAATGTAAAATTCTATATGTAAGATGTAAAATGTTTACAAACTAAGGTATTTTTTCAACTTTAACCCAAATGAATAGATTTTCAATAATCCAATTTCAGACTGCAAGGGTATACAAATTTATGGATTAATTATAAAAATGGTAAATCGTTGTTCATATCTATCGATTTCGCTTCAAGTGTGAGTCACACAAACTGATCAGACCACTGATTTAAAGTTAACACAATAAGTTTCACCCCACTTAGTCAGGTATCAAGGAAACTAACTACAAATAAATATTAGATTAAATAGAATACAATGACCTAGGTTCTAACTGAACACAGCTTTATGACTTTTGCAAACTAATTGTTGCCATTTTCTTGGGCAACTAGAGAGTGGAGCACATTTTATTTTGTCATAATAACTAGGGAAATATGATCATAAAAAAACAAAATATACAAATGTGTCGATTATAATTTAAATTTAGAGTTAACATCTTTACTTGAAGTATGTATACGATAAATATAACAGTTACTATAAAATAAAATAATAATTCCGTTTTACTATTTGCGTAGTAATTCAAGGTAGGCCTGATTATTAAAGCAAACTCGATCTGCGTGCTTGGCCCATAATACAAGTAGTACCCGAGATCTCGATTTTCGCACGGACAGACTAACGATCTGCTCCTGTTACGTATATTTACGAGTGTGTAAACAAATTAATTTGCTATCTAGAGCAGATTGGCACCCAAATCATGTCTATTATTCCCGTCTCGAGTGGATCCATAGCTTTTACCCTCTTGCACCGAAATTCACCTACCTACGATCGCATTTGATCCGAGAAATGTAAGTCCCAGATTAGATCTTGGCCGAATCCGAAATTCAGGCCAAGACAATGCATAATGAGGATTAAGTCCTTTGCGATTTTCCAGCCGGCTCAAAAAGGAAGTAGAAGCGAGAAGGGAGCCCCGACTGCGCGAGAGCGTTTCGAATGGCGATTTCAAATGCATTTTCCTTTTGCCACATCTAGTTTTCGCAACGAAGCGAAAGAGCAAAGAAAATGCATTGTTCGACGATTGGATGGATGGATGGATGAATGGATGGAGAAAAGGACGATGGATAACAACTGCCGTTTTTCCTCTCGGCTTGCACTTCCCCCTCCAGTTTTATCCTGCCAAACTTGTTTGTGCCGTCTCCCTCTCGCTCTACACCAATTTTCCTTTCACATTATGCTTTGACCAGAGCATTCGCATTAAAAGGACAACGCTCTCAGCGTATGCGTGTGTGTGTGTCTGTGTGTGTGAGTGCGAGTGCGAGCGAGTTCTGTCGACGCCTGCGTCTGCGTTGCCATCGTCCTGGCATCAGGCTGTGGTTCAGTCAACGCTCGCCGCTCAGACCGCTCAGACATGTCGCGCCCGTCGTGAGTGCTTTCATATACACACATATACACACTTAGTTATCCACGGAGAGCCCCCGCCCCCGAACACCGAAGTCAAAGACTGGAAAACACAAGACGATGTCGCCATCAGATGTTGCAGGAATTAATTTAAAACAAAACACGTCAAGCCAAAGTTAGTAAAATCGCAAAGTTCAAGAATAGTTAAAAAGTGTGCTCCAGCTCCAAAGTGTCGAAAGCAAATAACAAATTGTGCAAACAAATAAAACAGGAAATGGAAATGAGCAAAAGTTAACCATGCTAATAAAATAATAAAATGTGCAATAAACTACAAACCCACATAGCTACAACAACCCATCATCAAAGACCCAGCAGTCACACGAGTCCCTTGCCATTTTGTTGGGATTTACGCACTGAGAGCATCGAAAAAAGAAACAGAAGCGAAAAAAACCCATCGAAGCACATCACAAGTGAGTTCCAAATTTCGTCCTTTCACACACACACACACAAACATGTCAACACACACACACACACTCGATGTATTGCGACTCGCCCATTTTGTATCGCTCTGTAGCGAGTACCCCATAGCCCGCTCCTTTGCATACGGTCCCTCTCTCTCGCTCTGTCTCTCTCTTGGTCCTTCGAACTAGCAAATAGTTTTGCGCACTCGTCATTGCCATCTCCCCCCCTCCCCCTTCCCATACCAAACATCGTCGGTGCTCCGCTCTCTTTCACTCTCGCTCACTGAACTCGTCGGGTGGTGGTACAGTTTTCTGCTTAGCCGAAAAATTGCGTAAATTTTCATCTAGTTCGCTGGGATGTCTCGCACGGCGTTGTCCTTGTTGTCGCTATCCTCGCTGCTCCTCCGGCCTGCAGAGCTTGCAGTCTGCGTGTGCGGAAAATAGGCACAAACAAATCCTAAACCATTGGTATTGAGTGAGAAAATTGTGCCGCGAGTCCTGTGACCGTTCGCTTATTGGGCGTTTTCGATCTGGCTGTCTAGTTGCGGGGATTACGGGTCGTCCTGACGTTCTGACGTTCCGCAATTAATTATCCGCAGTCAGCATGATTTATTGTGATTTTTTAGTGAGAGCTCACGTATACAGAAATATCTACATTGAGAGAAATTCACATTTTCTGAATGAAATAAAAAAATGTGATACCACATGCTCTCTGTTATTTCATCATCTTTTGAAAGAAACTGGAGAATTACTATTATGTTCTTTTTTTATAAAGATACAGATAACTAGAGTATTTAATAGCAAATTTTAGTCGGATTTTAGGTAAATAAACGGCAAGATTTCTCTAACGTTAATTATGCGGAATTTGGACTGAATTTATTTCTGTAAAGTTGGATCTAAGTTTTTCTTAGACTTATTGGTTAACTTTCATCGGCTGACGCAAGACCACGGAATTATTTAAATAAAGCTTTAAGAATGGTAACCAAATGATACAAAAATTTTGAACTTCTCGAGTTTTCAGCCTTCAATATGTTAATTCTCTTTAATCTATCAAGGGCGTAATATAAGCTAATGAATCCTTTTTGGTTATATATAATATGACTTATTCTCATTACTAACATTGTCCAGCAGCAACTGGCACTTAAAATTGGTAAAATAATTGATGAATTCAAAATTTTCAGCCAACCTTAAACCCCTTCCAATTTTTCAGCGAGTTCTGCTTGATGACATATGATATGCGTATTAAATTTGCATTTATTTTTAGTTTTTAAGGCTCGAAAGCGAGCGATCGTTGCACTTTTTATGGGTTCCTATCGGTAAGGCTGTGGGTCTTGCTAGCACAGGACGCCAGCCACTCGAATGGCAGCAGCAACTGCATATCCTGCCAGCCTCTATTTTAATGCCAGTCAGCCTGCCGGCCTGCCTGCCGGCCTGCCTGCCTGCCTGCTGTTGTCGCTACCGCGCCCATTCTGAAAGGCGCTCGATAAGTTGCAGCTGTTCCTGCGTTCCATTGTTTGCTTTGTGGCAGGCAGCCGATCCTTAGCGATCCGATCCGATCCGATCGTTCAGCAGCGGGGCAGGCGGACTGGCGGACGGGCGGGGCATCTGCTCGGGATTAATGGCCCGAACGGAGTACGGAGTTTTAATGCTGCTTCTATCACAGTTCCAGATCGAAGAAATAGACACCAAGAGAAAAGTGTCTCGTAGAGACTAAACCTGAGCCAGGCAGTAGAACGAAAACAGAGCGGCGACGAAAATGAAAATGTCAGAGGTGCCCCGCATCATGGTCTTTCGGCCCACCTGGGAGGAGTTCAAGGACTTCCCCAAGTACGTAGCGTATATGGAGTCCCAGGGCGCCCACAAGGCCGGTCTGGCCAAGGTGGTGCCACCGCCAGAATGGGTGCCCCGGCGCAGTGGCTATGCAGATCTGGACGCACTGAATGTCACAATTCCGGCGCCCATCTGCCAGGTGGTTACCGGCAAGCAGGGCTACTACCAGCAAATAAACATCCAAAAGAAGCCGCTGACGGTTAAGCAGTTTAGCGAACTGGCCAGCACCGAGCGATACGCCACGCCCAAGCACTTCGACTTCGAGGATCTGGAGCGCAAGTACTGGAAGAACATCACATACGTGGCGCCGATATATGGGGCAGACGTCAGCGGTAGCATCACAGACACCGACCAGGATGTAAGTGTTGGCTAGGTTTGCTGTTCCCTATTCCCTCCTGACGATGCATTGCCCTTGCTGTTGCAGAGTTGGAACATCAACCGACTGGGCACCATTCTTGACTATGTGAACAAAGACTACAACATCCAGATAGATGGCGTGAACACCGCGTACTTGTACTTCGGCATGTGGAAGACCACGTTCGCCTGGCACACGGAGGACATGGACCTCTACTCCATCAACTACTTGCACTTCGGTGCGCCAAAGACGTGGTACGTGGTGCCGCCGGAGTGCGGCCGCAAGCTGGAGAAGGTGGCGAATCAGTACTTTCCGGCCAGCTACAAGAACTGCAATGCCTACCTCCGCCACAAGATGACTCTCATCTCGCCACAGATCCTCAAGCAGCACGATGTGCCCGTCAGTAAGGTGTGTGTTTCCCATTAGTTCCACTGTCCAAAGGGGGTGGTGACCTTATTATCCATATCCCACTCTTGCAGATTACGCAGGAGGCGGGCGAAATCATGATCACGTTCCCGTTCGGCTACCACGCCGGCTTCAACCACGGCTTCAACTGTGCCGAGTCCACCAACTTCGCCATGGAGCGATGGATCGAGTACGGAAAGCGGGCGGTGCAGTGCACATGCAGCAACGACATGGTCAAGATCTCAATGGACACGTTCGTCAAGCGCTTCCAGAGCGACCGCTATGACCTGTGGCTGGAGGGACGCGATGTTGGACGGCATCCTGAGGATCCGACTAACGGGACTCCCAGCGCTGCTCCCCTACCGCCGCACCTCGACGTCCTGCTGTGTGATAAGAAGTAGGTTCCCGAACCGCCGGCGTGTCTCTCAATTTTTATTCCAAGTCTCTCTGGTCTCCCCATCCCTCTTCTTCGCAGAATGAAGAAGCAATGCAACCCCACCAAGGCCAAGAGCTTTAAGGAACGCAATCCCGATCTGGACCTGGATGAAATCCAGCAGAATCCCAACGTGCCCGACGACGTCAAGGCCATGCTAAAGGAGAGCGTCCTCACGCTGGACACCGGCGATCTCGGCCTCGAGGAGGGCGACTACGCCAACGAGGATGCCATGAGTCTGCAAAGTCCCGCCGATCTGAAAACCAAGCAGGAGCTGCTGGAGTACATAGATGACGGCACAGGTGTGTGCCGTGTGCCGTGCGCCGTCAGGTGCCATCGAGTCGATTCCCTAGCTAAATTATAATCTTTTCTCTTCCCTTCCCGCTCTCGTTCTTCTCTCGTTTCTTCTTCGTTCTCTTGTTACAGAGGATGACGACGAGGAGGAGGACTTCAAGCGGCGCAAGCAGAAGCGCAAGTACGACGCCGACTACGATGACGACTGGCTGGCGTCGAAACGCAGGACGCACTCGAGGAACAGCAGCCGAGGCCGCAGTCCGCGCACCAAGGACGACCGCTCCATATCGCCGGCCTCCTCCACGTCCTCGACGTCACGAGGGGCGAGACGCGGCAAGGCCAGCGGCACGCCCCGCAAGACACCGGCGAGGCGGAAAAAGGACGCCCAGCCGGTTATAACGCCGCCGCCGGCGGTTGCAACCGGCGCTGTCAGAGCTGTACTGCAATCGCCGACACCTGCAATACCAGCCGCAGCAGCAGCAGCAACTCCAACGCAAACTGCAGCAGATGGCGGTGGCGGAGGTGAGAGCAGCAGCTTTAGCAGCCACTGCACCACTGCATCCACATAATCACAACAGCTTCTCCTAACCAATTTCATCCCAGACACTAACCTCTATCCTCCTCCTCCCAGCAACAGCGTTTCATAACATTCCACAGCTGCTTCGTTGCACTTCCATGCGCCCCAAAATTCAGTGTTTTTAACCGCCCTTCCTTTGTTTATTTTTGTGTTTTAAATGTACAAATACAACTCAAATCGTCTAGTTTATTTTAATTGTAAGAGTGCGTCAGAGAAATATACGATCACGCTTTTAAATCTATGCTAAAAACTAACCAAAACCAAAACTGTTTTACTAAAACGAATCCAAGGTGTTTGTTGGTGCTGCTTGGGCCTGTTCTTCTCGCTTCTTTGCCGCCCCCAGAATCGTCTTCTCTAGCTCGTTTGCCTGCCCCCACAGCCTCACAGCCTCACTGCCTCATTACCCTCCAACCGTCCAACCGCTCGCAATAATTCCCCCGAGTCCACAGTCCATGTGTGTGTGTGTTACTTCCACAAAACATAATCACAGAAAATCCTGGCACGAACATGCTCTAAATTCTACCGATTGCCATTTTCCAGATGCCAAAAAGGAGCTGCAGACCCTGCAGTTTATGCAACACCCACGAAAGTTCGAGGGCAAAATACCAAAACTAAGTGCGGCAGCGGCAGGAGCAGCATCCACATCCAAGTCTAGTCAAGAGCAGCAGCAGCAACAGATAGTCTTCGTCAACATGTTGCCCGCGGCCAACACACTCAGCGGCATTCCACAGCAGCAGCAGCAGCAGCAGTACGGTAGCACGGACGGCAACGTCTACCAGCTGCAAAACGAGATACTCTGTGATGCAAACGGCCAGGCGGTAACGGCCGCCACGGCCACATATCAGACGACGGCCAGCAGTCCGCAGCAACAGCAGCAGCAGCAGCAAAGCAATGTTGCCGGTAAGTGTCCGCTTTGAACTAACTTTGCTTTATCTGTTTATTTGTTTGTTGGTTGTAGTCTTTGTGTATGGTTTAACCCTCTTGTGTACTCGTAATTGGTGTTTCAGTTAACCCCTCATTGTAAATACAAGCTCACCTTTATGATTTAACCCACCACGTCCGTCATCATCCCGATTGGCCGAAATCGATTCCGATCTAATGCTTGAGTGTTGCACAGTCATTCCATGTCATTCCACCCTTCATCCAACGAATATTTATCTATTTATGATTTCAAATCGTGATTGGTGCCAAAATTTAGAGAGAACCGAGGACAAACTGAGAACTTGACTTCCATTTGCTGTGTTCCTGTCGCTCGAAGCAAAACATAGGCGAGAAACTAGCTTCTTCAAGAATCACCGATCGATATCCAAACGCATCAACTCCCCTAATTAATAACAAATGCTTATCGATAACATATGTACATGCTCGTCCTTAATTTACGACTTGCGACCCTCTCTCAGGTCTGCGTCTATCTCTTCTCCAACTCTAATATAACATAAATAAATGCACAAATCATTTCAACAGCAGGAACTCCACTTCGTACAAAGCGCGTCGATGAAGGCTCAAAGTCGTGTTGATTAATTATTTTATCTTACCCTGTTTAGTTAGAGATTAAGCTTCTGCTGCAGTTCAATTTTTGGGGCCCAAGTGGATGACGAGGACCACTGTGGCCACTGGCCAGTGTGGCCCAGCGGCCGGCGACAGTGCTACCCATGCGCGTGCGCGTCTTGGCAGCACTTGGGCCTCAAAGGTTGCAATTGATGGTCTAAGTTGTTATATTTGCGTTTATGATTTAGTTATTATTAGCAAAACACAGACAGCCTATCTGGAGACCCTTCACTTATTGTTTTACAACATCAACACACACACATCCGTTCTGGGCCCTCACGAGCGAGGAGCCAACACACCGACACAGTTTCATTCTCTCTGCTCTGTCCTATAAAACCAGCCTCAGTTTTAAATTATTCAAGTACGATTATTTATTTAGATTTATTTAGTACGTATTGAGTTGCGAGTACTGTACCAGAGTTACGATTACGATTGCTGTAAAGTAGACCTAAGTAAACACAGATTCTACCGACAAACAAAAACCAATTCACTCACGACGTTCTCTCTCTGAATATCCGAATATCCTGTATGAATCAAGAGGCACGTGTATGTGGGTGACACAGGTGCTAGCCTGCTAGCCACCTAGCCACCTGTGGCATCTCCGCACGCAATTGGCCCGCGAGTAGCTTTCATTTTGCACTGCATTCGTTTTATCCGAACCTGATTTGAGTGAATTGTTGATTGATTTCGATTTCAACTTCGATTACGAATTGATTTATTGATTTATGCAAATATTACATTCAAACACATCTTTTATGAACCGAAACCGAATATGTATTTTCAAAAAATATATAAACAAAAGACAATGTGGTCACAACTATTAGTTCGTCCTCCATCCTGCACACGAACGCCACCGCCAACACAAACGGAGTGGACACCACCACCCACGCCCAGCAACAACAGCAACAGCAGCCACAGTACCACTACATCACCACCACCGGCGAGGACGGACAGACCCCGACCACCATAGTGTTCGAGAACTACAATGGCGGGATGCCGGCGGTGAGTTCCGCGGCGCCCACGCCCGTCTCCGTGCCGCAGAGCAGCGCCGCTGCCACCACGACCACGACGACGGCCCTGGTCAACACGGACGGAACGATCATAGAGTTCGACGGCAGCACGTATGAGGAGTACCACGTGCTCAAGAGCGAGCCCGGCAGCAGCGATTGCCTGAGCAACGGCAGCAGCGCCGTGGCCGCCGACATAATCAAGTACGAGCCACAGCACGGCATCGCCGGCGACGAGGAGGAGGACGACGAGGAGAACGGCCTGCTGCAGGTCAAGTACGAGGAGCAGAGCCTCGAGCACGAGGACCATGACCACGAGCACGAGCACGACCCAGACAATGAGCATGAGTACGAGGAATTCCAGGTGATCAAGGCCGAGGTGGAGGCCGAGGCAGCGGAGCAGGCCGCTGGCACCACCAGCTACACAATCAGCCAGGAGCAGGGCCAGTCGACGGGCTCGGCGGTGACCTCGATGGCGCCCAAGGCGGGATCGGCGGCGGCGGCCAAGCAGAAGCGCAAGCGCAAGACACGCGTCATCGCCGACGACGAGCAGGGCGAGTACCTGGAAAAGATGAGCGTGCGCGGCCTGGACATCGCCCGCTACGAGCACATCATTGACGGCGTGGCCTACTGCCTCGTCTGCGCCAAGAACGACATCTTCAAGACCTTCAAGAACAAGTACAGCTTCCAGCGGCACGCGTATCTCTTCCACGAGGGTCAGAACCGCAAGATCTTCGCCTGCCCCATCTGCAACAAGGAGTTCTCGCGTCCGGACAAAATGAAGATGCACAAGAAGGACAAGCACGGCGACGTTCCCATGCCGCCGTCAGCCACCACGACGCCTCTGAAGGCGGACGGTCCACCGGCGAAACGAGCGCGTACCGCTCGCACTCCACGAGTCCGCAAATCCAAGGGAGGCGATGGCAGCACGCCGGCCAAAAAGCGTCTGGCTCAGATCGACAGCGTGCTGGATGATGTACAGAACGCAGAATCTCTAACCGGGTCGCCGGTCAGCGTGAGTCACTCGCAGCAGCAGCAGCAGCCGATGCAGCACACCCTGACCTCCTCCCTGGCCTCCACGACGCCACAGCAGCCACAGCAACAGCAGCAGCAGCAGCAGCTGCAAACGCTACCTTCGCTGGACTTCAGCGGAATGATACTGCCGGGCGGAGCGCAGTTGGCGCTGGCCAATCCCGGCGCCACCAGCTCTGTGGGTCTGCAGCGCGGACCACCCACACCTAATGGCGGCCAGGCCGCCGCACCCACCACCACGCTGATCTACTCGAACCAGCTGGAGTTGCAGCAGGCGCTTTGCAGCAACAGCTGCATGGCCAGAGCATTATGATCCAGGACCAGGCCGGCAATCTGGTTCCCCTCCAATTGGACGGCAGTCAGGCAATATACACCACGGCGCCGCAGCGCCAGCAGTCAACACCGGCGCCCACATATCAGACGAACCAGCAGCAGCAGCAGCAGCAACAGCAACAGCAGCTGGTGCAGCAGCAGCAGCCGCTAAAGGTGCCGAGCGCCGGCCAGGCGCAGCAGCAGTCCCACTACGAGCTAGACAACGTGACCTACCTTAGCTCGACGGCAGCGGCCACCCCGGCGGCGACAGAGCAGCAGCAACAGCACGTGATCGGCACGGTGCAGAGCTACCAGATCCTGACGCCGGACGGCCTGCAGAGCTTCCAGCCGAAGCTAGAGCCGTCCGAGCTGGGTGACCTCTGTCCCTACTCGCAGTACACCTTCACCACACACGCCGGCACCCAGCCCACGCTGAACGCGAACGCGCTGGACGCACAGACGCAGCAGCAGCAACACCACCAGCAGCAGCAACACCATCACCAGCAGCAACAGCACCAGCAGACGCAGCTGCTGCATCAGACGCATCCGTTCGCCACGCACCACAATCCGCACCAACAGTTCATGGAGATAAAGAACGAGCTGCTGATCAAGGGCGGCGGCGACACGTATGCCCTGGACGCCGCCTCCATGTACCACCTGCCCTTCTCGCCCACATCGATGATCAATGCGGTTAACGATGTGAACACCTCGTCGCTGCTGGAGACCAAAGAAATTAGGTAAACCAACCCTTTCCATCTAACTATACCCCTTAGCCTCCCTGTCTTCCCTGTCTCCTTTGGACTTCCTAGAGTAACGCGCCCGTTTAGATTGCCGCTCTGCATCTGTATCTCTGTATCTATATCTCTGTACCTCTCTCCGTATCTTCTGTACTATATATGTAAACTTTATCGCTCTATATCTGTCTCCGTATTCCTTTCGTTGAGATCATCGGCGGCGGCGACGCTGGTCTTCCTTTCACGATTTTCACGTAGAGTCGCCCACCGCCGTTGTACTTGCTACTAAACACTTGCAACTTGCAACACCCGATGGCCGCCAACGAACACACGAATCCGAACACTTGTGGGAGAAATGGGGGTTTTCGCACACGTGTTGAAAAGTCGAACCAAGTACTTACGTTAAGCATTAACCTGTTTAGTTTTAAACCATAGTAATATGCATATATTTTAGTTTTATTATTATTTTAGAATGTATACCTTAGTTCTTATGTACGAATGATTATTTTGTAGCATTTAAAAGTTTCAGTTTTCTTTTAGTTTGTATTTTGGTCGTATTGAATATTTGACTTGATTTTTGTGCATTTATTTATTTATTATTTACCTTATACCAGTAACATGAAACCGTATCCGCACTGTCGCACCAAAGACATTAGAACATCAAGGTGAATAACGCCATACGATTTTTTTTGCTGGCTCCAGGCTCTCTTGAAATTTTGTTCATAAAGCTAGAGTCAGCCGGCAGAAAAATGGCTTGCATATTGCAATACAAATGTATGGCCGTTCGGCATCTTAGTGAATATATTGGGCTTTGGTCGCCTGTGTTGGTGGCTGTACTGCTTCTTTGTACGATATTATCTGCTAAACGTATGCCACCGAATGAATAACCCGAACCAGTAACCATAATAACCATTTCGTTTCCTTTTTCGTTTCGAGCAAAACAACTTGTGTTCAAATACGTTTTTTATATTCCAATGCAATTTTGTTCTTTTTTCTTTCTTTTTCTCTTGTTTTATTTTATGTACACACAACCAACCCACCAACCAACCAATCAATCAATCAAACCAACAATATACTATATAAAATCGCATTACAAACTGTGTAGCTACGATATATCAGAGGCCGTGCTTTTAGCTCTCTAGAGCCTCTTGATCGACCGCCACCGAAACCGAAAGCTGCAGTACCAAAGTACCAAAAATCGATCTAAGCTGAATAAGAAACTCATCGCTGAGTGTCCTCGAGCATAAGCCACGCAAATGGAAGCCAAGCTGAAACAGAAAAGAAACACTGATCGAAACTTGACGAAACAGTGTGTACACATCACATCACATAGCCATAGAATACTCATTCGCTTGAGGACACGTCCCGTCACATGCCTCTTGCCTTCGTCCATTGAATCATTCATTCATATTCCTCCATCATCGCTTGTTGTGCGTGTGTGTGTGTGTGTGTGTGCGTGTGCCTGACCACCAAAATCAAACAACAAAATCAACACAACTAATTCGAATAACACAGTAATAAAGAAAATGTATAAAAATTATAAAATTGGACATTAGTGCAAGGTATGTGTACTTTTATTTATTCGCTTTATTTCCTTGTTTGCGTTTGTTTTGCATTCCACCATTTTATGTTTTGTAATTAACCAAAGTACTTAGGGATCCAAAAATCTGAATCCTATCAATTGGTTTGACTTCTCAAGAGCCCAAAAAAGAAAAGAAAAGAAAACCGTCTGCCTGCGTTGACACTCAATTTTGAACACTTGTAAATATATTCGTAATTATTTTGACAAAGAAATCCTTTCCTCCAGGACTTCTTAAGGGAAATAGACCCTGAATATTGTAGCAGAATAGAACACCTACCAGTTCAGGTCTTGATCACTCGCAAGACTGTCTTCTTCTTTTTCTTCTCGTTAACATATTTCCTAACAGCTCTCTTTGACAGGGTGTATAAATGTAAACCAACAGAGATGCTTAGGGCTGCTATCGGTGTATATCGAGTAACACAAATTCTTAGGGCTACTATATAATGGGTGGACGTTATTGCTACAATATTTACTAAATTTGAGTTAAGTCCCCTGTCGGAGTGTCGCCTGGCGGCGGTTTTTGACCTCTAACATTTGAAACATTCCCATTACATCCACACTCGTCCACATTCGATCATTACATTAAGCTATCAGCCATAAGTGTTATTATTATAATTTACTAACCCGAATTAACTTTGATTTAAGCACAACTAACAATTGAAATACATTGAATTTTAAATGGATCAGCTAAGAAAACTCACAATGAGTGTCCAGAAAACACCTGCTAATCAAATTGTTTTTATTTTTTTCTTTTTTCACCCAACAACATTTTACGTTCGTCTGTGTTGTTTGTGCTTTTGTGTTATTCCCTATGATTTGCACACGAAATTCATAAACATGCGACACAACAACCTCAACAACATCGACAACAAACAGGTTCTTCTAAACACAACAACCACGACCAGAAA
>CM024335.1:20555350-20871768 GCA_014170255.2 Drosophila triauraria | reverse complement strand
ACAAAGAAAGTCTTTGCTTTAAAACGAAAACGATATAATTGTCATTAAAAAACATTATCATGACGCTCTGCAATGCTGCAAAAATGTTAAATTATTTCAATTGCCTTAACTGGCGAAAATTTGTGAAAAAAAACTCACCATGGAATGTGCAAGAAAAATAATTATAATTACACGTCTGCCATGGGAAAGTCCAGAGTAAACTTTTTTAAAGTGCAATGTCAACAATGAGCGCGGGGCGAGGCGGCTGGCGGAGCTCCTCTAGTAGCCCATCTGAACGATCTGTCGATGGCCACCACTTGGTTGTGCAGTCTGCAGTGGTCGTGTCTGGCCTGGAGCTGTCTAACTGGATAGTTGGGTCTGCACTTTGGCTTGGAGGAGCCGAAGAGCAAGCCCAAACAATGTTGGACAATCAAAATATTTGACTATGGCTCTGAAGCATCTTAACCTCAGAAGCAGTCGATCAGATAAGTGATTGGAGAGAAGATCTATCGATTTGGGTAGAAATAAATACACACTGACTTGATCTTCATACATAGGAGTATGTATTTTCTAGCTCAAACTAAATAAACAAATTATTTGTAGCCAAATAGAGGAATAAATACTATTTCTATACCACTCCTTCTTAATTTTTGTACTACACTCCGTGGTACTTGCATTAAATTTGATGTCAAGCTGAAACTCGTGTTATTTAATTTTATGTGAGTTTTGGTTATGTATATTGTTGAAAGGAGTCTTGCTGATTGAGATTTTATCAAGCTTATAAACGCAAAATAAACAAAGCGTCATTTATTATTGCCTCCCCTCCCCTTCGCGGTGAATATCTTTATTATTGTCATAACCATTGTATATATACTCGGTAATTGTTTATATTACTTTGCATATTGCTAATTAATGGCATTTCGTTTGATTATTCTGTTTTGCAGCTTCCCCGAAACTGCCTTGGAAGCTCAATGACGAATGAATTGATAAAAGACCCAAGTGAAGAAGCGTTCAAAGTCTAGCTAATCGTTCTCGAAAAAATAAAAAACATAAACCGAAACAAGTTAAAAAACATTGTACACAGACTCTCGAATGCAATGGCAAGACTAATCGTCAGTGGTTAAGGCTGCTTGGAAGCAATTCGTGAGTGTGAGAGCGTGATAGAAGCCAAGATACCCGGCACAAAATGCCAATAATCACGGCCACGACAACGGCGACAGCCGGCGGAGGAGCAGGTGTGGCGACCAGGGGCGTGACCGCCGCCAAGTCTCCCACCGATTACCTATTGCTCCAGCAACAGCCGGCAACGCTCCAGCAGCAGCAGCAGCAGCAGCCACAGCAACAGCACTTTAGCAATCACTTCTATCAACAGCAGCAGTTGGCGCCTCCAAATGCTTCCCACCAACACCAGCACTCCCATCTACATCCACATCCACATGCACATCCTGTTGCTGCTCCGACCAGTTTTGCAACATTTAACGGAAACTCAAATCTAAATGCTAGCCTTGCCAACGGAAGCAGCAGAAAATTCAATTGCAGCCGAGACAACGTGGACGAAGCCGCCGACGTTGCGGCAGTTTCCCAGACACTGGCCGCCGGCTCCGATGTGGTTGGTAACGGGAATGGGGATAAGCCTGCGGGTCTTCCACCACCAGGTGGCCACCATCTTCGCCCGCCGCCGCCGCCGGCTGTCAAGAAGTCCGTCGTAGCCGCTTCAGCAGCTGGGAACTCCGCCTCGCGCGAGGATGCGGCCTCGCTTAGCGGCACTTCCTCGTTGAACAGCCAGATGTCAGCGCCCAATCACTTCATCCCCGGATTGCCGAGCAATGGCATTGGCGGCAATGGAGCAACAGTATCCGGCCGAGGCGGTCCACCCAGCAGTATTTTAAAAGGCAGCAAGGGTAAGCGAAACAAGGCTTTAACAAGGTTTAAGGTTTAATTTATTTTATTATATTTGTGGTCGAGCTGCGCCAAATCTCTGCGGCTCTCAGCTCTATTAATTATGTACTTCGTTCGATGAGTGGCTTGTTCCAAATCGAATTTCCATTTTCAATTTGCCTCATAAAGTATTGAAATTAATTTGTACTGACCCAGCTCTTAAAACCAATTTAGAGCGTGCATCTTAAGTGACTCATTTCCGCCCTCACATGGGCCAAGACCGACCACTTACTCACTCCCACTCCCCACTCCGCTTTAGGTTCAGTATCAATTACAATTTCGGTTTCAATTTCAACTGGAAATGCACTTGCAGGGCGATGAAAGTAGTTAGCTCGCAGCGGAAAATTACGAAAAAATAAACACAACTACGGAAACAGCGGGTGGAAGTTTGTGTTTTTTCTGTTTCTGTTTCGGTTTCTTTGTTTCTTGTTTTTTATTGTTCGTGATGGACACGTGCCCAGGCAGAACTGCTACAAATGCTTTTACACTTTTGGTGTCTTGTTAACATTCTTGGGCCAACTGATGGTTGTGGGTCTTCGTTCTTAGCCAGTTCTTAGAGGACTAAGCACTACACTTTCAATATTACAGTCGGTTTCACCTTCTTCTTCGCGGTACTCTACTCCCGTTTCTCTTAATCCGCCCGTCATCACTTTCTCACAGCTGCGGCGGAGTCATTGAAGCCCCTGAACCTAGTCGATCCACTTGCCATCTAATTCGTGTGAGCTGCATTGTTTCCCGCGCAGCTCGTAGACTGAATTATCGTAAGACGACATTCATGAATGAAGCCCAGAGAGCTGGTTCAGTTTAGAGCCAAATGGGTAACCTCGATATTGTCGCTGATTGGCTTTACCTGCGAGTGTGAGTGTGAGTGTGAGCGGGGGCGTACGTAATTGCTGGTCTAGATGATGTGGGAACATTAATATTCATAGAGCGGGGAAACGACTAAATTATAGCCGAGTGCCGAAAGACTAAGCGACACTAAACTTGTAGGTGTGGATGTGGCTATTAAGCTTTAACTTAACTATTGGTAGGCCATTAAAAACATTCAGCGGATGCCGTTGGCTAACCTGCGGTTAACAGTTCAGAGCAGAGACGAATATTAAGAATTTCATAACCTTATTAGACCGCAGCTCGGGGTCTAATATTAACTTGTTGTTTGTAAACACTCTCCAGTTTCCCATCTCAAACAAAACCCACTCACGCACTTGCCCATTTCAGTATATATTTTGAACAACACCATCTAGGTGTGGATGGGAAATCGCTTTCGGAAGTTGGGCAAGACTGGTGGTTAGTATGTATCTGAATCATCTGTTAAGCGTTTGCCGCTTGGCTTAATTTCCCTTCCAGTCTGTCCCATTGTTAAGTGGTCGCTGAATTTGGTAACTGTTCGTGGCGGCCCCATTTTTAGCAATCCGAATTCATCTGAATTTTTGCATGAATGCCAAACCCCAACTCAGAAACTCAGAAAGGGGTGCTAAGGAGTCTCGGCTGTCTCAATGGTCTCAAGTGGTGGCAATGAACCCGTCGTGGACTCGAACTCACCCACGTGGAGAACGCGCTCACCTTTCCCCAGCTTACATTGTACCTGCCTTATCATTCACGCCTCACGTCAGAGGCAATTAGCAGTGGAGCACTGGAGCCTTCGCTGGCGTCGGAGTTGAAGTTACTCCACTGTCCCCAGCTCGTAAGCCAGCCGCCCTGCATCGCACTCGTATGCTGCGATTATTAATTTCTTGATTACGACAGCGGAGGGCAACTCTGGTTTATGGCGTGCCATGTAAGCCAAGTTAACGAAGCAGCAAAGCCAATTAGATGCAATCATCAGGCGGGCGGCGCAGGGGGCTCGCAAAGAAGTCGTCACAAATGACACAGGGAATGGGTCGTCGCCGCCCCCTTTTCCTGCGAGAACAAAGACGTTGACTTTGCTCCACTTCCTTATCCTTCCCCGAGAGCGGTGCACGTAGATCGACTCGATGACATCAATGGCGAGGCCGTGTTATGGTCTGGGACCGATGCGTTGCTCTTCTGCAGGAGGCGTCGCATTCCAATGCGGGCGGAGTAATTGCCGGGGAGCATTCAATGGACCCGCTACATGCCAGGTCCGAGACCAAGTAAATTGCGAGTTCTGTTGCAGAGCTGCCCGCTAATTGAACGCCGACATGGAGTCATCCGAAGCGGCCATTGCGTAACTCGGGACTCTAGCGGACCAGACTAGATAGATGCGATGGCGGGGCAACAAGCAACCCATTACCGGCTAATTTATGTTGACGCTACTCGGGAATTATACAAATTAAAGTGGGATCGGCGTGGGGCCTTCACTATGGCGATATAGAGTTCTTAAATAAGTAAAGAGCTAAAGAGTAAAGAAAAATAACAGGATTCATGAACTTTAACTGAAAATAAAGTAAATTAATTAAAATTATCTAAGATATTGTATAAGACTTATTTTTTATCAAGTTAGACATAATTTTAATTGAAATCCCCCGATAAATTGCTCTAATTTAAACCGATTCCCTAGAATTCTCAGTTGGTCTTGTCAGTCAACTTGTCAACAGATCGTGCTGGAAGCCACGATCCTAGTGACAACTTCCGAGTAGCGGGCGGAACGTGGACAAGAATTAGCTCACGAATTTAAGCATATCAATCCCAAAACAACTTTTGGGGATCAGGCCAACCGTGTTCCATAAATGTGACTGAAAAAAAGGATAACACCGGCCATTAGATAATGGCACTCTTAACAGCACTTACCAGCAAGTCGAAAAAGCGACCGAGGCTGCGATTCTGTTGCGGTCACGCCTCCTGACCCTGTACTCACTCAAGACCCGCCACGCCCTCAGCCCGTTTCATTTGCCTTAGACTTTTGTTTTCCAAAGTCAATGAACTGGCGCTGAGACTTCACGTAATTTGTGGCCAGCACGTTCGGAAACTGTTTGTATCTGCTTCACTTGTACCACATGTTCGCCGAAAGCCAAAAGTAACCCGCTCCCCGACTCCCCGGCTCTTTGTTGTGTTTTCTTTTTATTATTTTTAGACACCACAAAGTATTAATGCACTCCCGATCGACGATAAGATTGAACTGGCTTGATGCGATCTCAAACGAACGGTTCCCCGGATTACTTTCCGAATCCGAATCCCAGGTGCAATTAGCCGCAATCTGTGGAAATAATCGTTTGTCAATCATCTTCGCAGGCACCGGCTACGCCGATCCCTGTAATTATGAGTAATGGATATTCTCTGTGTGGCAAAGAGTTCGCTTCGCTTTTCCGTCTCTGCCTTTTTTCGTGATCCATTCGAAGCAGCATTGCTAGCAGATGAGTCACTTTGTGAGCTGGCTTGCCAGATATGCGATCTACTGGACCGAGTCAGCCACTCCTACAGACCGGTCCACGATTTTAGAGCACTTAACAGGAAACATTTCGCCATATTTTCGCCAAGCAAAGAAATTGGAAAAGTTGAAAAAAATATTGCAATTCACCCCAATCGCTCCTTTGATATAGCAAACATATTTTAGAGGCGATTGTCTTAAATATTAAAAAATGTGGTAACATGACCCGTCATTCGTTCTATGGAGTGCTGTCGTCAAATTTGGTATTGTTCCATTACATTCTTCGCCGATTTTCAGATAGATTCCTTTATCTAAATGGAAGCCGTTATTTCCAAGTTACTTAATATCTGCAACAGAAGACCTATTTTTATACCCGGTACCCATAGGGTACAAGGGCATTATAAGTTAGTGCCAACCGAAAATGTATGTAACAGGCAGAAGGAGAAATCTCCGACCCTATAAAGTATATATATTCTTGATCAGCGTCACTAGCCGAGTCGATCTAGCCATGTCCGTCTGTCCGTCTGTCCGTCCGTCCGTCCGTGTGAAACAACAGATCTCAGAGACTATAAGAGCTAAAGTTACCAAATTTGGTAACAACATTGGAATCTGTTGCATGCAGATCAAGTTTGTTTTAAAATTTGGCCACGCCCACTTCCGCTCCGGAAAATAATAAAAAACGCTATATAAGCCAAATGCGTGATTTTCGGCGTAAAGTAAATAGATAGACTTAATAAGTGGGCAATCGTGGACGTGTTCTGAAAATTTGAGAGAGAGAGATAGCGCGCGCACGTGCGTTTTGCTCAACATGTTCCTAGCAACATTTGTCTTTATTGGGTGTTGCTCAGCATGTTCCTAGCAACATATGTCTCTTTTGAGTGTTGCTCAACATGTTTGTAGCAATATTTGTCTCTATTTGTCAACATTTCCTTTTTTCCATGTTCATGTGCTGATTAACTTCACCCACAATGCTTTGGGTACCGGGTATCTTACAGTCGGTCACACTCGACTGTAACTTTCCCACTTGTTTGCTGTCAGATAATAAAAATACTGATCAGTTTTTTTGCGTACACTACGTTTGGCACAAGTCCGTAGCCCGATTACAAATCCTGACCTCCCTTGAAGGGATTGAAGGGAAAAGCGAGAAAGAATATGCTATCAAAGCAGAAGAAGATCCCGATGTGTAGGTTTTGTTTTAGTAAGCTCATTCTGAACAATCGGCTTTTAAGCTCGTCTGCCTTGAGCAAAAGACAATCCATGTTATGATTCCCTCCAAGGATATATTAGGATCATCTACAATAAATATTTAACAACTACGAATCAATTGAAATAAAACAAACATTCCTTAAAACCACGAAGATCATCCTGTTCAGGTCGAAATCAAAAGATGCTCAGTTGAAGAATCTCTAAAAAGAATATGTCAAGCCTATGCATACGGTAGCAGGTGGTATTTCGTTATATGGTTTATAACTTTGAGACTATTAGTAAAACATACATACAAACTTGAATATAATCGGTAAATGGGGTTTCAGTGTTTTCAGAGCCTTAGTGATATACATTTTCATTTTGCGTGCGTTTCCTTTACGCTGATTCATTAGAAAAGAAAATATTTGCATTGCTTATCGGTACGAGGAGACAAGAAAAGCGATAAGAAAACAGCAGGCAATCAGTTTTCAGCATATGCAGATATTTGCCTCATATTTGCTGTCATATTTGCCCAACAGCAGGAGATAAGTGTAGATACATACACACAAGCATGTATGTACTTATGTATAGTAGGTAGAAAAGCCGGAGTGGGATGGCAAGTGTAAACAGCGTTTAGTCCAGATTCCAGTGTGTGCAGCCCTGGTCCATTCCACATACAGCTGTGAGCATTATTTGTGTGCTACATCTGGTGATCAAATGCGCCCTCCCGCTCCTCCCCCGCTCAGCACAAAAACAAATATTTACAAAATGCTAGCAAGTGAAGTTGCGAACGAAGCAGCAAAGGAAAATAAAGGGGTGGGAGGGGGACCTAAGGAAGATGGGGCAAGGCAAACTGTGCCGCCAACAACTTCCGTGCTGGGAGCACAGCCTCCCTCACGCCTCCCTCTCACCGCCCTGTTCGTTAACACTTTCTGGATTATGCAGACTCCACCAACACAAACATGCTTGGCACACACACACACCGCAACATTCCCACTGTGGACTGCATTCAAACGAGCTTCTTCCCATCTCACTCCCACCTGGGCCCCAGCTAAGGCTGAAATCAAACACGAGGCGATGGCGCTTTTACCGTTTCCAGATGTGTCATCTTTCCAGCCTTTCCCGCCTCTTTCCGTGTTCCATTTGCAAGTGTCTGGCATAAATATTCATCTTTCTATGCAAATCACTCGCTCCCAATATGTTTTGAATGATGCTCTGGTGGGTCTTTCGATCTCCGGCGGGCGGGCCCGTCATTCGATTAGCCCAGCCCGGCCCTCTTTGCATGTGTGAGCAGGGGCATGCACCTCGAAAGGGGCTAACGATGAGTCGTTGGTCCAGAGAATCGAGCGCGCGCTTTGCTTCCATTTATTTTCTAATGAACGTCGATGCATAATTTAGCATAATTACAGTCAGGTAAAGAATTTTCTTATGCAGACTTTCTGTCTGTCTAACATCTAGATCAATATAGTTATTACCTCGAAAAGATAGAAGACTTTTAGTTCCAAAACATGTTACAATAGTTCAGGGAAGGTGTTAGAATACAGAAATATACATCAGTTAATAATAAACAAACAACAGCAAGCTAATAGCTACACCCAAAAAAAATCGTCATAAAAAGTATATTTCTTAACATGCTGTTATTAATTTGATACTACGAACGTAACAAAATTATACTAATCTGCACCAAAACTTGAGAAAAATCACCAACACGACAAACAGAAAAGAACTAAATTCAGCTAAAGCGATATGTTATCGGACTTTTTATGTAGGTTCGTATACAAATAATTCTCGAACATACACAATTGAAACTACATATATAGTATAAAAACTATACTATTGAGTATAAATTTGATATTGTGAAGTATTAAATCAATACTAAGCTCGATGTACTTCTTGAGAATATTTTTAAGACAACGCGTAGAAAGGTTAAACTCTAGTTTTTTTTTTTTTTTTTTTTATCAACGTTTGATTTTAATTTCTTCTGTTCTGAAGCGATTTCGAAGAAACCTGACTCATTCGTAGGGCTTATCTGACGATCATCTCATAATTTCTTGCTAAGCTAAAATCACGTTGGCCTTGGTTAATTGCATAGGCCATTCATTCACTTCTTTCACTTGGCCGTAATTAAAATTCCCCATTACTCATCCGACTTGAGTGGGGAGTTTGAGCGCTTTGTGGCGCCCAGTCGCATTAGCTCCGTGGGCCAAGAAAGTAGGTCACAGCCTGGCCAGAGCCTGACTGGTAACTGGCAACTGCTAATAATAATTATTATTCTGGCTTGCCCCAATCGAAAGCGCTTCACGCTTCAGCGAAGCCAACGAAGCCAGCGGGGAGAATGGTCAATGGCAGGAGCTGGAGCGATGGGACACTGCCGTTGGCTTTGTTGTATATGGTTCGATTTCCAAAGACCACACCAAACTATTTTCGGCTGGTTGAGCATTAGCTATGGCAGCTCGGCGACTTGTTTTGGCCAATTCCAATCTGCAGGTGGTGGGTTTGGGTTCATTGAACGATTTGAGGCTGGGTTTCTTTGTACTGACTGCAGTGGTGGAACAATGATTAACCAAGTTCCGTATAATTCACAGAGAACCTGCTGCAGAACACGTACTACAATGGCGAAACCGGTGACAGCAGTCTGGGCAGCGAGTGCGGAGTCGGAGATGTCCAGAATCAGCACCACGAGAACCATGACGACCCGGGCGATGGACTGGGGCCCCTGCCTCCCAAATGGGAGACCGCCTACACTGAACGCGGCGAGCTCTACTTCATCGAGTGAGTATAATCAAGGAGTATATAACTATAGAAGAGCGCATCTTCGAAAGAGGGAACGTTTTATACTCTTTGGTATAACACGCATACCTGGAGTCTGCAAAGCATGAAAGTGTCTTCAAGTTAGGTTTCTTCTAAAAATAATACATTTAAAAAGCTTCAACGTCGTCATTGTTTCTGAATAGTTTTAAATTCTGATTTACCCTAGGTTGATCGAGGACTAACCGTAATCTATCTATGTATCTTACAGTCACAACACCGGAACCTCCCACTGGCTGGACCCACGGCTTTCCAAGTACCAGAAAAAGTCGCTGGAGGATTGCTGCGAGGACGAGCTGCCCTACGGTTGGGAGAAGATCGAGGATTCCATGTACGGGATGTACTTCATCGACCATGTAAACCGCAGGACGCAGTACGAAAACCCAGTTCTGGAGGCAAAGCGAAGAGCAGCAGAACAACGCCAGCAACAACAACAACAGCAGCAGCAGCAGCAGCAGCAACAACAGCTAGTGCAGGAACAGCGCTCAAAGACGCCCATCATACTGCCAGAGACCATAGCCTCGGAGGCGGCTGTAGAGCAGGAGGAGGACGAAGGGGCAGTCCCTGTTAAGCTGCCCTACAAGTTCACCCGCAATCCAGCCGAGCTGCAGGGCCAGCGAATCAACACAACGCTGGTGAAGTCATCCCGTGGCCTGGGCTTCACCATCGTCGGCAGTGACGGCAGCTCTGGCGGGGATGTGGAGGAGTTTCTGCAGATCAAGACGGTGGTGCCCAACGGTCCGGCCTGGCTAGACGGACAGCTGCAGACGGGCGATGTGTTGGTCTACGTCAACGATACCTGCGTGCTCGGCTACACGCACCACGATATGGTCAACATCTTCCAGTCAATTATGCCCGGGGAGAGGGCAGCCCTCGAAGTTTGTCGCGGTTACCCCTTGCCATTCGATCCGAATGATCCCAATAACGAGGTGGTGACTGTCGACGGGCGTGACTCGGACAAGCAGCGGCGCCTCAACATGGACGGCAACTACAACTTCCTGGACTTGTCTGGCGAGGGAGCGCTGGCGAACAAGGCCAGTGGCGCTGGCAGCGGTTTTATCCTGATGAAGAAGCCCGAGCTGCACACATTCTCCATTATGAAGGGCGCCATGGGCTTTGGATTCACCATCGCCGATTCCGCCTGCGGGCAGATCGTGAAGAAGATCCTGGACCGCAACTGCTGCACCCAACTGATGGAGGGCGACGTTCTGCTGGAGATCAACGGCAAGCAAGCCGCACTTCTACGTGGGCAGCGGCCTGAAGATCCAGCGCAAACTCCCACGGCGGACCTGTACAGCACCCAGGTAAAGGAGGTTCTGCCCATGCGCCCAAAGACTCCACTGGTGGACACGAGGAGGGCGCGAGTGCAGACGCCCAGCAACGAAGTGGACGGCGAGGCTGGAGGCGACGCAGCAGCTCCCAGAAGTGAGCAGTTGCAGACGCAGGGCAAGTCCAACAACAGTCTGCAGGAGCTGGACGATATACCCTACATGGACCCCTATCCCAAGATGGTCAGCCGGCTAAGCGAGCGCCTGGCGGAGGCCACGCTGCAGGGAGACGCTAACGGTGGCATATACGGACTGCCACCCAGCATGCAACCACTTCCCCTGCCGCTGGTCCACCACGAGTCCTGCTACTGCTACGACTGCCAGGCGCAGCGCTATCGACCCGGGTACTTCGTTCAGGCGGGGGCCGCCAGCAGTGGTCAATATTCTCCGCTGCAGACGGCGCACCTCCAGAACGAGCGCATCCAGCGACGCGTCAACGAGTTGCTCAGTGATCGAAGGCGCGTTGGCTTCGCCAACCTCGATCCTCCCCACCAGCAGCAGCAGCAGCACCAGCAGCCACAGATTCAGCACTCGCCAAGTTGGCGCAACGGAGCCCTGCTGGACGCCTCCGAGGACGCGGACAGGTGCGAACTGACCGAGGTGACGCTGGAGCGCCAGGCGATGGGCTTCGGCTTTCGCATCGTTGGCGGCACCGAGGAGGGCTCCCAGGTCACTGTTGGCCACATAGTGCCGGGTGGGGCTGCCGATCAGGACCAGCGCATAGCCACCGGCGACGAGATTCTCAGTATCGACGGCATTAATGTGGTAAGTGAGCCTTCCTATATCGGGTATCAGTTCCTATTTTAAACTATTGGTTTATTCTTCCAGCTCAACTCTTCGCATCACAAAGTTGTGTCCTTGGTAGGCGAGTCTGCCCTTCGGGGCCAGGTAACTATGATCCTGCGCCGGCGAAGGGCTTCGCTTCTCCAGCAAGCTCTGCCTCTGAGCTCCCAGCAGCGGCCTTATCCCTACGATGTGATCGTGAGTCGGCATGAAAACGAGGGATTCGGATTTGTTATAATTTCGTCATCGAACCACTATTACGGCTCGACTATAGGTGAGGATCACCACTGATTGTCTGTACATGTATCCCTAATATTTAAGCTCAAATGCTTTCTTTTTTTTAAGGAAAACTAATACCCGGCAGTCCAGCGGATCGCTGTGGGGAGCTTAAAGTGGGCGATCGCATTGTGGCAGTAAATCGGATAGAGATAGCTGGAATGTCGCATGGCGACGTGGTGAATCTTATTAAAGAGTCAGGTCTCCATGTGCGCCTCACCATCGGCTGTCCATTGAAAGAGGGCGGTCCCAGTCCCGGCAGCAACACTCCCCTCCAGCCATCGCCCAGTCTATTGAAGGCACCACCCCAGCACCACCAGCAGCAATCACAACTTCACCACCAGCACCAGCACCAGCAATTGGAGATGCCGATGTCTATGCCGATGCCCGGACATGGCAGCTACTTGGAGCGACCCAGCAACAATATCGCAGCCACTCTGGCCCTGCACCAGCAGCAGCCTCAGTTATGACTCTGAGACCTACGGATTCGGCTCTACAAGAGCTTTCTCTAGTGTTAGACCGCATTAGATCGTAGGCCCTAAGTACTTTGTTAAGTAACCCCAAAGACTGAATATAGTAGCATTTGTAGGTGGATAATGCGAGTCTCGAACGTTTTGTACCAGTTTTATTAGATCCCATTTATTGGATTATTTTAGATATTTTTTAAGCTCAAACGTAAGGGAAATATGCCAGTTTGTGTAAGATACGACCTAAATTATACTGTACAAATGTAAAGGACTTCAATATTTTAACACGACTTTCCATGTTACTCCAATAAGATATTATATTGTATTATTCAAATATACGCAATACACAGTCAACCCGTTATTGTTGGCAGAAATAAAAGAATTTTAAGGTTTTTAATCGTTTCTTTTAATTTATTTCGATACATACATTTCTATCAAAAAACAAAAACGTATGCATTTTCACTGCAACTTGGGAGGTGAAACGATTTAAGGACAATAGGCCGCAAGTTGCAATTTCCATACACATCACTTTGGCTGATATCTATGGTTGATGTTGATGTAGTTGCACGTGACCGTACTTGTCTGGCCGCCATTGCTGGACAGCGCACGGGTGATTTGCTGGACCTCAGCAGCAGCCATGCGATTGTTGGCTTGGATCTGCCGTGAGGTCACTCTGCTCGGCTTGGCACATTGGTTGGAATAGGTTATCTGCCGGTACTCGCAACCGTTCCAGTTGTCCAGTTGACGGCCACTCATGTTGATGGTGCTGGGCCAAATAAAACAATTACTTAACTTAAAACAATTCGAAAATAATTTACTGCACTAACCAAGGTTTAATTTTCGGAATAAGCGCCTGAACTCTTTCAGCTGCGTTTAGCTACTGAATCTTAGTTCTTTGTCTGACTTGCTACATCTGCAGATTGGGATTCTATATACAGCTTCTGGCTATGTACACAGCAGATACTCGTTCGAAAACGACGTAGTAACTGTGTATATACAATTCAGGCTATGTGTCACGAACGGGACTCTGAACGATACTAGCTTTTCCGCTTGGATTAGGATTAGCTTTCGTAACTGGTCGAAAGGAACAAATTGTTTACGGGCACTGCGCCATTTTCAATTTCGTTCATATTTAGAGCAAAAAAGATCGCTATAATCGACTACAGAATACCCTGTTCCCAAATCCTAGTTCTTTCTGCTGACCGCCGCTTTTATCCAATTTAAGCTAGATTTGGGCAATTCTCGAGAAAAGCCTTAGCCGAAAAGGTAAAAACTAAATTATTTTTTCTAATGTAGATGAGTGAAAGTTACGAAAAGAAAAATTATTTTACACTTAAGATTTTTTTGTTTCTTAAAAGATTTTTTTTTCAGCTTGTGACTAAAGTTTGAAAAAAAAACAAATATTTTGAATATACTACATATCATTTAAGTACATCTTTTGCACGTCTACTTAAAAAGTTCAACCACTACATAAGTAACTATTGATCGAAAAAAGTTTAGTTCATTGCGATTAATTTGAAAACGAAATTTTCACCAAAATCAATATTAATACAAAATATTGTCCTAATTAAAAGCTAAAAGTGTAGCTTTTTCACTTTAAATGCCAAAATCATTAGATTTTGATTAAGCCGGATAATAATAAAATAATGTTTAAACATCTCAAAAACCTAATTGACACTTAGTGGGTAATTTTACTATCAGAGTTATTTCCTTTATAATATTTGCTCGCATTTTCTATCTGGCTTATCTTAAGCCTTTTTTTGTTGGGCTCGGATTTTGTAATTTTCTTCCCGACTATTTAGAATCATTGGAAAACAAGAAAGGAAGCTAACTTCGGTAAGCCGAAGTTTATATACCCTTGCAGCCTGCAATTTGATAATTAAAAATCTATCTAATGTTAAAAATATTAAATTTTGTAAATTTTGTACATTTTTCATTTTACATGTAGAATTTTACATTTTCATAAAAATCGAGCGATCCCTTCTATGGCAGCTATATGATATAGATGTGCGATAAGTAACAAATTCGGATAAAAATTAATCGCTATACATCATTTAATCGACATACTCCTCTTTTATGTGCGGTATTTATATTTAACAGCCATCTTCGACCGCATAAAATAAGAATTGGATTAAAAAAGCATAGTTAATAAATTGTATTTAGCCATGTCAGTCTGTCTGTAAGCGCCACTAGATCCTAGGTTCAGTAATATCTAGTTACCTGATGATTATGTAAGTAATTAATAATTTAAGTTACAAGCTTTTTTCGCTGCCTCAAAACCCGGTACTGTGTGTCCGTGTCATGCAACAGACGAAAATCTTCAGATCTGATCGTTTATTATACATTTAGTTTAAAGGTGACAACAATCATAGCAAAATTATAGCTACTACTACTTCCCAGTAGTTGGCTTGAACATACCGATCTTTCAAAATATGGCTTAAATGAAGCACAAAAAGAAGAACTCTGTGAAAGTTTTTATTGGGAATAAATTTATTTCACGTAAAAATTAAATGCTGTTCACTTTTAATACACTGATTGCAGTTTAAAATGAACCAAGATTAATATATCAGCCATGATATTTACAATATTCACAACGATATTACTAACAGGTAGGGCCATTTTCGAAATTGTTAATTTTGATGAAATTTCTGCGTTCGAGGCAGATGCCACTTCGAGGTACCCGATATGTTCAACAACCGATTCATTATTCAAAGATCGTTGTGTCTGTTGAACATATCTATAATTGAATTGTTGAGTATTTCGGCTCCCTGTAGTAGATCTACGCGAATTCCCTTTAAAGGCCCTGAATGGAGCCCTGGGGAACTGGAAAAAGTTTGCGCTGTTTGGATAGAAGTCAGATTGATAGTAAGCATTGGAATAGGAATCATATGCATTCTGGCCAAAGTTATGGTCTTGATAATTGTATTGGTCAAAAGAATCAAAGTGGTCGTGATCCTCATAATCCCAATGGCTAAGATCTCTGCGATTCATGATCTGTAGAGGGAATTCAAACGTTTTAAATTCATTATGAATTTTGAATAAAGAAACTTACTCACGAACAAAGCTTCTCTTCTATGTCCGTTTGTCTTTAACTGCTTCTACAAAATAGGTTCAGACTTCTCTCTACCAACTGTCAACTCAACAATTTTATATGTATACAAATGGGCGTTTCCAGGATGGAAAAAACTGCGAGAGTCTGCGAAATGTGGAGAGTAGTTTTAAAAGAAAAACTCTTAATATACAATAAACTATTAAAGAATTATATGTATTATTTAGTTTACAAGCCTATTTCTGATTGGTAACGGTACAAGAATTTCATAAGTTTTTTACCTTACATTTTTCTATGAATAACTTCATATATCCTTGAAAAACTACTTATTTTCCTCTTAATATATTTCAATGAGGAGATTTGGTAGAAAATGTGCAAAATGTTTTGTATGTATTCTTGTATGTATTTACACATGATAATAATGATAGGTACAAATATATGACTTCAAAATAACTGAAAACTGTTTTATTTAGTAATTAAACCCTTGCAGAGTGTATTATAATATATGTGCGTCAGAAGTTTACAACGCTAACAAGGAGGCACTGCCATCCAAAACATTTTTTATAGCCTTGTTCCACTGCTACATTCAGCTCCATTCTCGAGAATGGTCCATTATTTTACATAGGTTTTAAATGGTCCGTTCAAAATCGACAGTCCATCCATTCACCATTCGCCCTGAAGGTTTCTATACATACTAAAAAAAAACACCGAAAATATTGATTATCGACGATATTTTGTGAGTGCCACAGCTATTTGAAAACTTGCAAGGTAAGCACAATTTCTTATTGTTTTTTTAAATATTAATATGTTTTGCATAGAGGAGTGGAAAGAAGCGCAAACGCTCCATTACTTGGGCGCCGCATCATAATGCGCTCGTATTGGATATGTGGAAAAACATAATTCCAGTGCGGTCGCCACAGAAGAACAACCATATATACCAAAAGATGGGCGAAAAGCTGGTTTAAGCCGGCCTAGAAGAAGTGAAGTGGACGGACATCAGGACGAATTACGACAACCTGACCAGGAAGTACAAGAATGAAGTCAACGAGCAGGGTACCACTGGAGGAGCACCTTCAACGTGGATCTATTTTCAACAAGTCCAAGATACTTGGAAACTTCAAGTCCAAGAACATTCCTACGTTTGTCAACGAAAGAAAATATATATCTCTTTCCATAATAAAGAAAACATATAGTTTAATTTATAAATGTTTTGATTTTATAAACAACGCCTGCTCAGCTGTTCGTCCCACTCACATGTCGCCGGAGAATGTAGATGGAGCTGTGGAACAACCGACGGTCCATTTTCAAAAAAACGGAGCAGTGGAACAAGGCTATTATATATTAGATAAATGTATTAAGGATAACCTTTTTGTGCTTCTGGTACGATTTCAGCGAATTCATTATACACTTCAAGTGTGAGTAAGACTTTCTAATTTAAGAGTTTCAAGGTGCACCTAATTCTATGATCATGTGTGCACATATGTATGTATGTCTGTGAATAGATATGTGGAAACTCTTCAAATTGGATCCGCCGATCCGGAACGTCCATGTACTTAGGTACATACGATTTAGATCCTCAAACATTACCACTCGAGCATTTTAGTTGAGCATCCGTTTACATACCAATAAACATTATGTCTATGTACTGATCACTTAAACATATGAATATTTGCAATGAAAAATTGAAAACTCTCAAGTAAAACGTAGTTAAGAATATAACTACATATGTTTGCGTTCCCTTATTTTTCGTGAAACACCAAAGGTAAAGTTAAATACTTACTTATACTTCATTGTCGTTTTTTATTCATTTTTGTTGTTCACTTCTCCAGACTTATCAAACTGTACACAAGAGGTATGACATTATAGCTAATACGAGTACAAGTATTGTAGAGGACCATACAAAAGATAATGTGTCTGTTAAATAGGCTTAGGCTTACGAGCGAATGTGGCGCTTATATTGGCTTGATCTTGAAGTGCAGACCGATGAGTGAGAAGACCAGGCACTTGAGATCCTGCACCAGGTAGTAGAAACAGCGCAGTCCCTCGGGGTCCTTTGATCGGTTCACGTCCACCAGAGAGCCGGTTTTCGAGGTTGTGAACGAGATGTGTTCATCGCCTATGACGATTTCCAGTTCCTGAAAGGGACTTGGTTAGTACAGCCATTCACATGCGGTCGCCCAATAAAACTCACCTGGCGGCCAACGCGGTCTGGTGGCGGCCAAGGCAGGTCGTCCTCCTGCATAATCTCCGAGTCGATTATGATGCGCTTCAGCTCCTCCATCACGGACGCATGCACGAAGGCCTCTTTGCGGATCATGGTATCATTTTTGTAGTTGGAGTTGTTGGCGTAGCGCAGCTTGCCATCCGGCCGGAACTCGAACTCCAAGAACTCGTGCCCGAACTTGCCCTTGTGGCCTACGTAGTAGCGTAGGTAGAAGTCTTCCGTGGACATGGTAATGCTAGGTTTTTATGTGTGAAAACGCCGGCGAAAAATGCTATTTATTTTCTCAACTTTTAGAAAATTTAGAGGTGGAAGTCAATCGATTTTTCGTATAGATGAGCGCCGGTCTATCTTCGGAGTCACGGCACAAAACCCGAAAAGTCAGATCACGCACGAAACTCAAAATATTTTTGTTATTCGATTATTAAAATAAAAGACGCTATAGAAAAATTTCCTTTTCGTTTTATTTACGTATGTGATTATAGTTTTCAGTCAAAATAGTTAACATTCATGATCAAGAAATGTTTTTCAAAGACGATATATCGGCCTGTTTTTGTGTCACGTCCGGCACGCGGCCAACTCTAATCGATTGTGCGCGACTATCCGTCTATCGATAGCAGAACAACAATCCACTTCCAAGTCGCTCTGATTTGTGTTAAAATGTAACTTAATTCCGTGGCCATGGATCTACCTCAACAAGTACTTCGCTCCCACGCCACGGTAAGCCTCCGCCGCTGCCGCTTTCGGACGGAGCAGCAGCAGTGCGCCTTCCAAGCAACATTGTAAATAGCGCAAAATTGCAACAAAGTAGGAAATTCTGATTGTTTTCCCCTTGTGACTGTTTGAGTGTGTGCGTGCGTGGCCACCGCCGTTGTAATGGCGTCCATGTCAAAATGGGAGAGGACGCACGGATAGCTCTCCGGTTCCGGCTCGAGCGCCAGCTCCACCTCCACATCAAAAGCCATCTCCGCGCCGTATCTCGGTCAAAGTAATTTTACAAAAACACAAACGTCCATTAATTTTCGCAGAGAGAGCGGGAGAGCGATGAGCGCAAAGAGAGGCGGTGGGCCAAGTGAAAGTGCAAGGACTCGCGGGCTCATGCGCCGCACTTGGCGGGAAAACGGAAAACGGAGCACGTGCGGCCCCAGTCGTCCTTCGGGAAATGTCGGTCGTGCAACAAAGTTGCGCTCAGCTGCGACTCCGACTCACAGCCCAATCTGCTTCGCTCTGCTCCGACTCCGGGTGCGTGCGCTCTTTACGAGCGGTTACTTGGTGGTGGTTTGTTTTGACTGCCCGCCCGGAAAATCGATGACATTGAGTGCAACAAAGTTGCCGCCCATCGCGCTGCATCGTCCTCCGCCTGTGTGCCCCGCCTAGTAATACCCGAGCCGCCTTTCTCGAGTGGCTTCTCCTCCAAATCCCACAATATTTACAGCAGTTTATGCAAACAATTCGCACTCGCTCTCGCTCTGACCCCGCTCGGGGCTGCTCGCTCTCCGTCCGGATCCTAAGGCCGGAGCTCTGTCGGGCCGCAGTTTACAACTTTGTTAACTTCGGGCCTTTGTGTGAGCAGTCTGTATCCAGGACAGTAACCGGGACGGAGTTACTTTGTTGCGCATTAATTGATTTTTTCCGCAATCAGGTTTTGTGTCTTTGTAGAACTTCAAGTTGTAATAAAAACGGTGACAAAGTTTCACATTATCCTTAGAATCCTTTGGGTAGAGCAAAGCGGTGAGTGCATTACATCGCAAGGAAGATTATGAAAAGGAGGCGGATTGTGTGAAAGTAAAGTTGGGGGTAGATTGTGTGTATCCCAAATAGGTGGGAATGGGGCGTTTACCTCCAATGTGGGTTCATTTCCTATTGCAGAATTTAGAGTGGGCTCTTTGGAGTCACTAAGCCGATTCCCTGTGGCAATTACATAGCATACATCTGAGGGCTTTATACGTTTGTTTGTTTGTTAACTCAGGTCGTATAAATTGCGGCGCTCCCCTAAGTAAAGCTATTAAACACGAAACCATTTGCTATCTAGATTTGCAGTCAGCACGACAAGCTAATAATAGTGACTTGTTTTCCCATTTGGACATTTATTTCAGACCATCTAGGGACCGACCCATCCGCTGCCGCATGCAACATTTCGCCGCCTCTGACGGAGCAGTTATGGATACATGAAACGATTCACGAAGTAACGCGAAGCCAACATGTCAACGAACCTCAGCCCGGCGCTAGTATGCATCCCCATCAGAATGCAGCCGCATCCCTCAGAGAACGGGAACGTGATCGGGAAGTCAGGGCAACGGGCTCCTCCTCGCAACGCAACCTGCTCGAGTTCCTGTGCATATGCGTGGCTTGCATCGCCTGCTACTACAATAGCACACAGTGCGGACTAGTCTTCGACGACATCAGCGCGATAAGGGATAACAAGGATTTGCGGCCCCACACGCCCCTGCGCAACGTCTTCCTCAACGACTTTTGGGGCACGCCGATGCGCAAGGAGCAGTCCCACAAGTCCTATCGGCCGCTCACCGTGCTGACGTTCCGGTTCAACTACTTGCTGCATGCGCTGGAGCCGTTTGGCTACCATTTCGTTAACCTGCTGCTGCACTTGTCGGTCTGCCTGCTGTGGCGTCGGGTCTGCCGGCTGCTGCTGCGCCAGTGTGCATCGTCGGGCAGTAATGCGACCTCGGCCCCATCTTCCTCGCTCAACACATGCGCCTTCGTGGCCTCGCTGCTCTTCGCCACTCACCCGGTGCACACGGAGGCCGTTACTGGCGTTGTCGGTCGCGCTGAATTGCTCTCTTCCATCTGCTTTCTGGCAGCTTTTCTCAGCTACGCCAAGTCCGTTGCCGACTCGGGCTCGGGCAATTCGCCTCGCACCCATTGGCTGGCTCTGTTTTCCTGCTTTGGCAGTTGCCTGCTGGCCTCCATGCTGTGCAAGGAGCAGGGCATCACCATCGCCGGCATATGCGTGGTCTACGAGCTGTTCGTTGTGCAGCAGCTGCGACCGCTGCACCTTTGCCACTTTGTGCTGCGTCTATTTGAGGAGCAGCAGCCCGAGCAGCAGTCTCCCAAGTTAACAAAACCGGCAGCCGGCATCCGACGCTGGTCTTCCTCGGCGCTGTGGAAACGCCTGTGCTTTCTGGCCGGCATAACGCTGGCCCTCTTGGTGGGTCGGGTCTATGTGATGGGCTCTCAGCTGCCCATCTTCACGCGATTCGACAATCCAGCCTCGGCGGCGGAAACGCCTGAGCGGCAACTTACCTACGGCTACTTGATCTACCTGAACTGCTGGCTACTGCTCTGCCCCTCTCAGCTCTGCTGCGACTGGACAATGGGTGAGAACTACTTAAGTGTGAAAATTGAATAAAATTCACAAAACCACATATATTTCAGGCACTGTCCCGCTGCTGGAGGGGTTTGCGGATGCCCGCAACGTGACCACATTGCTTACCTTTCTGGCTCTGGGAACTTTGGTTGTCAAGGCCTGCTTCACCCGAAACTTGGCACAATCACGAACGCTGATCATGTGTCTTGGCTGGATGGTGCTGCCGTTTCTGCCAGCCTCGAATCTCTTCTTCCCCGTTGGCTTCGTGGTGGCCGAACGCATTCTGTACATGCCCTCGATGGGCTACTGCCTGCTGGTGGCCTATGGCTTTGAGCAACTACAAAGGCGCCTCAAGGGGAGCGTCAAGTGCCAGCGATTGGGTCAAATGGCCCTGGCCGTCCTGCTGCTATCCCACGCCCTGAAGACCCATCAACGCAACTGGGACTGGCGCACCGAGTACTCGTTATTTATGTCGGGGGTGCATGTGAATCAGCGCAACGCCAAGTTGTACAACAACGTGGGACATGCCCTGGAGAACGATGGCAGATTCGAGGAGGCATTGCTGTACTTTCAGCAGGCCGTACGCATACAGACGGACGATATTGGGGCCCACATAAATGTGGGGCGGACCTATAACAATCTCAAGCGGTATGCGGAGGCCGAGCAGGCCTACATCCAGGCCAAGGCACTGTTTCCCCAGGCCAAGCCTGGCGTTAGCTACCATGCACGCATTGCCCCCAATCACCTCAATGTGTTCATTAACCTGGCGAATCTCATAGCCAAGAATCAAACGCGATTGGAGGAGGCTGATCACCTCTATAGGCAGGCCATCAGCATGCGGAGCGACTATGTCCAGGCCTATATAAACCGCGGCGACATCCTCATGAAGTTGAACCGCACCGCCCAGGCACAGGAGGTCTATGAGCAGGCTCTGCTCTACGACAGCGAGAACGCGGACATCTACTACAATCTGGGCGTGGTCTTCTTGGAGCAGGGCAAGAGCCATCAGGCACAGGTGTACTTCAACAAGGCCATCGAACTGTATCCCGAGCACGAGCAGGCGCTGCTCAACTCGGCCATTCTGCTGCAGGAACTGGGTGGCGAGGAGGCTCGCCAGCTGTCTCGGTCTCGCCTCTACAAAGTGCTGGCCAAGGACGACAAGAACGAGAAAGTATACTTCAACCTTGGCATGCTGGCCATGGACGAGTCGAGCTTCGACGAGGCCGAGCAGTTCTTCAAGCGGGCCATCCACTTGAAGTCGGACTTCCGCAGCGCCCTGTTTAATCTGGCGCTGTTGCTGGCGGACACAAAGAGGCCCTCGATGCGGTGCCGTTCCTCAATCAACTAATCCGCCATCATGCATCGCATGTAAAGGGACTAATTCTGTTGGGCGACATCTACATCAATCACATGAAGGATCTGGACGCGGCAGAGACGTGCTATCGCAGCATCCTTCAATACGATCCGCACAACACCCAGGGCCTGCACAACCTGTGCGTGGTCTTCGTGGAGCGCAAAAGGCTGGCCAAGGCGGCCGCCTGCCTGCAGTATGCACAGCGCCTGGCCCCCGCCGAAGACTACATCGGTCGGCATCTGCAGATAGTCCATGCTCGGCTGCAGAAAATCAACAAGTTACCTGATTCGGCGCCAGAGCGACAGCTCGCGTACGAGGACTATGATCCACTTGAGTTTAAGCTGCCCCACAAGCCGCGTAAGAGATCATAGCAAAAGTTGGCACTGCCCCGGCATGAACCGAATAGCAGTTATAAGCGTGTATAAAGACATAAGTTGGGCGTTGATGGAAGACAATTTCTGAGAGTCTGATTAAGCTAACACGAAACGGGAGGAGTGCTCCACTCCGAACAACTCCATTGTACTTATTAGTTATTGTAGTAAATCTCAGATTTAACACTTATTTTCACAGATATTTATAAAACTTATTTGTATTGTGACCACAGCTGATATTTGTTTTGTAAATACATTTTATAATTAATATGTAAAGGGCCAGCAGAGTTGCATTTACCAAAATACCGTAATGACATGTACTTAAATAACTGAATAATAAAATAATGGTACCACAATTAAAACAATCTTTTTGATGTTCATACTCCGTTTATTATTATCTTCCGTTTGCATTTGTGTGATATAGACTCTTAAATACGTAAATAGATGTATTCGTAACAGTTACTAGCTTTATACAAGGCCGAATACATGCTTTCAATACATTCGGAAAAAATCGTGTGTTAAAATGAAATGAAATGGCGTGGAGCTCCAGTTGAGCTCCTCCATAAATTAGGTGGCAACGCCAAACGAAAATATAATGAAATTAGGAAAATTGCTGTCAGAATAAGGTAAACCTGTTTAATATCTTAAAATGGACTACATATTCACAGATTCGAAAGTTCGTGAGCTTCTCGCGGTGGTCAAGGAAGGTCTCATATTTCTGAAAATTGTACAGGTCCGGCATCTCATCTGTCAATATGAATGCATGAATTCTTGGGTGTGTATAAACAGGGGCTATTTTGATTTCAGATATTCAATTATGCATTGCAATGCATGTATTCCATAGTACAAACCCAGTAAGAATCTTAGCTGTCCCTTGCCATGAAAAATAAATTTTCGATCGATATCCGTTTTGAGTTATATTTAGAGCTCAGCACAAGTTAGTAATGCTCTCTACTACTCTCGACTAATAGTAATCGCATTTGATATAGTTTGCACAATATTCGTTTTCCCCTTGTTGCTATATGCGGACTATAAAATTGATATTTCCTGTTGATGACATTTTCCTCGATTCGCTTACAAGTGAACTTATCGCTAGAGGGGCACATTAAGATATAGAAAATTAATTTCTTATAAAATCGGTGAGCACATTCTGAATAAATGTCATACAATGGAGCTACTACAATAGTATCTACTTATATCAACCGATTCCGATTCTGCGAGTGACTAGATTTTCTTCTTCAACTTCAACTATGCTCTGGCGCGAGTGGCCTCCAGATGGCTGTACATAAGGCAGCGGGTGACCAGGGGACAGACCCAGACTCACTCACAGGCTATTTTGCCGTCGAAACTGCTCAGGGCTATGGCAAAGGCCTGCATCGCGCAGAGAGGATAGCGATAGTCCATGGTGAACACGTCCTCCGATGTGCGGCCGAACTGCATTACTATGTACTCGGGATCGGAGTCGTGGACCAGCTGAAAGTTCTTCACCGACGCCTGGGTGACGCGTCCGTGAAAGTTCAGTACGTACGACTGGGTCTCGTCGTTCCACACCGGTGTCTTGTTGTGCAGCTCCACAATGTTGTCCATATTCTGTAAGAAAATCCGGCATTAAACAGCATTTAAGAATTCACTCGAAGTGGGATAAGTATTCGTCTCACCTTCATCTTCCACAGGTCGAGAATGCCCTGCTGCTTGGGATCCGCCGAACTGATCTTGACACGCTGATCGTCCTCAGTCATGCCCGGCAGTATCACAGTCATGTTGCGGGGTCCCTTGAATCCCAGAATGTTGGTGTCCTGCAAAAATTGAGTTGAAATTGAATTGTGAATCGAAACCAAAACAAGTCTTATAATTAGGTGTCTTTTGATGCTAACTTGCTGATAAGGTACACAATTTTCGTTGTTGAAAAACATACTCTTAAATGGTTCATTAGTTGTTCGAAACAATTGGTATTTTAAGCCGGGTAATGATTTAAAAAGATTAAGGATCACAAAAAATATAGTTTTTCCAGTCGTTTTTCATGATAGAGTACACCCAAAACAAAAACAAAAAAGCTACAGTCGAGTTTAACCGACTTTACTTACCCAAAGTATTGTCTTAAAATACACTCAAAATGTTGACAGATAAAGAAACATTTTGCAAAATATCAAAGTGTATTCTCAATTGTACGCAGCTTTTATACTGCGCCAAAAGCACGCAACACTGTATGCCGTTTTTTCGAGTAAGATTTAATTGTTTAATAACTTCCATGTTTATCATCCGATTTACTCAAATTTTCAGAAAACGTCAGCAAATGCCTACTTAATTATTGTACATATTTACTTTGTTTACGAATCGCGTATAAAGTTTTTACGTTTTTGAGTGGAAACAGATTCAATGTTGTCAAAATTAACTCTAGCTCTTATAGTCTCTAAGATCTGTTGTTTCACACGGACAGACAGACGGACAGACGGACATGGCTAGATCGTCCAGTCTTGGTGCAGATTATTATAGTTTTTATACTTTCGAAGTATCAAATTAATAAGCATCTTATTAAAAATTTTTTAATACTCAAGAGTATAGAAATCATGTAACGATAGTATAGTTTCTATGACGATTTTTTTTAAGGTTAGATACAGCAAATAACGGGATTATGGATCGATAAGTTTACAGGAACTAATTAGAATAGATCAAAGCAAACACTTGAATCGATCTAGCCATCAGACTAGATTCTCAGTTATTGAACTATATGGATTAAACTTTCCTAATAGACTTATTTATATTGCAGGAAGTGTATAAGTCGATCATTTTGGATATCTGGAGCTACATAAATCAGACAGTAATATGATTTGGTTTTCATTTAATCAAAATGGACGACATAACCTTATTAAAAACCGTCAAAGGAGCAAATGAGCCAACTGCAAGGGTATACCTTCGGCTCAAAATAGTTAGGTTCCTTTCTTGTTGGGTCAAATGAAAAAAAGGAAGGTAAACGCACAACCAAACATCACACCTATTATCTTGCCTATGAGTGTGCGTGGACTTACGTAAATTATGACGGCCAGGTCTAGTCTAGGGCTTTCCGAGCTCTCCTTGTTGCCATTGTCAAAGACCGTGAAGGATGTGCCAAAGACATTGGAGCGTAGCTTGCCACAGAATCCATCGGCGTTGCGGGACAGGTCCGTGGGATCGCAGCTGACTATGTAGTTTGACGTCTTGCTCTTCTTGCGTTTGCGGCCTACAAAGGGAATCAAGTTAGAAAGTGCTCTAAAACGAGGGCGGAGAATCGGGACCCACCTCCAAGCAGGAATATCTTCTTGCCGTAGTCCCGCTCCAGGTGGAGATAGTAGATGGGAAAGAGGCCCCGGTCCATGCCTTTGCGGTCGCGAGTGATGCGGCACTTGTAGAGAACGCCCTGCGGCGCTGGCTGCATCACGAACTGGTCGATGTTCCCGATGACATCACCCTCGGACTCCCCACCGGCCCCGTTTCCCGTTCCGTTGCTGCTGCCGTCCGCCGTCGCATCCTTGAAGGGCGACGCGGCCAGACCGGCGGGACGCACTGGCGCCGCTCCCGCCACATTGCGATTGGTGTAGTCGTCCTCGTCGAGGGTGTCGCTGAAGGAGTGCTGGCGGGCACGCGGTCGCTGGGAGTTGGTAGAATTTGCGCTGTGCGGCGCGGTTTGCTGCTGCTGCTCGATCACGGTCACTGGACTGCTCTCCTCGTCCTCCAGCTCGTGTGACGATATCTCCTCGATAAGATCAGCTGTAAGGGTAATAATATGTCAAATTAAATATTAATATCATATTATAATATTATTAATATATGTATATGATTCCCGATCACATTTATAATATATTGCCGGTTTCTCGTCTCACTATTTAAGTCTCAGGTAGCTATTTGTCCGAAGAATGTAAAAACTGATAAAATTGACGAAAAGCAAATCGGTTTTCTCAATACCTGTAATTTATCTGAACGAATAAGAATGCTTAGAAATGTGCTGTAGAGCGCAAGCACACTTTGAAATGGCCTTTCTTTTTCTTCAGTTGGCTCTCTAGACTTGACTCGACAGGGAGTCAGAGTCCCCTTAAATGTTAGCTTTCACATTGAGGTGGAAGAAAACCATAGATTCTTAACAGGGACTTAATCTGTCCGAGAAATTTTAACTGGGAGGCGAGAACCCGGACCGTAGGTGAAATAAACGTTAAATCTTTTCTAAGGCTTATAATTTTAATTTAGTATCTAAACTCTTAATTTCTGAAGTCCGAAAATGGTAAAAACAAGATAAACGTCACGAAAAAGCAAATCGGTTTTCTTGTCACCTGTCATTTATTTAAACGAGAAAGATTAACAGAGTGCTAGAAACTGTGCTGTAAAGCTCAAGCAGTTGGCTCTCTGGAATTGACTTCACAGGGAGTCAGAGTCTCTGTTAAAGTTAGCTCTCACATTGAGGCGGAAGAATTCTTACAGGAACTTAATCTGTCAGAGAAATTTTAACAGTGAGGCGAGAAATCGGACCTTAGGCGAATGAAATGTTGAATCTTTATAGAGATTAGAATATAAACTCTTCATTTCTGAAGCATGAAAACTTTGAAGTATTATTCTTATCACAATACCGCAGCTACCGCAGTGTGAGGAAACTTACCCTCCTGGTTGATGGTGCTCAGGCTGCGCATGTTGTTCGAGTGGTTGCGACTCGTGTTCATGGCAACTGGAGGGACGCCGCCACCGGGGCTACCGTTGGCCAGTATCTGGTCCGGGTTCTGGGGAGAGCTGATGAACTGCATGGGTCCGTCGTAGGCGTGGAGCTCGCGGCTGTTGCTCCGCATCCCGGACATCGGGCGGTTGATCTGGAGATCACTGGCCTGGACCATGCCCGGAGAGGCGCGCTTCTGGCGGATGTAGGCCTCCATCAGCTGGCGCTGCAAGTAGAAAGTCCGAAAAGATTGTTTACTTCGCGTTCTTAATTTAATCATGGGCCCCTGCACAAGCAAGGAAACAATATAGATTGATTAGATTAGATGGGAACCACCTTAGCCGAGGTAATGAGGCAGTAAATCAAATAATGGCGACGGCGTCGGCTGATGGACGTCCAGGAGAGCCGTTGGCACCGTAACCGCAATTATTTTTGATTTACTGAGCGACGACGACGACTCGCTGGCGAATTTTAGCATATCCAATTAGGCGGCCCAGTTTCGAGTTGCAACAAATTGCAAAACAGAATTTACACCCACGCAGCAGATAAGTAACCGCAATAAAAGCCTAAATATTTGCATATGCATGGATACCCCTAATCCCATCCAGCGGAATGCACAACGAGCTCCAGGTAATTGGCCGCGACGGGGGGCAGGAGCGCAGAGAATCGAGTTGATCCATCAGCACCATCCCACCCCAACCCCATGGCCATTCCCCAAGCCCCAGTCGGGAGCTCACTCAACGGCCTGCGACTGGTGGTGGGTGTGGGAATGCGAATGCAAATGGACGCGGTACGAGCCACCGCCAAATGACATGTGGGACACAGTGGATGGCAATGATTTCATTAAAGATTTAAATTTCAAGTTCACGTTCATGCTCACCAGCGCAAAAATAAGAGCCGTATCTTGCAAAAGTTGCGCTAAAATTGCGCAGATAAATCAAGGGAAATGAATATTTCGCGCCCTCTCCTGGTCTTCCCTTTTCAAAGGAGATAAAAAATATGGATATTAAGGCCCGAAATTGCCTTCCCCACAAAGCGTACGACTTGAAATATTAATGGATTAATATTTAAAATAAAATATTTGACTTGCAATAGGACAAATGAGCTTTTAAAATTGGGAATAAAGGAATCGGAAAGTAAGTAAGTATCAACAAAAGTTTCTATATACTTAAAAGAGTTTATTTCCTTCAAGATTTTGGGGTGCCTTCCTCGACAATATCTCCACATTATGTATTTTCCTTTAAAAAAAGTATAGCTTGTTTTTAGCGCGTTTATTGCTTGGCATAAATATCGTTTTTGGGTTACAGAACTCTGGGATCTACAGGAGATTAACGTTACTCAGGATGCTCTCAACGGTGGCGTTAACCTCGCGCTCCTTGCGCGCCGGATCGCACTGGAGCTGGAAGTAGCCCGGCAGGTCCTGCTCTGCCTCAAAGGCACTTGTTCGATTGGCGTCCAGCCAGAGGTCTAGCCTGTCGTAGATGACGCCGGTGGGTCCTTGCTGCAGGAACGAGTCAATGGATACGCGGTCCTTGAGGTCCGAGCCCCAGAGCAGGACGATGGGCACCTGGGCCTTGCACCGCTGCACCAACGCCGGATCCGCCTTGAAGAAGACGGCGTTGGGCGAAACTCCGCCCAAATCGAAGGCCTGGGCGAAGTTCACGCTTTGCTCCACGGTGCTAGTTCGCGGATCGCTAAAGACGTACTCCTTGCTGCTGGAGAGGAAGAGCACGGGGTACATGTGCTGCTTGAAGCGAAGCAGGGAGCACAGGTCCGCGTCGAAGCTCTTCAGCACGTTGAGCCGCCCGCAGCCGTGTCGGCGCACCACCGACAGGATGCGATCCGCGAACAGGTTCTTGTCCAGCGTCTGCTCGCTCTCGTACTGGCCGTCCGCCTTCTGCTGGGGCCACTTGATCTCGATGTCGAAGCCGGTGCTCTGGTTCACGCGCTCGAAGAAGTCCTGCAGCGTGGGGAAGAGGCGCTGCTCCGGGGGCTCGACGTTGTTGTGCGCTGGATATTCGACGATTTTGCTGCCCACGATCCGGTAGGTCTTCAGCTCCTTCAGCTGCTCGTAGGTGATGTCCTTCAGCAGCACCTCGGTCAGGTCGTCGCTGCTCGTCGGTGTCTTGGAGTTCATGCACACGCGGATGGAGAAGTCGTGGTGGATGATGGGCACCAGATCGCTAGTCAGCTGGACGTCGAACTCCACCAGGTCCGCGCCCAACTCCGAGGAGGCCAGCATCGAGGCCACCGTGTTCTCGATCAGGGGAGCCGCATTCGACGTAACCGTGAGACTCTTGCCCAGTCCCCGGTGGCCGATCTCCAGAGCCGTCCAGTTGCTGCGCCAGTAGTTGGCGAAGCTGGTTCGCAGGTCGAAGCCGTCCTGCTCCATGGGCCGGATGAGCAGGTACTCCAGTCGGAGCACGCCCACCACTCGCTGCCAGAGCGGAGAGATCAGTGTGACGGAGAGAGCCCTCGCTGCCGGTCAGGAAAGTGGGCAGTAGATGGGCGTAGCCCAGCAGTCGAACCAGGCTCTCCTCGGCCTGCTCGGCATAGACCTCGACCAGGTAGGCGACCTGCTCCAGCTGCTCGAGGGCGACGTGGAACATCAGTATATCTTCCGCTGAGAAGGGCACTCCGTACTCCGGCTGGACTCGCAGTCTGCTGTTTCCATAGGCCATTCGCACGTACTCCACGTTGGCACGAGCCGAGCTCAGGATGGGCGCCAGGCTGCTTGGATCCACGGGCTGCAATCGCAGTCGTAGCTGGCCGCGTCCGCCCCTCCGGCTGCTCCTCCAGACTCAGGGCGTCGTGGAACACCTTCAGCTGGAGGATGCTGCCCGAGTCCTGGAGCCAACCGCGCGACAGCTGTCGCTCCGCTCCAATGAGCCCGAACTCGTCGCTGCGGTTCCCGGGGAACTTGGTGGTGTTAAAGGTCCTGGCCAGGACGTGCGACTCCCAGCGACGCACCTGCACCGTGCCACTCTGACCCACTGCAGCCGCAAAGTATCGGTACTCCACGCTGCTGTTCTGGGGGATTTCCACGGACGCGGTCCACACGTTGTGCGTGGCGGTGCGATTGAGCAGCAGTGCCCGGCCCGCCTGCCAGGCACCCAAAATGGGCAGGTTGCCCACCAGGGCGGGGCGCTCGAAGGCCGCCAGCTGAGTTTCCGCTGTCTCCGGCAGTGTCAGCGTGAAGTTGAAGAGCAGCGGGGCATTCCGCTTGAGCGGCACGTAGCGCCGGGCAGCATAGTACTTCTCGTAGTAGGATGTGTCGCAGAAGGTCTCCACGGGCAGCAGGCACAGAGTGCTCACCCAGGCGATGGTGAACGCCACGAAAGTCTTCGACCAGGACATCGACATGTCGGCTGTGTCTGCCCGCGACGGCGATCGCGGTGCTACTGAAGACTGGCAGTCGCGTTTGGGTTTGTGTTTGGGGATATATGGCCACGCTCTTATCGCTGGATCGCTGGATCGGTGGCGGAGATTTATGGCAGTCGCCACATCTTCGATCAAGTGGGCGACGCGATAAGGTACCGATGGCTACCGGAGTCTCGACGCGAATGCGAATTCCGACTCGTCTGGCCGGCGGTCAAGCCCGTTCTGTTCTCGCACGTGTGGCCCAGACTCGTGCACCCCGCAGCCACAGATACAGATACAGATACAGATATAGATGCAGATACATCTGACGATAGTCGTACTGCGACGTGCTCATCAAAAGCTTCGGTCGGGGTGGTGCCTACGTCACCGCCAACCCGGGTGGCCACAGGGGCAGTTTTAAGTGGATTTGATTCCGAGTATTGCGCAAAAGCTTCACCTTCAATGGAATGGCTACATACTCTACTCATACATAGTATGGCGGGCGGGCGGTCGGCTCCTCTTATATGGTGGCTGACCCCCAGTCGCGCAATTTACATGGTGAAAGTCTGTCAGCGGCCGTGTAATTCATCCGCTTCGCTCAATTACCGATTTCGTAACGTTTTGTTTCCTTGGGCGACGAAAAAATAATAATAATAATGCTCCGGGCAGGTACAGTTCCGCCGTCGCAACGGAGCTCGAAGCGCTCGAAGGGTAATCTGAGAGCTGAGAGCGCGTAATTACATTCGCCCGGAGTTCCTGGCTCCTCCCGGGTCTGCTCCATCTCTGAAGCCACTACTACTCCTCCCTGGGGCACGTTCGACGGACTGTTATTATTTTCTTTATGAGAGCAACGCGATTATGTGAAAATTCGAAATCAGTTGGCTGCCAAGAAAAACTCAAGCACTGAGCACGTACGGCACACACAGGAAGCCGCACGGAGAGAGGAAATGCAGAGCTCTCGGGGGGAACAACAAGAGATGTCGCCTCCGGCAGAGTCGGAGGCGAAAACTTGCAAAAAGTCCAAGTGGAGCACGACAGAACACACAACTCTTCCGCGGGCTTCGTTTATGGGTTGACATAAATAACAAGTAGCGAGCGGGAAATGCATAAAATTAAGCTCAGTGCGACGCTTCTAGCTGATGGAGCAGTCAATGGTGCAAGGCATTAGGTGACTTTGTAGCACTTTCATCTGGAGCATCTCTGGGAGCGCATCGTAAAGCCCGAGAATTTATCACTGGCTTATCAAGTCAAATAAAGGGGGTGCCTTTTATGAGAGGGATTTACTGGAAAATTAAAGAATTAAACCTTATTATCATCATATAAACTATACAATGTGAAGGGTTTAAGCTGAATTTTCGTTGTAGATTCGTATAAAAATAATACCCGAAAATACACAATTGAAACTATAGAGTATTAAAACTATACTATTGAGTATATATTTGATATTATTAAGTATTAAACCTATACTTAACTCGTTATACCGCTTGAGTATATTTTTAAGAAAACGCGTAGGAAGGCTAAAGTCTTGGTTTTTTTTTTTTTTGGGTGTAGTTGGATTTGGGATGAAATAAAAGATAATACAGCTGTCATAAACCGTACTAACTTATTAATTCAACACTATTAAGTATCCCCCAAGAGCAAAACATCGTTCAGACCTAATCCCTCGCTTAATACATAATCATAAGATTTTATTATTTTTCAATTTCACAGACACACGCTCAGCGTCTCGGGCGAAAAGCCAAATTAAACGAGAATATACGGCTGCGGGGACGGAGGCGGAGGCGGGGCGTCGTTAACGGGGAAATGTGCAAATGTTTCTCAGCAACTTTTTGGGTTTTGCTCAGCGCATTTATTTTAATTTGGGGCCAGACAAATTTGCGTATACGTAACGAAGGGGTCGCAATAAAAGACATGGGCACCGGGCGCACACACGCACATAAGAGAAGGTCAACTGTGGCATACTTTCGGGGGTCGCGTAATAAAATGATTACTCATACGCCCCGTGCGCCAAACAAGGAAATTGAGAGCGTCAGCAAGGCAAACAGGCCGGAATGTATGGCATTGTGGCTCTTTTGTTGCCGCAGCTCGCTTGTTGTTTTTTGTTGTTTGTTGTTTGCAAATACGACAACAGCCGGGACAAGCACAACAACCCCTTCGTCCTCCCGCCAGCCACCAGCCATTGAGCTGGCAAGGACCGGCTGCTGACTGCTGGCGGCTGATGTGTTTTGGCATAAGGGATTATATGCACGTATTACAGCGGCTTAAGTGAGCTTCCGCAGAGCCAAAAAGGCGACAGGCAAGGCTTACACCCAGAAAAATCGATCTGAAAGTTTTGAATGTATTTAAATTTTACTCTCAGTTTAATAATGAGATTAGTTTCCTGTTCATTACCCCAATACCTGCATATATAAAATTGTAGAAGCTTTTTTCGGGCCAGTGCAGGACCTGGTAATAGCTGAAAACTTGAATAGGTTTCGCCAAGTGAGGAGCTACTCGTCCCACTGCATAAATCCACGCACACACACCAAATTCAATAGGCGATGGGCTGGAAAAATGCTCATCAATTTTCAGCCTGGTCAACAGACAATAGCAACAGCTTGGATGTATCCACGATCCGGCCATTAACCCCTGGAGAGCGGGGCACGGAACTGGAACTGCGTGAAAACTATTACGAGGGGCATCATCATAACAGCTTTTCGCCTTCGCCTTTGCCTTTGACGACCCCCTCACTCGACCTGCTCGTGTTGGTTTTGGCCATATTGACATTCATTTACGTGCTCGCTTCATTAAGCCATAAGCCGGGGTCGTGTCGGGTGTGTCATGTCCGCACAATGGAGACACAGTCCCAAACAAGAGGATGCCGAAATTGGATAAAGAGCTTGCGGACATTGGCTTATGGCATTGGCTGCGAAACAAAATGCTCAGTCATTTGTAGCTATAAAAGTTTTTGAGACAAGTCCTTGCAAATATTATTTGGCAGCGGGTTCATTCACAGAGTGAAGCTGAAGCAGGACATTGTGGTTAGTCAGTGGCTTCAATAATATATATCCCCATTCAAACGGAGAGTCCTGAAAAATGGATGGCAAGCTGAAACAAAAGTTTCAAATGCACATATTAAGCTATGCCATGACCAACTTCCGGCGGCGAACATTTCCAAAGCATGAAAGTATAGATTGGTTTTCCCCGAACAATTAGAACGTTTTTGGTTTCTAAATAGATTACCGCATGACTGAACCGGCCATCCAATATTGACTAGCTTTAAAAATTTAATGACTCTGCTGCGCTCCTTTTTTTCTTCTCATGTCCGCTTCGGTCCCTTGTGTTTAAGGTCAGGTGAATTCAATTTCCGGCTCGACTCGGAAACAAGTTAATTCTGGGATCCAATGACCGAACTCATTTGGTTTAGGAAAGATGACCACAGAGAAAACCCACAATCAACATGCCAAGGATGCGAATGCTTACGGACATGTGAGCACTAGAGCTGGTAGAACATCGATAGTATTGATTGGCATTTTATATTATTGAGCAATAAGACAAAGACATTTTAGGTTTATGGAAGCTTGGGACACATTTAAACGGTTTTTCCGTGCAGTTGAATTGTAGTATTTTACTAATATTCGATATTCAATAATTTTGCCTAGAAAAGTTATCAAGTTCGGTTAAATTGCTGAAAACTAAAGGTTGGAGAAAAGGCAGGCTTAAAGCATTAAGCCTCCCAGTCGATAATATCGATAAGACAAGATATTTTAAATTTATCGAAGTTTGGGAACATTCAAAATGTTTTTCTTTGCAGTTGAATTGTAGTTATTATTACTATTATTGGATATTAAATAATTTTGCCTATAAAAGTAATCAAATCAATTAAATTGCTGAAAAGTAACGGTTGGAGAAAAGGCACAATCGATATTATCGATCATTCACTTAATATCGGTGACTGTGCCAGCTCTACGGTGACTTCTTCCGCCTTTTGCATAACATACCAACATCCAACTGCCATTCCGAGCTGTCTCCTTTGTCCGGGTTTGCAGTTGTATGTTGGCCAACCGCAAGGAAAAGCAACAAATGGGGACAAGAAAATTGCTGCGGTTTTCCCAAGCTCTCGTCCTTTCCCCATCGTGGCATCGCCCTGTTTCCCCCTTCTCTTCCGCTCAATGTTGTTGGCAAGTACTTTGATTTCCGTATTCGGGGCCTGACAAGTGCGAATTCGCTTGCTCGCAGCCTACTGACAAAGTTTTTAAGTCCCGACAAAGCCACTTAAGGACCAACAGCCCTGTCACAAAATACATTTGAGACGCGTGAGATCCTCGGGCGCAAATTAGTTACGTTTTTAGTGTAATTCCCCCTTGCCGCCCCTTTGTATGCAAATTCCGAACAATAACAAGGATAACAACAAGAGCCAACAAACGAAACAAGGAGCGGCATTGACTGCGGCTTTGTGTGCAAGCCTGCGAGTGTGAACCCGTGTGTGAGCTTGACTCCGGGCGTGTGTGCGTCGGTGCCCGAGAGTATGCAGCGAAATGCGACGAGGGGCAAGTGTCTGAACAAGAGAAAAGGAATAGAAAACAATCGCGATGCCAACGCGGCCACATTGAGTCGTGGTGCTGTGATATTTTTGCAAAATATGGGCACATACATTATCTTTTTGACTTTTATTTTATTTTCATTAAAATTCCTCATCTTTAAAGGTCACGGCAACTCAATTCAGTTTGGAATAACACCTTACGGCTTTATAATCATATAATAAATATAAGTAGACTCTTCTGGTATATCAATTAGGACGGACGACTACATAGGGACGATAAGCACCGAAGTGTGCGCAAGGAAACTTCTAGTGATTTTGATAACATTTTCGGACTTCTTTTTAACATACACGGACTTCCTTGTCGATTTAATAAAATTTCTGTTTTTGCGGAAAGTCTCCGAGAGGTTTTGGACTTACACGGAAGCGTTAACAGAGAGAAATTAAAATTTCTGTTAGGATTTTTCGAAAGTGAAAACTAGAAAAGGTCTGGGAAATAATTTCCTTGTAGATCTTTTGGAAATGGAAACTGGGACAGGCCTGTATAAGTTTGAAAATCGGAACGCTGCTCCAAATTTTCTCCTTAATTTCCATGTTTACATTTTTTAATATAATAATAATTTGTAAAAACTGTTTATTGTCAAATAATTTGATATCAGACTGTTAATTGTCACATAATTTGATATCAGACATTATTTTTTAATTTAATTTTTTTAACCTCCTTAAGAGGTGCTTTTCTTCGATATGTAGTATTTCAGTACCGTTTTGGGGTTACCATGGTATCAATCCAATTTCGGCAGCAATTAAAGTTTCAACTATGAACCTTTATTTATATCAAAGGAGTAAAGACTTTGCCCTCTAGTCTTAAATTAATTTTAATGGTCTTAAAGCACATAGCAACTTTTTTTTTGTCTTTATCGCTTTATCAAATTTATGGACTTACAGCCGACCATGTCTAAGCCACAGTGCAGAGAAGTCAAAGTAATGTAGCCTCTGGCGAATCCCGGCCTTTGTTCTACATATTTGTGGGTGTCGGAAGGCATGTGTCCGCAATGGTGAAGGGCAGGGAAGGCTGACAAACAGAAAGACCGTGAGCTCACTCGTTAGCACTAGGACACATGGCCCGTACTCACAGCTAGGTCCCAGCCATCTCCTGTTCACGCTTCTGCACCTGCCTCGGGACTTTGGGACGTAGGGACACTGGGACGTTGGGCAAACACCCAGGAGCCCGATTCTGCTGGCCCGCACTCCCTGCAGAAAGGTCAAATCAGTTTCCAATGTGGCATGTGTCCGCCTGGCAGGTCCTCCATCCGATGTCCCAGTGTGCCCGAGGACCGCCTTGACGGCCACCGATTCCCCGGATGTGCCAAGTTCCCCGGCGAGTGCTCGGGGAGAATTGTTTGTGCGGGGCAAACAGAAAGAGTTGGCAGGTGGCGACGAGTGAGTCGGTTGCCTGGCCATTGTTGCCACGGGAATGTGAACACCCAGACGTAAGTAAGTCGTTGGTAGACAGGAAGAAATACCATAAACCTATTTTGGAAGTTTTGAATTTGCCTGAACTCAACTCTTGAGGCACTCATGAAATTAAAATTTGCTTATGTAAACATATATATTTGGTAGTATTAAGTGTGAACATGCTGTTATATAATTCTGTTAAGTAGTAGTAGTGAGAACATCTTGTTATATAATGTATTCTGCATATATTCGATATACTGATAATTTTGTTTTATATTTTTACTTTACTTTATTTTCGTCTTGACTTTGAATTTTACGGTTGTAACTTATGAACTCGGACAAAAATTCCGTAGAATTTCGTACTCCTGAGTCCCAATATAGAAATATGGAGTTTAATTTGCTCATTTTTCCCCAGTGTTCCTTAATATTCTGCTATATTCAGTGTGCTCTTTGGTCGGTGAAGGTGTGGAGGTGCTGGCAATCCAAATATTAATGGACATGGCCTGTTTGGTAAAGGGACTTTGGACGCTCCTTTGTTGCAGGCGCAGGATGGAATAATACGGAATAATATGGAATAATGGGAATATTTAATATTAGGTGTATGCAGGTCCTGCAAGGTTCCATGAAAAATCATTAAGTCTGGTTTCATATTTCGCACACGGAAATAAATTTCAATCAAAGCAAAGGGGGAAAATATGGTTTTGAGTTAGCAACGTATTACAAACAGCATTTTTCAATTAATAAAATGAATGGATACGGATACGGAGAGTCAGGGACCATTTCAGACGGGGTTACTCTCCGAAACGAAATAATAAAAAAATCACATTTCTAAGCCGAACGAGTGTTGCTTTTGTTGGGGATATAAAAAGCGAATGAAAAATAGGAAATTGAAAAAGTTTTGGTTCGCGCGTTGCCACCGGGAAGCACAATATTTTTATTACGGACAAAAATGCTGGTCCATTGCGTTGTTCTTTGCCAAATCCCGTGTCGAGGCAACTTTCCTTCCAACTATTCAATAGTTTTTCCAGTTTTACTCGACTCAGCTCATAAAGTTTTGAAAAAAGAGCTTACAACTTACAAACAAGTTTCGCTAAAGAAAAAATGTTCATTAATTAAAGTGCTTCTTAAGCCATTGTTGGGATAAAAGAGATGACCACGGACCCGCCGAAAACCAGATTGCAAAATGCAGAAAATCTCCAAGGTATGCGCCTGAAAATGCTTCCCGGTCTTTTGTTTCCTCACTTAACCAGCAGCCTCGCCTCACCCTTTATGCCCACTTTCCACGGCTCAAAGTGAATGGCGAATGAGCGCAGATGCTCATTCACTCGTTTCAGTTTAAAGACCCCGAAAATTGTGGCATTTTAAGAACTCTCGTTATGTGTGCTCATAAAATGGAGCCCCCGCATGCACACACGGACATGCCTTGCATCTCTGCGGTCCTCGCGCAGGATACATGCAGGGATACTCGCATCTACCAGCATCCTGCTCGCATTCTTCAGTTAAGTTTTTCCAGTCGTGGTATTGGCAGGTCTCTGGGACTCCCGGTCCCCGTTTTTATTTCCCTAGCTCAATATGGAAATTCTTTGGCCACACATTCCCTCAGTCGCTGGTTCTGTCTCTGACATCCTCACATATTTATTTGCTACTTACGAGATATTACTTTTCCTCCTTTCTGGCTAGATAAATTTGCTTTCATAAAAGTGACTGCAAAATCTGCGCGCAAGATATTTCTGTTGCATACCAAAACGGTTGAGACCTTGTCTGGGCTGAAGTCTGAAGTTTTTGTGCGAGGTTAACCGAGGTGAGGCTGGGAGCTGGGGTTCTTAAGGTGACGACTGTGTGAAATATAAACAAAGTTGCTGCCTCGAGAAGTATGTGACAAATGGCAGGAAACTTTGCGAGCAGGACAAATACGATAGGGGAATTAATTCAGCTGAGAGTTCGCAGGACAGATATGTGGGTTATATGCGGGTTTACCGAGATATACACGTTTTTTGCAGACTCCTTTAAAGCTCACGAATCTAGGGCAACTTCATTTTGATTAAGTTTTTTCTCTTTTTTAGGTTACGTGTCCGGTAATCCCAGTTTTTCCTTTCCAACAGTTGCAACTTTTCGTGGGCAAAAAACATCCTGACCAATGAAATCCTAACTTATTGTCCCAAGGCCACCCGAGGGATGTTGTCGCATCTTCTTAAGTTAATCGGCTTTGGCCCAAATATATATAAAATTCCTTTTTTTTCATTTCGTTAAACCCAAAACGTTTACCAACTGCATATGTGTGTGTCAGTCAGAGCAGAGGCTGGGGCAGCGGATGGAGGACTGGGACTGGGGAATCCTGCTTTGGCATTTTGCAGGCAATTGGAAACTTTCAATATAAATGCTTCTGTGCGCCTTTGATTGCGGTAACTGGGAAATGGCAATGCGAAGCGAATGAGAATGCGAATGAAACTTTCCACGTCCGCAGGGACCGGACGGATGGGGCCATCAACGAGCCACATGGGAATCGGGAAGTTCCTCCATTCTGCCCAGGAAAGGGGCAGACACATTGAACACATTTAATGCCCATGGATGCTGCCTGTCGTCGGCCGAATGACTCGATTTAATATTCATGTGGAGGGGATGGGAATGAATGCAGAGAAGAGGGTGTGGATGAGGATCTCGGTACAGCCGTTTAACCACGTTCCCCGGGGCCAGCTTTGCTAATTTACTTGCAATTATGATAAGGCCTTGTAACTGAACAGGGATTTAACTGGATTTGCCAAATTGTTATTTAATTAGGGTCTCAGCAGAGCCAAAGCTCCGCTGGGATTTATTTACATTCACTTGTTGTCTGAGCGGAAGCCTGGGACATGCATTTCCGCTTCGCTTTCCTTTCGTCCTGGCGAAACTTGAGCGCAAAATTGCAGCCTACTTAGGCGAGGCGGGCTCGCTGCCTTGAGAGCGCCGAATGCAAAAAGTTTTCCTTTCATCTGCAGGCTGCAGTCTGTAGTCTGCAGTCCTGATTACGCATCCTTGAGAGCGGCGCCAGTGCCAGTTGTGGCGTATTCATCAAGTGACGACAGTTTTAAGCAGACAGTAATTATTTTAATTGCATCTGGGGACAGTCGGGCGTGGGTGGGGACTCAAACAGCATGTCAAAGCTAATTAGCCAAACTAAAACGTCTTGAGGTGGAGTTTCGCCTTTGGGCAAAGATAGGTTCCCATAAATCATGCAGTTAAGGCCACAAATAAGCAACGATTTTAAATAAAATTTGATTGATGGCCTCAAGGATGAGCGGTGGCTCAGAATGAGTTGCCAGCACGCGCACACACACCTCCGAAGCTTTCCTTCGGTATGCAAATATATGGACACAGGACGGCAGGCAGGCAAGGATAACGTTGCCTTGGCACAGTGAGCCAAGCACAGCTGCGGTGCAAAGTTTTATCAATAAAAACTCCTTGCAAGTTGCAACAGCAACTTGCAACTTCTGCCACCATTGCAACTATCGCATGTTGCAGCTGCGACAGCTGCTGCTGCAATGCCAGGTTTGGCTCGAACGGCTGTCATGTCGTTTTCTGGCTTCGAATGTGTTCCGTTCGCATTAAAAGTGAAAAGTGAAATTCAATGTGCCATTTCATCCGCACACTTTCTCCCTTAAAATATGTATATGGTAGATGGGGCCCGATGGGCGATGACAATGCGTCCCAATCCGACTTTTGTGTGTGCGAGCGATATCTCATTTTGAATAGTCCGACCTTGCTGGAGACCTTCGCATTCGATACAGGCCCCTGCCTTCGCCCAGGAACATCGCAATTTGATTAAAATATGCAAATGTCATTGGAAGGGAACATGGTTGGGGCGCAACCTGAAAGTATTCGGGTTAATTATACTCCTCGATTAATTCTATAGCTTGTCTGCATAATAAATGGCTTTCCCCATTAATTGCGTTCTATCAAATCATTGCGCCGCCTTGGGCCCGAATTAATAGCTGGGCCAATCGGACATTATGATTGTCATATGTCACTGGCAGATCATTAATTCCGATTCGACATCGTCGATAGGAAATCTGGAGTTCTTTTGTGTGTCGTGTGACGTCAAAAATCGCGTTGTCCGTGGCAACTGAATAAAAAAGGGATTAGACCCTTCTGCGGGGGAAAAAGTGCAATGGGATTGATTGAAATGCAATCGCGTATACGACACGTGGAGCGACATTGCAGGGGCGTTCTGTTGTCAGACGTTGTTGTTGCGCTTGTGGTTCAGTGTCAGAACAAACAGAAACAAGAGGGGCACGCAATCGATAAAAAACACACACAGGCAGTGGTGTAGTTTTAAGGGGGGGCTTAGGGAACTACATGGGAATTAATCTCGACTCGGGCAGGCCAAAAATTGTCCTTATAAATCCAGGTATTAAAATATACCAAATGCAAATTCAGCCTTCCACAGAAGAAATTACGCTGGTTAAGAAAAAATATGCAAGCGTGACAAAGAAATCGTCATGAATTATAGATATCGGTTAATATCTATCAGAATCAAAGGCTTTTATTCGCCAGCTCCAAAAAATTTCGATTTTTGTCGACCTGTGTAATTAGTCTAATTATAAAGACATTATTTGTATTGATTTAAAATTGTTTCAACATTGTGACAGGACACCTTTTTTGTGACAGTACCTCTCAACCCCCCCATAGCTATAGGACACGCCCATGCAGTCAGAGCACCAAAGGTTGTCAAAGAACTGAGTAAACTACAGGTGCAAAGTGATGGAAGTGGCAGGGGGCAGAGGGACTCTATGAGGAGCCTAACGATAACAGAGCTAATCCAACCTGAACGCTGACATGCCCGACTGGCTCTGGCGCACTGAGCGGATGGATGGATGAGTGAATGAATGAATGAGTGACGAGGACATTGCCTAGCTGGCTGCCAACAGAAAATGCCAGCGGGACGAGTTCCCATTTCATTGACGGTTCGTGGCACTCCTCACTCTTTCCAAACTCACATGTGGAACCTTCGATTTTTCCGAGTTGACAGACCGCGTTCCCATTACAATGAGTCGAAGGACGAAGAAGCAAGGAGCTTTGTTTAACTTTCTCCCTTCTTCTTGGGACTCGTGTAGTTAAGGTGAAAGTTGAGGCCGCGCCTTGACCACTTTTCCCCGGTTCCTGGAAGGGCTGCACACATTCCCATTTAATATTCGAATTGAGTCGCTTGGTCCTTGGCAATGGCTTTTATTTTGATAGAATTGAGAGCTGCGATAAAATTGTTCACTTGACTTTTCTATAAATCATGGATATCTTGAATTTAAAGATTTTGTTAAATTAAATCTAGAATAACTAGAGTAAAGTCTATCTTCGAAAAGAAAAAAAAAAAATTATTATCAAGGAACCCTTACACGAATACATTATTCTAGACACGTACAAGTCCAACGATATCTTTCTTCACTTGACTTTTCTATCGAAAGCATTTAAATGAATTCGCAAGGATTTATTTAGGCACTGATTTCATACTATTACAAAAATAATCTAGATTTAATTTAAAGGCAATCAGAAAATGATCGGAATAATATTAAAACAGATTCATTGCATTTAATTATTACAGAAGCTGAATTAAGACAGCAATCCTATTTTTCTGAAAAGACTTCTTGGCAGTCCTTAATTTTTAAGTAGTCCCAATATAAAATAAGTGCCAAAGAAGTAAAGAAATTAATGCTCATTCGCTTGCTCTGTAAAGGATTTTCAGCAATTTTTTTTCTTCACCCACAATGCTTCGGGTATCGGATATCTCACTGGCGGTCCCACTTGTTTCAATACATTAATACATTATATTAGGGAGAAAGTATTAACGAGAATCCCTTTAAAATTCATTAGACGTGTTCATTATCCTGAGCACGTAAACGACACAAAATTACTTTTAAAACAAGAAAGTAGATAACTTTGGTAAGCCGAAATTTTAATACCCTTCAGTTCTTATTACAGCTATAAGATATAGTCGACCGCGCTGTATAAAATCGCTCGTGTTAAAACATTGATGTATGAAAACACAAAACCTTAGCCGATTTTCCTAGATTGTTACCGAAATTTATTTTATTTATTTATTTTTTATCGAAGATACATATTTAGATTTTCCTATTACTTTCATGTTTATTTTGCGATGGTTCTTATGGCGATGGTTCTTAAAGTCGTATGTATTAAAAAACAATGACGTATTATACATTTTCATATTATTATCCATTTAATTTTTGATTGTATCTATGGACTTGTATATACTTTGCTCGGAGCTCTTAAGTCGTAAAAAATTGTCCTATCTTAGAGAAAATGCAAATTTGGTGAGACATGACTATTTTTATAATTTTTGTTTTTCTAATTTTATGATTTTTCTTATGGCAGGTATAAGATATAGTCGTCCGACTATCGTACTATCTGAATTAAACGGACGTTTTATTCAAATCAGCTAAAAATCTGAAAGTCTTGTCTAGCACAGATGTACTTGTCTTTTGATGCTGACCAAGAATCCTTTACTGCATTGCAAACTTCTGACTAAAACTGCAAATCCCTCTGCAAGGGTTAAAATAATCAGCTTTCCATACTGCTTTTGGCTTTTGAAACATTTAATTCGACATTTCCCATCTGGACAACGAGGATAGCCGTTTTAATTGGTGTTTGCTCGGATCAAACAGCGCGATTTCTCATCCAACGAAATTGAAGCTCCCCAATTGAAGCTCGTCTCAATGGAAGCAATAAAACAAACAGCTACCACTAATTAGGCCAGGGAATATGGATTCGGCTGCGGGGAGGCATCCGAGGTGGCGGTTAAGGTGGACGTGGGGCAAGGGGCAAGAGTTGGCGCAGCCGACACAAAGTTTTCGCTTTCAGCCGCTTTAAGGTTAACCGCAATTAGCTGCCAGCAGGGGCTGTGTCCTTGGGGGAGAGGACGGGATGGGGACTGGGTCTGGGTCCAGGCAAACAATCAAAATCAGACGCTGGCCGCAAGTGGGAAACGGGCAGCGCACGGGGCGAGCCGCAAGCCGCAAACGAGCACGCGGAGGGCGAGGCGGTAAGAGCAAGTTGATGGAAGAACCTCAGGCTTCTGCCGCCGGGGAACTCGGAATGGGATTCAGTGGGAGTAGTGGGTGGCAGGAGCTCCCCAAGATGGGGCACTTAATTGTTGCATACTTCGAGGGGCAATCAAAAGTTACTGACCGGAAAGACCACCAACACTCCATAAATGTACGATGGCGGATTACTTTTTGTCTGAAATTATAAAATGTACAGCGTTTTAACAGCTCAGCAAGCCTTTTCAGATTTTTTTCAACTTTTGCAGCTCGTGGGAAGCCCATTACGGTGTCGACAGCCCGTCGCCGACGCCCGGAATGGCGCGGCTCAAATCTCCGGGGTAGCCGGCGAAAGTGGCGCTGAAAGTGTAATTAAGGGGAGATTTAAGCCAAATGCAGCGGATGAGCCAGGCCAGCCAGTAGGAAATAGGCAGCCGCAAGAGGGACGTCCTGCAGTCGCTCAATGATTTTCCTCTTTTATGTTTTCCGTTTATTTCCATTTACAACGCCCGCTGGCTTTTCATTTTAAATGCCCGCCGCCAGCGCCGAAAAGTCGAGAGCAATAAATGTTTTATGGCTGCCTTGATGACTCGATTTGAAAAATAAACAATGATCTGAGTTTGCTCAGCAAGGGGAAACGAATATCCATCACACTTTTCGCAGCGAAAATGATTTAGCATGGCTTTGTCGTTCGGCGGACTTTAATTAAATTGGATTTGCAAACTGAAACTTGCACAAAGCTGCATGGTAATTGAAAGCCAACTCTGTTTTTATTAAATAAATAACGTTTTTCACAAATTAATATGTTTTTTTGTTTATTAAGCAGCACTTTAAAGGGCTGCATTAATCCGAAACTTCGCAGGAAAGGCGGACTACCGAAGAGGAATTTAATTACCTAAATGAAAGCTCTATTTTCGTATGATTTTTACACGCTGCTTTTAATTAAATTTCTAATGAGGGACAGTGCTATCTCTCTCGCAGTGGTGCTGGGGGCAGCGAGACGTATGATGAAGCTGAATTAATTAGCTTACAACTCCGCTGGCTGTCCATTTCGACGGCAAAGGCAGTCGTCACCGCGAGGGATGCTCGGCGAGTTCGCCGGACACATTCCCCTTGACTTTTTGGCCAGGTGAAAACGCCTGAAATCGGCAATTCATTTGCAAAATAAACGTAAATCAAATTGAATAAATACAGTTATTTGCTCATGACAGCTGCACACACACATTTCCCTTGGGGCTGCCTCCGGATGAGAATTCGAAGCTGACATAAATATTGCAGAAGCAAACAGCACTGCGCCAGCCCAGCTCCAGAGTAATTGGATTTGCTCTTTCTGGTCTGACTGGTAGCCTTTAAATGCCCGATTTAAATGCAAATTGAAGCGGATGGCCTCTTCCAGCCGGGCTCAATTGGGCTTGCAGCAGTTTCTCATGCAGCCATTCACGACTTGAAGTCACTTGAAAAAGTCTTAATCTCCGGCCAGTCGCAGGAGGCGAGTGTCATAAATCTGTCGACTCGTCCAAGATGGCAACAAGGAATAATCTGACTATTAAGGTCCGTTCGGACATTTTCATCTCGAAGCAGCAAGAAGCGAAGGAGGCGGCGAGGAGGACTCTCCAGTGAAATGTGAAAAATCTCAGTTGAGCGAATGGAAAATGGGAAGGACGCCGCCAACTGTTGCCCAGTCCCCCCAGCGCCTCGCTGTCAGGACAGCAAGGACTGAGGAGACACCCGAAGGACGTCGCAGGGAGAAAGTATGATTTTGTAATAAAGCAAAGTAAGTCGGCGTCGAGGGACCGAGGACACCGACATCCCCTTCCCCACGGAGCGATATTAAATAAGCCATTTGTATTAACGCTTCCTTCGCCTTTTCAATTCAATCGCCTGATGTCCTTCGCAATCGCAGTCCGTATTTCGCCGAAATCCTTTATTGGATTTTACCAATCGCTGTGGCACTTGTCATAATTTCCCAATTAACATTCATGGCTTTATGCAAATGCCCCGCAAAAGCCGCATTATTGTCCTACCTTTATGCATTTTAATTGGTTCTGCAGATATCTGGCCTAATTAGTTTCCAATCGAAAAGAACAATTGCACATAATCGCCACTGTTGTCGTCAAACGGAATTCGCATTAATATTAGATCAGGCGGCACATAAACATAAATTACTCGGCGACAACACTTGGCCGAATCATGTCCCGGCCTTAATTCGGGCCAGAGTCCTTCCTGAATACAAATGGAGCCGGGCTAAGGACTAATGGCCTCGTTGATTGCCCAGCCAGGACCGGAGAAAGCGAGACCCGCGGCTGCAGATCCCGCCCGGATTGCTGTCCACTCGCAAAAGGATAAAGATAAACCACAGACCACCCGACCACTTAATCAGTGACGTGAGCTCTGCAAACTGTCAGCTGCAGCTTCCGCCGCGTTGTTGCAACCACAGCAAACCACACGTGTGACAGCCGACCACAGAACACAGCCGATGTGCAAAAGGCGATTAAAGACATTTTTTTTTATTGGTATTATTTTCCAACACTGGAAAAACAATTACTTTCAACTATGAAACGTACTTTTAGTCGATTTAACTTAGTTTTGGGTAATTCTTCTGTTTTAAAAAGTTTCTCTGCTAAATCAAAAGTCATTGGAAACGCTGAAGCTTTATATTTCGAACAATTATTTCTTATTCCAAAATATAAATATCCAAATAATATAAAGATAAACATTTTAAGTGGGTTTAAAAGGAAAATTATGAAAACTATTTGCTTTTCATTGCTGAATAAATGTATACACATATGTAGCTGCTGAAAAGAAATTATAAATGTCTTTGTAGATATGTATATTTATCCAATATTTAAATTACCTGAGCTAATTACTTTTACACAATTACTGACAGCGCATATTTATTTATTTATTATTTTTTAAATATTTATTTAATTAGGTCCATTTAATCTAGCTAAACATCCCAGCATTTTGAAGCTCTGTGGATGTGACTAGGTTGCTTAAATTCGAAAATATTTGCGTCAACCGTCAGCATTAATTTTGGCAACTGTGACATAGTTAAGCCACTGGAAAAGCTCCGCCACAAGTTTGCCAATTAAATCAGATTTATTCATATTTGTAATGAAAACAAATTGTTTAGCCTGTGTGAAATATTCGCTAAATTCCACAACAGCCAGGCTGCGAAGAGCGAGCTAAAAGTTTGCAGCTCTCTCATCACAACACCACTCCCTGGGTTGTAATTAATTTGCAACATGCAGCCAGCTCCAGCTCCAGGTCCTGCTCCTGCTCCTGCTTCTTGGCTGCTGCATATGCAAAACTTTTGCTGGCGTGGCTGACGGTGCCGCAGGAACTTTGTGTCTGATAAATTGAATCAAGTTGCCGACTATAGCTATAGCCGTCAAATTGCAATTAATGGAATCTGCAATTGAAATGAGGTTCCGCAGCTTCTTATAATATAACAAAGAGAGTGTATGGATTGCTTTAAAATATATAACTATTTGTTTTCAAAAGCTATTACTTGAAGATGCTTATAAGGCGATCATTATGGAAACTACCCTTGTGGCGATCTTACGTTGCCATCTGGCAACACAATAATTGGTCACATTCCAACATAAACGTCGATTAGTCACACTGTCTCTACAAAAGCGACACCGCGTCGCTTCAAGAAAATACACAGTTGCTTACTGTTAAGTTAAAATAATATATTTAGATGTTAATAAGAGAATTATTAATATAAACGTTTAACCAAGGACATGCATGGTTGAATCGAAACACCAAACCTTTAAGCTTTAAAGTCTAAAGTAAAGCATGCATTTTGTGAGAGTGCCATCTTCTTTAATTTAAAATTTTTGTGTGAGTAAGCTGAAAATCATCCTGACTTTTATATCATTATTTTAAAGGCTTCTTCTGTGCGTAATAACCTGACGTCAAGTGCCTGTTTTCAACGATCCAAAGCCCAAAGTTTGCAGTGCAGGATGTGAGATGAAACTGGAGTCCGGCACTTGGTCACTTGGTCACTAAGCTGGCAACTGGGAACTGGCAACTGCCAACTGCAGTTTCCGTCAAATAAAAATGGCAGCAGCTCAAACTGAAATGGGAGCTGCTGAAAAGGCACACGGCTATGAAAGCTTTTATCCGGCAATTTATTGCCGGCTATTAGTATATGTGTCCGAATTTGTGTGCTCTCATTGAAAATGAATTGCTTTTTAGGTAACCCGAGTAGTATTTGGGCTCCGTTTCAATACGTGGTTTCCATTCATCACGGACTTCCCTGCAAAGTCTCCCCCGCTGCCTGTTGCTCTTTGAGAAGTATTCTGCGAAATTCGTCCTGGATTAGGGGGCGTTTAGGTGCGAACAATTCGCAAAGAGCTTGCCATGAATTATAAAAACATTGCCGGGCGTTTACGGCTTTTGCCTACTTATTCGGCCTTGAGGGGTCGCATTTTTTCCGCCGTCTACTGCACCAGAATTTTAAAGGTGAGCCAGGGGATTTTCCACGAATTACTCATCAAATAGTTGCGGCACAACGGAATAAAATTCTCCATCGCATAGTTCGGAAAAAGTCGGCATTTGGTACTCAGCTCGGGGCGGGCATTTTATTTCTGAGGCGTCGGATATTGCCTTTGAAAAGCTTTTAACAAAGCACTCAATCAGTTCCTAATGACGGGCCTAAATGCGCATCTAATACCCTGTCTCATCCCATCTAGCTGCTGGCCATATTAAATATTGAAGCCTCTGACTTTGATGGCTGACATTCGAGAAGTTTGTTTGAATTTTCGATTCGATTCGATTCCTTTTCAGCCGGCATTTCCGCTCCCGTTGGGTCAAGAACCTCGGACTGAAAGCAACAGAGCCCAAATTACAGGCTTGGAACAAAGGAAAAGGCCGTAAAGTCAAGTGACGGCACCCAAGACCACTGGGGTGGACCTTAGTTGCTAGTGGAATTAAAGGCAATTTGGCTTGGAAGTCTGGCCTGGAATATTATTATTATATTTCTAACAGTATATTCTCTATTTATTTTGTTTCAAATTACTATATTAGAACTGTCATAATGTAAAAAATAGGTAGATATACTTCACACACTCAAATTAAGTGGGAGTCTAAGAGCAAATTATTAATTGTTTCCAGTGCATTAAAGATTGTGAGCCATTTCCATTGCCTTAGATTTAGTAAAATCTAGGATATGAGTCGTTCAGACTGGCTTAGATGAAGTTTATTGTAAACTATATGGAAAGGTGTTTAAAATAAACTTCAAATTATTTAGAAATCCAAATTCCTTGTCATTTGTTTTATATTTTATACATATACAAATTTTGTAGTGAGCTTTCCAAATAATTTAAATTCCATTTTGAAATCTCAGTTCTTATTTTCAGAGGCTCACCACACTGTTCATGCATATTTGGAAAGTGAAGGCGGTGCGTCATATCCGCTTCGGGCTTGTATATTTATTGGCGTTCGTGTGAGGGAAAGTGCGAGCAAAGTTTTGGGAAAATCGAGCATTATGCTCACACGTGGGAGGGGCGAGAGCAATTGAGTGACTTAGTGCTCCGCATTATCCTGTGGCTTAGTGCGCCACCGACCCCAAGAACTTGGCGCGAACTGCCATCGATTTTGCGACCTCCTCGGTTAATGGTACTCCATGGGCGACGGCAGACATGAAAACAATACTATATACTCGTTTTGTTCATATTTCTAGCTGGCTGTCTGTCTGTGTCCCGCCTATCCTGGCTGTGTTGGCTGTGACAGTTGCCCCTAGTTACGCAGGACCCAAACAATACAATTATGGTACGGGGAAGTACACCCCAAAGTCTTCATTAATCCTTTGTGTACATTTAGCAACCGCTTTATGAGTTGACGGCCATATATCTTCCTGTTGATTTATGCCAAGTGCAAATTGGCTCCAGTTCACTTTTGCTCCTTTTCACTTTGTGGGTCTCTTTTCTTTTTTATGGCAGAAATAAATTTGGTTTTATTTTAACTCAAGAGAACTGGCTAGGCGATTGTCCAGAGAGATGAATGGCGCATGCATTTCCTTCCAAAAAGTTTATGCCTCGGCATGACTGGGTCTTCGCTAGAATATTAATAAATTCTTTCTGCCCGTATCTGAAGCTTAGGCTTAGGAATATTGATGCATAGACTAGGCTCTCTGTAAGGCAATCTTGGAACGGAATAGGAGTATTAAATTTCAATTAAATTTCTGTTTTATCGAAATAGAACATTTTTTCCAGACAATGTCTTGGAATTATGCTTTCATGATGTCCTGCCATTAGGAAACCTCGACGAGCCGTGAAAAGCTTTTGCATGTTTTATAAGCCAGCAAGACACGGAATCGAACCAACTCGAAGGACCTGCAAACTCCTACTTGGCAACCACATCGAAGTCGTTCGATTTGTCTGTGTGGTGTGGGTTGGTTGGGTCGCAACTCGTGCCACCAACATAATTAGGGCCAATGACAGGCCCTTCGGGCTGCAGCCAGTGCACCACCCATTCCGCACTCCCGGAAGCCTTCGTTGCTCGGTTTCGATTTATTTGGGCCCCGTTGCTCGGGCAACAGACGGCCAGGTGGCCACGAGGAATTGGGCACAACAAAACGATTCGGAAAAGGCGTTGAGGCGCTTGGGTGTCGTCGGGATGGCGGATGGCGGTCAGATTTGCGGTTGGAAGGCCGGCAGATGTGGGCGATGGACCCTTCCGATTTGAGGGGATTGCTCTGGGCTGCACAGGATATTAAAGAAAAGTTTGGTTTTCCTTTCTTGTTTCAAAATGTTCACAATTCCGCTAGTAATGAAAACAACAGCGGGAGAATGGCTTTGTTGACAAGCCAGGGCCAGAAATTAAACATTTCGCTGAACACTTTTCAGCCCTGAAAGTTTAAAACTTACTTGACCTGCCATGCCGGTTGGTCATTAATAATCTTTAAAAATAATAAAAATGAGACATCCACCTTAAGCTTCTCTCGCAAAGCTCGTGTCTAGCCCTCTGTCTGAAATAGGCTATGCTCACACTTTAGGTACAAATATTAAGTACAATAGGTAAAATTCCGACAGACTAACTCTACCAGATCTTGTTAAAAAAATTAAGATTTTATCTATAGGAGAATTCGCTTGATATGGTAATAATCTTGAAAAGCTGCGATATCCGCATGTGAACACGTCTTAGTTCTATCGTTCCTATGTAATTTAGAAGACATATTCGTCTGTCTTAAGGGAAATATACATACAAAGGTATGTTTCCTACACTCACTCGAAGGTTCAAGCTAAATGTATATTTATTTTTATACCCGGTACCCATAGGGTACAAGGGTATTATAAGTTAGTGCCAACCGAGAATGTATGTAACAGGCAGAAGGAGAAATCTCCAACCCTATAAAGTGTATTTATTCTTGATCAGCGTCGCGTCACTAGCCGAGTCGATCTAGCCATGTCCGTCTGTCTGTCCGTGTGAAACAACAGATCTCAGAGACTATAAGAGCTAGAGTTACCAAATTTGGTGACAACATTGAAATCTGTTGCACGCAGATCAAGTTTGTTTTAAAATTTGGCCACGCCCACTTCCGCCCCCGGAAATCATAAAAAACGGTATATAACCATATGCGTGATTTTTGGCGTAAAGTAAATAGACAGGCTTAATAAGTAGGCAATCATGGACGTGTTCTGAAAATTTTAGTAAAATCGGATGATAAACATAGAAGCTATAATACAATAAAGTTTCTGAGAGAGAGGCGTGTTGCTCAGCATGTTCCTAGCAACATTTTTCTTTGTTGGTGTTGCTCAGCATGTTCCTAGCAACATTTGGCGCTTTTGAGAGTTGCCCAACATGTTCCTAGCAACATTTGTCTCTTTTGAGTTCTGTTCAACATGTTTCTAGCAATATTTGTCTCTATTTGTCAAAATTTCCTTTTTTCACATTTTCATGTGCTGTTTAATTTCACCCACAATGCTTTGGGTACCGGGTATCTTACAGTCGGTCACACTCGACTGTAGCTTTCCCACTTGTTTGTTTAACATTAATGTAGGGTTATGTATGAACTTAAGAAAAATAGATAGTCCAAACCCCAAAATGTATATGTAGGAGATTATTTTGATTTATTAGATTTAATTATTATTTGTAAGACTCTCAGTGTATCGAAAATAAAAATAAATAAAGATCAAAAGAAATGAAAAAAGAGAGAATGACAGAGGTAAGCTTTTGAATGAGAGCGCGTTGGGGAAAGAGAGCGAAATCCATGCTGAGCGTGGCGCAATGATGAGTAGAGAATACTGAGCGAAGGAGAAAAAGAAGGCAGTCCAAGTTAGCCTTCGATAGTGAACAGAAGAAAGTGAAAAAAAGAAGAAAAAGGGGAGCAATAATGGCCGACGAACCTGACTCTCAATCTCCTACATATATTTATTTTCTGTTTTGTCTCTGGTAACATTCATGTAGAGTTCATACATATACTTAAAGAGCGTTTATAAAACCAGACTTTATCTGCTATACTGAGGTACTTCCCAAGATTTGATTGATCGGAATATGTCTTATCGGCTTGGGTTCCGTATAAGCTCGGGCAAAAGCTTCACTGAGCTCAGTTGGTGTCGGCAGGGCGATCAGTCTAAAGCACGGTTTATTTCGTAAATGGGTTACGCAGTTGCTTATGCCGCCCTTGTGGCTTTCGTATCGCTGTGCATATCTGTGGCAGTATCTGAGGTGATAACCTCCGTTCAGCTGCAACAGGTGAGCTAGGAACGGCGACTTAAATACGCACAGGTCATAGCTTAATAATTTTCTTAGGAGTTCAAGGCTACGGCGGACATACTAGCCTCTGTTGATAAACTTTTGCTCGAGTGAGTATTACGCGAAGGGTCGATCAGTTCCTGGATTGTCTTTATTACCTGCTATCAGTTTAGAGGCCCGCCGGGAGTCACTGCAGCAGACGAGGGAGGCAATCACGCAGGGCGATGAGGGCATCTACCCCAGCTCCTGCCTGATCAGGAACAACCACAACACGAGCGTTATTGTCCAGGTGCCGGGGCACCAGGCTTTCCCTGCTCTCTGCGACTCCGACTTGGTCGGCCAGGGCTGGTTAGTGATTCAGAGGCGTCGGGACGGTCTGGTCAACTTCTACCGCGACTGGAGCGACTACAAGGCGGGATTTGGCAGCCTGAACGGGGACTTCTTCATTGGCCTTGAAAAGCTGCATCTGCTGACGGCATTCCAGCCCTTCGAGCTGTACGTCCACATGGAAAGCAATCTCGGAGTGGCGAAGTTCGCCAAATACGACGAGTTTAGCATTGGCAGCGAGTCAGAGAACTTCCACCTAAAGGTCCTGGGTAGCTACTCCGGCACCGCCGGCGACTCGCTGATTTACCACAAAGGCCAGGCGTTCTCGACATTTGATCGGGATAACGATGCCAGCAAGGATAAGCACTGCGCCCAGTTCCATCTTGGGGCTTGGTGGTTCAAGTCTTGTTTGCAAAGGTATCCTCTAATTATATCGCTCATTTACGGATTATGTACTCTAAGTAACCTTCGTACTTAAGAGCAACCCCTTTCCATTAAACATTCTCATTAAAGAAGATTTTCAGTAAAATTGTTAGTTCATTCATAAATAATAGTTTTAAACTGCGTAAAGCAGAGGTGCCCAGGGCCCTGACTCGTGAGCTTGGCCTCTGCAGGCACACTGACAATATCTACATAATAGAAGCAAAGCAACTGTGTGGTTAAATTGTTATTTTGTGCGTAAATCTTGCCTCTTCTTAATTAAATAACTATTCTTCTAGCCATGCAATATTACAGAAAAATGTTACATAATATTTTTCTCACTTCTATTAATTACTCACACAAATGCAAATCTAACATTCTGGTATTTATAAAGAGTAATTTGATTTACTTTGAGTTATTATTGATATTCTTAATCTCGGACTGAGACTTATTTTAAAAGATAGTTTTCTTATCTTCATGCTTCATCCTAGTCAATGTAAGGCCGTCATTCCAGAAAAGTGGCAATAGGTCTATGTAAATAAGCGACTCATTTAATTAAATATTAAATACAATATTAAAGAATTAAATATTTTGCAGTAACCTAAACGCTCAATATTTGGACTACAAGGTCGCCAGCGGCGGAGCTCTGCAACCCCTCTGACTTTTCGCGGTACATGAGATGGGACTCATTTGAGTCAAATTCAAATGCAAAACTGAAGTTTATTCAAATGATGATTCGCCCGAGGTTCGGATGCCTCTAAAATATCGGAATATCGGAGTAATAATAAATTACATATTAATTTACATATTTCTAAGCCTTAAGATTTTTAACTGAAATGGAATGTATGTATTTAAACAGACTTGAACTTAACGACACCTTATATCCCCCGTGAATGTACGATTAAGTTAACGTTCACTTTAATTTCAATAAACACGTACTATCTATAGTAAAGTTTTAAGTAAGTTCTTAGCTCAAATCAAACCTTTAACCAATATTCCTCAACCCCATAATTAAAATTCCATTTTTTAAGTAAGTTCTTAGTTTAAATTAAACCTTTAACCAATATTCTTCAACCCCATAATTAAAATGTCATTCTATTATTGCTGGACAGGAGTAAGGTTTTGGCAAATTCTTCAAAACATGTACACCAATAAAAACAAGAGTTTAACCTATCTACACGATAGATATAATACTTCATAATATTTAATTAATACTAATCAGTGTAGATTTTATACTCTATAGTTTCGATTATGTATTTTCCAGTATTATTTTTCATCGAAAGTTTCTAAAAAATATCACGTTAGCTGGAATTTAGTGCTTTTCTGTTTGTCGCGTAAGTGATTTCTCTTAAGTCTTCTCTTAAGTATAGTTTTTATACTTTCGTAGCTAATTAATAAGCATCTTATTAAGAAACTTTTAATACTTAAGAATAACAATAGTATAGTTTTTATGACGATTATTATTTTGGATGTATTCGAATTTAAACCCTTAAACACTTCTCTAATTCGTTCAGCTACAAATTCCGTAACAATTGTGGAAACTAGTTTTTGTGAAACACAATAGCAAGGCTGTGCGCGATATAGTAGAGCAAGATCATAATCGTCCTGAAGCTCACCCAACTGAAAGTCGGGGTGCAAGAATATTTGATTTATATTCTATATTACTCGCAGAAGTATGTATAAACAACCAACCGAATTTGTTGGGACTCACTCCTGGCGAGCAGCTCTTACCTGTTGTTCCATTTTCTGGTTGCGACTACTAATCGCGGACATTTTTGCGAGATGAGCTGACAATTGCAGGCGACAAGCTATGTGGCACGCAGATTTCCAATCAACTGCGGGCGAACGTCATTTGGCGAATTCCGGGATGGGATGGCAGCTGTGGTGCAACGTTGTGTATCTTCGACGACGAATGGATGCAGCAAAACAAAACCGAAACCGAAAAAGCCGAAAGGCCGCACAAGGGGTGCCAAGAACCAGAAGAATCGGCCAAGTCCAAGGCGCACACGCTGACGCACACCTGGTGGCGGGGTGAAGCGTGCAACTCGTGAGTGTGTATGGTATTCTGCAGATTGTAGCTTGTAGTTTGTAGCTGGCGGAACACGCGACACCAGGAACCCAGGGGCCAGGGGTGTTTAAGAGCGCTGAGACTGAAGGGAGCAGCCGGCGCAGCCCGTTCCCACTCGCTCTTCCGCCGCGATCGATCGAGAATATCCGGGGTCGCTCTCGGATCGGGGCACCAAATGTTTGCTTTTCACTCTACCGAGTCACCCGAAATATCGACACAGCTGTGGCAATCTTCGTGCTCACTATTGTGGTAGAATATTTGTCAATTGAGTGGCGTTGGCGCCTCTTTTTTGGTAGAGGAGCCGAGGCGAAGTAACCGGACGTCCGAACCGCACGCTGTCAAAACAACAACTGTCGACCGTGGCCAGCCAACAGCTCTGGCCACTGTACTCCACTCCGAGGGAACGCCGTGGAATCGAAACAGCGAAACACGAGCACCAGGACCAGCCGAAGCGACTCCCGAACCCTGTCGTCCTGTCGTGTGCGTACAAACACTCTCCGCTCTCTCAACTCAGCGTACTGCCGCTGCCTCCTTTCCTCTACCGCTCCTGTGACGGACAGATGTGCAGCTGCCGAGTGCACTTGGATTTGTGCTGCCTCTGCCTCTGTATTCTGTCGCCGCTGCCTAAGTCCGCTCCTCCCTCTGGCGTGAATTTCACTGGGATTATGAGACACATTCCCGAACATAGCGTCCAACGCTCACACATGCATTTGGTAATTGCATTTAGCTCGGGGCACTGACAAGGACTGGCTATCTGCTCAATTGTCTCAATTGACTAGTCACTAATTAAATTCACTTACACTTTCATGCAATTTATAAAAATGGGATAAATGTAATTTACATATAATGATTACTAAACCAAATTTATATTGGGATCTCAAGAATTCTAAAAATAAATAAGGTTTTTGTATTGTATTTTAATAACATATATGCCAAGCATAAGTACTAACCAGTGACTGGAATCCCTTTACTTTACGCCCAGAAAATAAAGAGAAAATATCAAACCCATTTTTCTTGATCTATGAGAAATTCGTGCCCGATATTTCGGCATGTATAAATTTTGCTTTAGTACTCATAGAATAATGATTCTTTTTTTATCAAAAATTATTTTCAGGTTTTTATTATAAAACTTAAATTCATTCCTGGTTTCGAACGGTTTTTTTCTGGGTGTTTTTATATAGAACAGGCCGAAAAAATTTTAACCTTTTCCTACAAGGCGTCAAAACGCTATTGATTCTGAAAGATCTTTACCTGTGCATTGTTAATCTGAAACATACCATTTTTGAGAAAATAGTGGCCAAAGTATCAAGCCCTGTTTAATAACGTCAAAACCAGACGTAGCCCAGAGCTGGTATTAGGCTTACAAGAACCTTTGATGTATCTACTTCAAAATTGGAAATGGGGGACCGTTGGTTCATTAGTTATAACGCATTTTACAAACCTTATTTTGTCACAAACTTTTTCCAATACAGTCAATACAAATACAATCTATTGTCAACTGTCAGTTTTATTTAATTAAAATTAGACTTAGCCTACGATGGTGATGGGTAAAATTAAATAACAAATAAATAATGTGTGCAAATGTTCGCGCAGAACAACGTTCTCGTAAATTCGATTGAAAGTGCCATGTCATTTGTGTGGTTCCTTACTAGTTAACATTGTCAGGGTCTTCTTTCTTCGGTTCTCGGCGAGCAGTTGGTAGCCTAGAAGAATCTGTGCTTTTTCTTCTTCTTATTCTCCCCTTCCGCCGGCGGCTGGGGCTCCACGGAAACCTGACGTCTGGGCAGCAATGGCGGCGGACTCGCATCCGCCTCGCGACCTCCATTGGCTTCCGCTCCGTCAAAGGCTGGGGACAAGGGACGCGGTGCACGCAGGATGGAGGTCAGAGGTGGCTGTGGCGAGTGGCCAGTGCCGTTCGCCTCGTGGCCGTCCTCCTCGATCCTGTCCAGCCGTGATCCATGCACCGACGCCAGCTCGGAGGGAGTCTTGACCTGGGAGCCACCCTCGTCGCCAAACTCGCTGGCCATGTTCATGCCGATGGTGGCGCCTACCTTGGCGCTGGCCCGCTTGAAGTGGTCACTCAGCTTGATTTGCACCACGTTGATGAACATGGAAGTCAGGGCCAGGCCGAAGATAAGGTAGATCATGCTGACCATCAGGTAGATGGGGTTGCCCGGCACCAAATCGCCGAAGCCGATGGTGGACATCGAGATGAACACGTAGTAGAAGGCATCCAGGATCTCCCAATGCTCCGTTATCACGTAGCCGGCGGTGCCCAGCAGGATGTATGAGATGAGCAGGAGGGAGGCCACCGACACTGGCAGGTTAAACTCATCGTCCACCTCGAAGGTCTCCGGATACGGCGATGTGGGCGTCTCCGGGTGAGATGTGCCCAGTGAGCGGCCCGCCTCCGCGTCCTGCGACTCCTCTTCGTTCGTGTCGCCAGACTTGCCGAAGAACATGCTAGGCCGCCGGATGGCCATGTCGTAGACAACTGCTGTTGCTTCCGAATCCGCCGACAGGAGCGGGTGTAGTACAAGCGCCGCACATACGCCCACAGGAACTTGACGCTGCGCGTGAAGAGCTTTCCCAGATCGGCCAGCACGATCAGGAACATGGGGATGCCTATGATGGCGTATACGATGGTCAGCGAGCGGCCCAGACCCGTCTTTGGCGTGATGTGGCCGTAACCTGTCGAAGAAGTGGTTGAAACTTGGTCATTAAACTGTTAACTAAAGGGGTACTAACTTTAATTCCATAAAATAGGAAGATTTCCCAAAAACACTTATGTATAAAATAATTTAGAAATAGGAATGCGGAGATTTGGACGACGTAACCATTTAACTTATAATATTTAAAAGATTTCTAATTAGGGATTCTGGGCAACTGGAATCTGTTTCTTATGTAGGGTTACAAATCATGTTTATTTTTGATAAAGTTGCATGGATTGTTTTATATACATATGTATAACGGTTAATATTGTTTTAATTTTAATTTACACACGACTCTGTTAACGAACTTCTTTGTCCCCTAACTTCGCGGTTTCGATATCGTTTAGGCGCTGTAAGGTTACGATACTATCGAGTGACTTCGATGAACGATTGCTTTTGAAATATACTAGAACAAACTTCAGGAGAGCAACATACTGCAAACTTCAAATACTGGCGCTGCTTCTGTTAACGTCAATGTTAATGATATAATAGGGTGATCTATGTACAACTCCGAATTACCCTAATCATACACTTATGAGTCAAAGAGGAAATTGTGGATAACGCATCCTCTGATAGCTGTTACCTATGGTGGTGACTACGGTCCAGCAGAATATGAAGCAATTGATAAAGTTCCAGGACTTCTGACCGGGATAGCGCCGCTGGCCCAGCTCGGCTAGGGTGTTCAGTTCGTCTTCGAACTTGCGCAGCTTTTGGCGCGCCAGGGACTTCCAGTCATCCTCTCTGGCAAAGATACAAACAGATCACTCGCCGCACCGGCCTCCCGGGTACTTTAGAAGCCTTTACCTCATGTTGTGGCTGACGTCCCACAGATTGTCGATGAAATCGCGCTTCACCTTGCGCACCTCGCACTTGTAGATGTTCTCCGAGGCTCCCTCCGTGTAGCGGAAGAGGAGCCCGCCGAATCCCAGCAGCATTGCCAGGCATATGCAGTGGGACATGCTCTGGTTGCGCAGTCGCCGCAGCTCCTCTAGTCCGATCTGGGTAGTCCAGCTTGAGGCGTCTCCATTCATGGCCTGCCTCCAGGCGGAAGTGGTAGAGGAATGCCCGAGAGGCAATCTTCTCCGGCAGAGGTTGTGTGGCCAGATCCGTGGCATCTTCGCTCGTCACCTTCTTTTTGCGGCCAAACCAGTTCCTGAGGCGCTGCACAAGGGTCGGCTTGAGTTCTGGTTCTGTCTTCGGGATTGAGTCTTCTTGTTCCAGCAAAACTTCTGGTACAGGATCCGGTTCAGGACCTTCTAATGGTTGATTGCCACTTTCTACTTCCTGAACTTTTTCGCCCCTTTCCAGGCTGCCCGAGCGTTTGGCCCTCAATGGGCGCTCCAGGCTGGAGCTTCGCTTAGCCTCCATTCTCGGGGACTTCTCCTCATCCGCCAGCCTCAGGCTATTGCTTCGACGCACTCCCTCCGCCGAGAGGCTTTGCGCGGCCAGAGCAGCCTCCGCCTTGGCCGCCCGCTCTGCCGCCTCCATGTACTTCCTCATCAGGTCCGATTGCTGCTCCGCTTCTGTGGCCCGGGGCTTAATAGTTTCGCTCCTGGTCTCCCCCACAGCCACATACTCGTGCTTGCGAAGGATCTCCTCCCGGTGCTCCGGTGTCTTGGAACGACGTTGTGGCCTCACGGGCGACAGGGAGTTGTTGCGGCTAACGGAGCTCCTTTCCGGGGGCTTTAAGGGCCCTGAAGGGGGAGGCGGCGGAGCTCCACGAATGGGAGCAGCCACATATCCCGGTAGAGCCTTGAGTGGCCGTGCCCTGGGGTGGACCTCCTCCGCAGGCTCCGCATCGGAGGAGCTGAACTGCGTGGAGGACTCTTCGTAGCCACTACTCCGATTCCGCCCTCGAACCTTGGGCGCTTCGTGCCTCTGCAGCCGCAGGCTGTGGATGAGCCGACGGCGCTCTTCCTCGTCCTGCGGCAGCTGGATGCGATCGCTGAGCTTGCGGTAGCTCTGCAGCAGGCGCTTCCGCTCCTCGTTGTCCAGCTGCTGGCGGTGGCGCATCTTATGTTCCCTCTTCTCGCGCTCGAACAGCCGCTTCTCGGCGTCAAAGCGCCGACGCTCATCCTCGAAGCGCTGCAGGTTCTGCTCCAGGCGGGTGAGGGTTTCATGTGTCTGGCCAAGACGGGCGGCGGGCATCTGCTGTTGGCTGCTGCTGCCGGTGGTCAGCTCGCCCTCGCTGGACTCCTCCTTGTGGCGCGGCGAGGACAGGCTGCGGTGCTTGATAAGCTGGTGGGCGTCCGGACTGCTCAGCCGCTCCGCCTCCCGCGGCTGCGAGTGACTACGCGCCGCGCTGGTGGCAAAGCTCTTGTCCCGCTTCCGCAGAATCTTGCTCTCGTGGGCGGACAGCGTGCCTGGAGGTCTTATCTGCATGCGCACCATCTGAGGCGAGGGATCCGGATAGAGTGGGCCAGGGTCGTCCCTGGCTGGACTCTTCTCGCCCTGCATCTGGAACTCTGTGCCGGGCGTGGGCTCGCGGTGGCTGCGCCCCAGCCGGCGTCGGTGGCGCTGCTGGTGTCTGGCCTCCGCCGCCTGCTCCATGTCCATGTCCAGCCGCAGTCGTGTGCTACTTTCGCGATCTATCTTTGTGCTCGCGCTCATTCTCTGGCCGTCTATTTTTATCGGGCCAACGAGGCGTTCATATTTCGCTGACGAAAATTATGCCTCAGGGTAATTATATCACCTTGGGCTGCAGTGAACCCTGCTGGGGTCTCCTGTTTAAAGGATTCCGATGCTCCAAACTATTCTTACTAGAGGTGTCCTGTATCACTTTGCTGTTGCGGTTACATATACGAAAAGTCTGTATCTGTATCTGATTCTATAGGTATTCTAGAGCTCGTCGCGAACCGAGATATTGCTCTGTCTAAGTGCTCGCAGACCCGACCACGGCTGGCATCCAACTGCTGAGAGCGAGTGGAAAATTCAAATTTTCGATTTCACTTCTGTTGTCTATATTTTCGTAGATGCCCAACAGCTGTTTGTAGCTATAGCTACAAATGACAGAAAGAATGTATAGGATGCATCCCACGATGTGCGAGACTCTCAATGGGCTTTTATTTGCCATCTTGGCTTTTTCGTTGTATCTACACATTGACTTGTACCTTCTTCTTAGTGGGAAAGTTGAAAGTTTCCTTAATTTCAAAAGAGTCCCTGCTAATCATGTTGTTTTCCCATAAGGGTTTTCCCTTTTTATTTCAATGCATTAAATTAAAATTAGAACAAAATAATATATACAATCTGTGCCAATTTTTTATCCATGTTCACTTTTAAAATGTATACAGGGTGAGGACCACTGTAAAAGCTCCAAATAGCTTGAGCAAACCGACACAGCTTACAACACAAATCAAAACATAGATGGCGTTTCTAGATAGTCTCCAAAAGCGTACACCGAAAAAGAGAGAGTCACTTTATCTTCAAAAACTGATTATCATAATAACAATCACACAAATATTCAATTGTATCGGTAATTTTAAGTAATAAATATTACAAAATAAGATAATAAGATACAGGAAGTTTTATTGATTCATATTGTACAAAAATCGTTAGCAATGTTATCTGACTAGGCCGATAAATATAAGCGTTGAACTTGCAGTGACAAGATAGATTAAAAAGCAATTTCAATTTCTATGTCAAACGCCTTTAGGTACATTTTGTGATTAGTCCAAAAAAATTGATGATATTCCCTATACAACAAAATGACTAAATGGCTAAAAATTAAGGCAACTGAAAGCAACTGTTCACATTAAATATCAACCTTTTAAAAATATCATTAAGTCAAAATTACTAAAAAACCTAGTGGGGCTTACAGATCTCGTATATAGCTTTAGTTTGCTGAATAAGTGTTGTTAAACTTATATAATATAAATGATAACAAAAATTAAGGGTAATGGCGAGGAACATCCACGGCTTGAAAATTTGTTTGATAATGTACCTGCTAATTTTTTTGGATCGTTCCCTATACTGCTAAATACATACATATATAAGCGATATATTTAGTAACTTAGTCATTTGGTCATTTTATTTTTAAAATTTGCCAAGCCAAAAAGTCTAGAATTTGCAGATTACCTGAATATTTGTATCAAAACATTTTAAAATTATTTGATAACTCCTGTATTTTTATCATAACAATTTATCCCAGTTTATTGCCTAATCTAGGTCAATTGTTAAGTAAGAACTTGATCTGCGAGCAAACCTATCAAAATTATTTAACCAAATTGGGTAGCTCTAATATTTATAGTCTCATATATGTATCTAGTACTGGGCTTATACACTGACTCGAATACATGTGTTCATATTGACAGATGAGATGCCAGACCTGTAAAATGAGTACACCTATCCATCGCTTTGCGTCGTTTCGTTTTGCGTTTTTTCGAAGTTGCGTTGCTTCTTAATTAGAACTAATTTTCATTGTGCGTCGTTAGATTTTCGATATTGCGTTGTTTTGGGATGAAGACGTTAATATTTTTTTAAAGGGTGGCAACACCTTAATTGCGCTACTCAATTAAAACGCGGGAATTCCCCTTTTTTGTTTCGGCTCACTTATTCAATTTGCTTGCTTGATGTAGTGTCATTGTAAGCGTCACTTGGGAGAAACGCGCTCGAAATAAAGTTACTTGTGAAATAAAATCAAATCAACCTGAGTCTACAAAATAAGGTAAATATTTTTCCATTTTATTTATTGATAAAGCTGTATTATCTTCTACATAAACTTATTTGTTTTAGCCAAATGAGTAAAAGAACACTGCTGGTAGAATTACCAAAATAAAAAAAACTATCAGCTTGGAGACAAAATTAGATATTTTGAGTCGATTTAATAAAGGCGAAAAAGCTGTGGAGATAGCAAAGGCTGTTGGCCTGGCTCAAACAACTGTCAGAACTATTAGAGATCGAGATGGGGATAAAATAAAAGAGGCTGCGAAATCTGCAACATTATTAGATGCTAAAACGATGATTCGAACAAGGAGTGCTTTGATGATCAAAATGGAGTCCTTGCTTTCTATTTGGATTGAAAATCAAGTCGCACAGAGAATACCATTGAGTACAAGAGTAATTCAGACGAAAGCCAAAAGCATATTTGATGACATAAAAAGTCAAGCAGTATCCAGCAATAATGCTAGTGATAGTAATACAACCAAGAATGAAACATTTGAAGCTAGTCAGGGCTGGTTTGAGAGATTCAAGGTTCGAGCAAATCTGCACAGCATTGCTTTTAAAGGTGAAGCAGCTAGCGCTGATATAGCTGCTGCAGAACTCTACCCAAAGAGTTAAAGCATTAATTCATGACGGTGGCTATGATCCGAAACAAGTCTTTAATGTTGACGAGACTGGATTATTTTGGAAACGTCTACCTCACAGAACTTTTATATCTAAAACAGAAAAATCGGCGCCAGGATTTAAAGTTAGCAAGGATAGACTGATTCTTCCTCTTGGTGGTAATGCAAATGGTGATTTTAAATTTAAACCATTTCTTATTTATCAATCAGAAAACCCAAGAGCAATGAAAGGTTGCTCAAAGAATCTTCTTCCTGTCCATTGGCGTGCAAACAAGAAAGCATGGATGACAGCATCTTTATTTCAAAATTGGGTTTCAATGTGTGCTATTCCAGAAATTAAAGCTTATTGCAACAAGTAAAACTTTAGCTTCAAGGCTTTGGTTTTAGTAGACAATGCACCTGGCCACCCAGTTTACATTGATGAGTTGTCAGAAAACGTGAAATTTGTATTTTTGCCGCCTAATACGACATCAGTTATTCAGCCCATGGATCAGGAAGTAATATCGACTTTTAAAAGTTATTACCTTCGACGAACCTTTCAACTTCTTATTAGTGAGACTGATGGACAAGATAAACCTACCATGCTAGAGTTTTGGAAAAAGTTTAACATTATGAAAGCCATACAAATTATATCCGATTCCTGGGAGGAGGTTAAACCATCTTGCATGAATGGTGTTTGGCGCAAAATTAAAGACTCGTCAGAAAGTGATTAATTATAATTTTATTTTTCATAATTGAGTATATAATTGAAGAATTTTTTTTGTTTTAAATGAATTAGTTTCTTTTTGTTTTTATATATATAATATGTAATAAAATGAAATGTTATTTTGGTTTTATTTTAATGATCACTTTGCTCAATTATCTTTTTAAAAAGTAGTATTTTTGTAACCCTGGAACCAATCTTCGAACTTTACATGGTTTGCTATAGAAAATCCTAATTCACTTTGCGTCGTTTCACTTTGCGTCGTATTTTTTTGGAACGTATCCCCGACGCAAAGCGAGGGATAGGTGTATATTTAGCGTTTATTAAGCAGAGTTCAGCTGATAGCGACACACCATTTTATGTATTTGAAGCATAAATTTGCCTTATATTAAACCCAACATATTACTGTTTAATAAACAGATAAAATTATTTATTTGTACAGATCTGGCATCTCATCTGTCATATGAATACATGTATTCGAGTCTGTGTATAAACCCAGTATTGGTGGCATACGTACAGAAGGAATGCCCAAAGTCGATCGATCAAGAATATATACTTTATGGGATCAAAGATGCTTCCGCTGCCAAAAGAAAATTAAACCCATTTTCTTGATTCATGAACGGTCCGTGCTCGATTTTTTGATTACAAATCAAGCCCTATGCCCATCTGTGGAGCGATGGGTATTGTGCTCGACTCTTAAACTTATGTATATATTACTTGGGGCCACAACGTCTTAATAACTAAAGGTGATTGTGCATATTACTGGCTGCCTGGCTCATCAGCAATGCAGCTCATACTTATGGAAACATGGTGAGTGATGAACAATTATTCTAAAATGCTGAAGATGATTTACTTGTAACCAACGAATTATTTCCAAGCACAAATAAATACAAATACTTATGTACTAGTCTTCTTCATTAAGTAGCAGGGCTTGAGAAGGTCATTACAGATACCTGCTAAGGAATTGTACAAAATAGATTTCGCCACTGCGGAAGGTTTAACCCTACTCAAAAGCTTTATGGAATTATAATTTATCAGATTTATGCAAGCATCCAACTCATCCGAATTCCCTTGAAATTGTGTGAAATCTTCGAGGTTTGTTTAAAATTCTTAACAATGCTTGGTATGGGGGTTTCCTTCCGCTTTCCGCTTTCCACTTTCCACTAGCTAGCTGTTCGATTCGTGGATATAATTTGTATAATTTGCTGCTTTGCTCTAAGCGAACAAATATTTATTAGAAAAGATTTGCCAAAAATTTATATTTGTTGGACGTCTCGTATTTTATCATTATTCCCGGTGACGTCACGGTTGCCATAGACCATTTCGCCACTTTGAATTTTCCCATAAATTAGCAGCTCCGCTAAATTTTCATCAGATACTTTTCCGAACCCCTAGCCGCTGAATTGTTGATGACGGATCGTATTCGCTTTTATGGAATTCGCTGCGATTCTGTGTTTGTTTATTTCTCGCAGTTTCATTCAACATTTCGGAATTGCCTTCGAGATTTGTTTTCCGTTTGGGCATGCACCATTTTATTAAACTTGTTGGCCCCTGCCTCCAATGGGCCGTCGAATGGCTTCACTAAGCGTTATTATAATAGCGGCAGCAACAGTTTTATGATATTGATTTTGGCTGGGAATTATGAAGTGCTTTCTGGTTTAATGGTCGGTTCGGCTTTGTGTTTACTTCGGACATAAATCACTCAAGACTTTCAAGCGAAATTCAAATAATTGACAACTTATTTCAAGCTTTCATGATGTGTCATGTGGGTAAATTTGCCATATTTCTGTGACATTCTCTGGTCTAAAAATAGTCCCAAACTAAATTCATATGATTCCCTCTCGATTTAAAATTAACTGTAAATCACAAATGCATGTGGATATGTTTTTCTTACATCTTGCGCCAATTTTGACATATGCACATGCAAAGCACTCACAATCCGAAATTCGCATTTCTGTTTACGAGACGTTCGGGAACCGAATTCTGTCCTCGTAGTGGGGCCATAATTTAAAAATTTGTGTTAATTGCTTTTGTGTTTCCACACTTGCGGGATTATTAGTATTTATCTCTTACTTGTCTGATGTTTTGGAAACTTGTCAAGAGCGAAAGCGAGTGGTAGAATTTATTTACTAGAAATGCGCTTTTCATTTTCTGGCACCTGGCCGACAGACACTAAAGCTGCAGAGCATGTTAATCGAATAAAAAAGGGGCTATCAAGTCATTAGCTAACCACATCACAATTATGAAACATAATTTCCAAGAAACCGAATAATCACTCAACATTTTAGCGGCGACTTTGTTCGGTCGAATTAATTTCCATTTTTGTGGCATGTTTATAGGCGTGAAGTCGTTCGAAAATTAAAAGTGAAATTATTGCAAATGCGATTAAGACTGTACAGAGAACATTTTTGGTGAAAATTCGATTGAGGTGAAAGGCTGTGCTGAGTTATTTATAGGTCCCAATTAAGAACGGTGACAGTATTCCAAAGAATTCCGACGCCACTCGAGAGCGATCTCATAACTGTCTGCACAAAAAGAGGCGCGATTTTTTATCTCGCGCGACGCACAAGCGCCGACGATCGCCAAAAAATTCGAAACTATTTCCATCTTTTGTGTCACATATTTTGTTGGCTTAAAAATAAATAGAAAACATATTTCCCGTGCGTGGGCGGTTTTGCACCCTCAACACACTTGGACGTTACGAAATGTCCCCGCGGAGGCACTCACCTATTGTCGTGTAAATGGTGCAACTGTAGACCATGGCGTTCCAGAAGGACCAAGGATCCGGCTTCGGGCCCAGTCCGTTCCGTTGCAGCGATTCAACCACGGATGGATACTCGTTTATGATGCGCAGCACTTGACTGTCGAACTCGACCTCTGACTCTGACTGAAACGATGACAGACAATGATTGATTGTTCTCATTTAGCCGATATACGCGATCTTACCCCGCTCAGCGGTGGATTCCGGGATAGACTGCGCATTTCCTTGAAGAATTTCTGCTGCTGTGCCTGCAGCTCGAGCCTCACCAACTTCTCCCGACTACCTGAAAGCATAACCAATCCCTATAGTTAGTAGGTGTAACCTAGTGTCCTTGACCCTGGAGCAGGAAAGCCCCTAACTTTCGCCCTGAGAAACGGAACATTTTATGGAGCATTGCCAAAACACTTTCAGTGTTCCCTTCGCGCTCGGTGCAATAAATCAAAGGATTTGGCTTTCCGAATTAGAGTCTTCGCCAAATGCATTTGGTGTGCTGTGGTGTGGATCCATTAGGTGGATTTGCATGTTTTGTTTTTTTTTGTCAGCTCTGGAGAAGCCCCCATTTGGGCGGGACTCCTCCATCCGCCCATTAATCATCTTGAACTGGACGCCTCGGTTGTTTATACGACACAGTGTTGTTGATTCATTACTGTCTATCTTAGAGATTCGACCTATTCTACGGACTCGGTCGGATACCGACTGATTCAGTCATCTGCCAAATTGATTGGGCGTGTTTTTACGATTACAATTTGGCGCAGACATTCGGCAGCAGGTGTATTTATCCGAATGACTGGCAACTGTTTACTGTTCTCCAAACAATTGCCGAAGAGCTTGATAAGCAAACAAAGGCGTTTAGTGCACTCGGCGTCCGGACAACTCGGCTCCAGAAGACCCAATGAAATAATGTACAGGAAGTCGACTACGAAGTGACTTAACCTTGAACTACTACTGATAAGGTGAGGCTGCTGCGTAAGCTGTAAAGTCTGGGTTACATTTTCTATATCACCTTCTATAGACTTGAAGAGGACAGCGCCACCAACGCTGTAGAGCCCCAGGATGATGATTAGGAAGAAGTGTGTGAACCACCGGCGCGACCACTGACTGAACTTGTTGTACAGGCCGTAGGTGAACTTCTCGCCGAAGCTCATGCCCGACTTGGTGAGATCAAGGAATCCCTCGTAGCCCTTGGTCATGAAGTTGCCGGATCCGAAGGGATTGGCCACTGGCGGCCAGTAGGGACCCTGCGTGCCGTAGCTTGTCTGCGCCGTAAACGGCGGCTGGGCGCTGGGCGGCATCGAGGACTGGCCCATAGCCGACCCGCTGGTCAGATTGTGAATGTTGATCCGCGGCGGTCTGTTGGCCCTTCGCGAGGGCGGCGGTGTGCTCGGCGTTGGCGTTGGGTTTAGGCCCTGCGACATGGTATCCGGCGTCTAACTGCGTGGCTCCGGCAATTAAGTATTGGATTTTAGGGGTTTTTGAATTTCTTAGGCCTGGGTTGGGCTTGGGATCAATCTTCAATGGTCGAGTGCTGTCACAGACACTTTCTCGCCATAATTTTAGTCCCGCACATTCACTCACATACGTATTTATTTATATATTTTTGTATTATTTTTAAGTTTATAAGTAGAAGTGCCGTCGCCGCGTATTTGTTTTTCTCCGCGTATGTTATTTTCCCGATGCTGCTGGCTCTGCTCGCTTCCGACCGCCTCGTTCTTGAATCCAATGCGAACTGAACTGAAGCGAGTATTTTGGCCAACATCGCTGCTGTTGTCGCTGCCAGCGTTTTGGCGTTTTGGTATTTGTATCCGCCACGAATCTCCGCCAGCCGACAATGACGACATCGGCAGTCATGAGCTCACGGATTCTCAACGGCTAACCGAGGAAAGGAAGCCCGAACTGATCTCAGCGTGGTAGGTGATTATTTTATAATTATTGCTAGGGTCGCGCTGAAAGCGAGTTTTGACTCGCCTAATGCGTAGTTCTCCTGAAGTCACTTGGTTGACCCGCACAAGCACATACTACATATATAATTAGTTACATTTTTATTTATACAAATGTTTTCGCATTTACTCCGGTCTGACACTAATGAATTCCCAATTTTCCTCCCATAATTTATCATTATTAAAACGTTTTCTCGCTTTCGGCCACTAGATATGCAATTTGCATAAAATTCGAGACAACTGTGTGGTTGAGAGACCCATGAAGGGGGCTTAGTCATTCATGCCTGCCTGGTAGTCATTTGCCTTTTCATAGAATTATGCCTAAGAATCGTTTCCACTTGTGGTGATATATATACTTCTTGGGAAGCTTATAATAAATTGCCAAAAAATAAGAAATCTTATAAATTGATGTGATAAATAGTCTATATTATATAGTAATACCTTCGTACGCCTTTAATTCGTATAATTGGTAGGCCGAGACACACCACTTCCAGTTATCTCTTCGTTTATGCGTATCACTTGTTGCCCTTCAAAGTAAATAGACAAAATTTCCTTAGGGTTTTACATAAACAATTTTTATTATATTTATTAAAGTCAAAATATAAGGTATTTCGTTAAATTAAACTCAAGCGCAATGAGAAGAGTACAAATGTTTCTCTTAAAAACTACTTGCTGCTCCAGTCAAGTTTTCAAAAAAATATATTTAGATTCTTATCAAAATTTCAGTGGAATTTCAAAAGATACTGAGCGCTGTATAATTTCTTACTCTTCTCTCTTTTCATAGATAAATAATGGAATAAATAAGATATATATTTGATCGGCTTATTCAATAAGAAGTCCTCTGTAAAGCGTCAAACTAATTTTGTAATTGTGGCTTAACTACAGCCACTTTTCTGCGTTTGGCATTATCAATATTCTTTTTTTTAGCTGCCCCTTTCGGTATCTAAATATAAGTATTTGACAAATAATATTTTTTTGTTTCGGAGTCGGTAAAGGTATACTTACCGGCCGCTCATCATAGACACTTTTAAAGTCATAGTCATCTTAAATTCGTAGGATCTGCTTAATACGCTTTCTTCAAAAGCTTGGGTCTATTTTGGCGGCGTTGTTTACTTTTGGGAGTTTTTTTTTGTGGCCTTGGTACGGTTAAAAGTCATGTTCTTTGCCATTCTTTTAATGTATGCTGATGACGTAAAAATTTGCCTATCATAATCCTATCAAATTTCCCACCATAGCCTGCAATCGGATCTAAATGAATTACAGCTATTGTGCTCCATCAACTTGTTATATTTAAACCATTGGTGTCTCCCTTATCGACATTACTAAGTTCTTGGAAATTGTTTTGGAAACGGGATATCCCTAGTAAATGATCTAGGTGTTTTATTTGATAGAAAAAAAGGTTTTAAAAGCCACATCTCTGTTACTATTGGTAAAGCTAGGGGGGTAGCCTTTCAGCCTTCATAATTTTTATACCCTTGCAGAGGGTATTATAATTTTGCCATGATATTTGCAACGCAGTGAAGGAGGCATCTCCGACCCATAAAGTATATATATTCTTGATCAGCATCACCAGCCGAGTCGATCTAGCCATGTCCGTCTGTCTGTCTGTCCGTCTGTCTGTCCGTCTGTCTGTCTGTCCGTCTGTCTGTCCGTCTGTCTGTCCGTCTGTCTGTCCGTCTGTCTGTCGGTTTCTACGCGAACTAGTCTCTCAGTTTTGAGCTATCGGGCTGAAATTTTCAGCATAGTCTTATTTCTTTAGCACGCAGTATATATGTCGGAACGGCCGAAATCGGACCACTATATCCTATAGCTGCCATAGGAATGATGGCGAAATTTATGTAAAAAATTTTAACTTCTGTTTTTCAACGAATTTTTATAAACTTCGAGATATAGTCGTTATTTATAGTTCTAGAATTACGGTTTTAATTTCATTAAGATCGGACAACTATATCATATAGCTGCCATAGAAGGGATCGGTCGATTTTTATGAAAATGTTAGATTCTACATGTAAAATGTAAAATTTACAAAATTTATATAATTTGACATTTTTTTTTACATAACCAAAATGGATCGATTTTCAATGATCCAATTGCAGACTGCAAGGGTATACAAACTTCGGTTTACCGAAGTTAGCTTTCTTTCTCGTTTTACATAAACTTCTAACAGGTGAGGTAAACTTCCCCTTTTCCTAAGCTACATTGTCATCGCTGCATTGACATCGATTCACTCGGACTTGCCCATTTGTAGACCAAACCTTGCCTTCATGAGCCCTTTCGAGTACTTTGTTCAAATTATAATTCCTTATATACTGAAATATCTTTGTAAAATTCAATAGTATGCATATCAGCTAAAATGTTCACCTTTCTTAAGTCCTCGAATAGTTTGTACTAATAATCTTGGTCAGTTAAGTTACATTTATTTTAGTTAATAGATATATTGAGAAAAGTTTGCAGTTCATTGTAAACTAAAAAAAAAATGAATTCTGTAAATTCTGATGATTTCTGGGAGTCAAGGAACATTGAAATTTGTACTGGCTCGTCGAACACACTGCTAGTCATTTTGTATTTCAGCTCCCTTTTACCAATATGCATGTTATAAAGATTCTTTAAGAGAATAATCTAGGCTTACATTCTTCTCGCGTTCCAGTTCAAATCGTTCGGCTTGCTTCCCCTTTTTGTTTCGCTTGCAATCGGAATTTCACAATCTGCTAAGATTGTAGAAATGTAGAAAAGACTGTTAAAAAAATTAAAACTTTTTGTTTCCTTAAGGATGTCTGCGTGTTTTTTCAGCTCTTCGGTGCACTTTATCTTAGTTGTTGAGAATCCTTTGGCGATCTTCATCTTGCTAAGAAGATTAGTTAAGCTCTTCTTATATTCTTCTGCTCTGCCTTTAATTCTCTATCCCCTAACTTAATTGAAGTTTTGAGTACACCAATTTCGGCTTCATAGAGCTTCTTTTCCCCTTCAAAAAATGCCTTAAAGTTGTTTGGTTTCATTAAGCAGCTGTCTCTGTTGCTTACTTAGTTAAGTTTGCAAGCTTTGAGTAAGAGATTGAAACTCGTTGTTCAGACTTTTCTTTATTTCCTCCAGCTCAGTGCATTGCATTTTGCTTCATTCATTGCATTCATAGAGGTAGGGAGAGCTCGGGAAGGTTTTCCGCTTTAAGATCCTCGTATCACTTTGATAGCACTTTCAGATCACGTGAGTGCTGATTTGATGTAGGGTTCAGATATGATATAAATAAGGTAAGCTTTCGATTTACTTTGTATTTCGTTATGAAGATTTATCAAAATTTTTAGAACCCTTGCAGTCTGCAATTGCATCATTGAAAATCTTTCCATTATGGTAAAATTTATAAAAAATATTGAAGTTAGTATAACACTTACCTGCACATCTTACATTATACACCTAGAATTTTACATTTTAATATAAATCAACCTATCGCTTTTACGGCAGCTGATATATGTGGGTTTCCGATATTAAGGAAATTAAAACCGTTATTTTAAAACCGGAAAAAACGGTAAATCAAAATACCTTGAAAAACAGGAAAGTTTCAATATTTTTATACCCTTGCAGAGGGTATTATAATTTTGCCATGATATTTGCAACGCAGTGAAGGAGGCATCTCCGACCCCATAAAGTATATATATTCTTGATCAGCACCACCAGCCGAGTCGATCTAGCCATGTCCGTCTGTCTGTCTGTCTGTCTGTCCGTCTGTCTGTCCGTCTGTCGGTTTCTACGCGAACTAGTCTCTCAGTTTTTGAGCTCTCAGGCTGAAATTTTCAGCAAAGTCTTATTTCTTTAGCACGCAGTATATATGTGGGATCGGACCACTATATCCTATAGCTGCCATAGGAATGATGGCGAAATTAATGTAAAAAAAATTTTAATTTCTCTGTTTTTCGACGAATTTCTATAAATTTCAAGATATAGTTGTTTTTAATAGTTCTAGAATTACGGTTTTAATTTCATTAAGATCGGACAACTATATCATATAGCTGCCATAGAAGGGATCGGTCGATTTATATGAAAATGTAAAATTCTACATGTAAAATGTAAAATTTACAAAATTTACATAATTTGACATTTTTTTTTACATAACCAAAATGGATCGATTTTCAATGATCCAATTGCAGACTGCAAGGGTATACAAACTTCGGTTTACCGAAGTTAGCTTTCTTTCTCGTTTTATATTAATTTCGCCATTATTCCTATGCAGCTATAGAATACAGTGGTGCGATCTCGGCCGTTTTAACATATATGTATATAGCTTGCAAAAGAAATTAGCTCAAAAACTTGAAACAAGCATAAAAGTATGCTACACTATTTATTCAATATTTTTAGTGCTGCATATTTCTAAGCTTCTAACAAGCCTAAAAGTATGCTACACTATTTATTTAAAATTTTTAATCTAGCATATCTCTAGGCTTTTTACAAGCCACCACTCGGATAGAGCTTATTAAAGATCCACTCGAATAGAGTTTTTTTATAGCTCCACTGGAATAGAGCTTTTTAAAAGCTCCACTTGTGTAGAGCTTTTTTAAAGCTCCACTTGAATACAGCTTTTTACGCTCCACTTGGATGGAGCTTTTTTAAAGCTCCACTTGAATACAGCTTTTTAAAGATCCACTTGGATGGAGCTTTACCAAATTTGGTGCCAACATTGGAACCTGTTGCACGCAGATGAAGTTTGTTTTAAAATTTGGCCCTCCCACTTCCGCCCTCGAAAATCATAAAAATTGTTATATTAGCTATAGGCGTGATTTTCGGCTTAAAATAGATAGACCTAATAAGTAGGCAAATTTGAGTTAAATCGGATGATAAACATAGAAGTTATTAGAAAATAAAGTTTCTGTGTATACTTCTTCTTCTTCTTGAGAGAGAGAGAGGGACATTGAGAGCGCACGTACGTGTTGCTCAACATGTTCCTAGCAACATTTGTTTTTTTTTAGTGTTACTCAACATGTTTCTAGCAACATTTGTCCTCATTCATGTCATGTTCATGTGCTAATCAACTTCACCGACAACGCTTTGGGTACCGGGGTATCTCACAGTCGGTCACACTCAACTGTAGCTTTCCCACTTGTTAATATTCTTTGAATGTTATAATTATATTATAATTATAATTATTAAACCCAGATTCATAACAAAAATTTAATTTTTTGACGAAACAAACCTTACCCTTCCCTTAAGTGAGAAAATATTTCTTCGGCCTACTATTTGCGAGAATCTTTTAACAAATAATCACACATTTGACCACAGTGCGTCTTTATTTCATATCATTGGCAACGACTAGCCTACCATAAGGTTTCATCGACAATATCTCGTATGGGGCACCGGGCTGTTCTGCTTTTAACATTTTGTCCTCTTTTCGTGCGAGGGGGAAGCAACTTCTGACAGTAGGGAGGTACACATGCCCTGGGCGGTGGACAGTAGGGTTGCACACAGCTTCCATCTTTACTCCCTTCCACGCTCCCGCGAACACATCTGGGCTCCTTACAGGGAATAGGACAATGGGGCGGATAACAAGATGGCGGCAGTCTGCACGGTTTCTTGCAAGGTGGATAGCAGTCCGGTGGGCGGCAGTTTTTGTCGCAGTGGGGTGCCACACAGGGGTAACAGTACGGCTCTTCACAAATCTTTGGACAATCGGGAGGATAGCACCAAGGAAAGAATGAACCATCTGGGTATACGATTACATCCGATTGGTTATGCGGCTTTTCGGTCGGACAAGATTCCAATCTCGGACAAGGTACGTTGTAATATTCGGGCGGTGGCGGGCAAAAGCCTTTCACTGTACCAATCATAACTGGGTATATAAAATTACGGCGGGATGATCTTGTTTGAACCTCTTCGAGAGCTCTTCTCAAGACAGGAACCCATCCGCTTCCATATTTCGTTCCCGAGTTAGCATCTGCAATCGCTTTTCTCAGTTTCGATGTTAGAGTTAAAACCTTGGTTTGATTCTGTGCACTTCCGTAAATCCAAATCAGACCTAGGTGATAAAAATTAGATACAATTACCTCAGGTAATTATATGCCAGGGTCGTTTAACGTTACCTAACAAGAACAATAACAACCGCAGAGAACCATTCATTTCAACACTGTATCATATACTGCAAAACTTCTTTTCTTTCTTTCTTGAATAATAAACTCCAAACAAGCTGATCAAAGTAGGAATGCTATGCTATGCATGTTATCCTTGACTTATCAAATAAGTAATACTCGCCTTCATTTGTATAATCTAACAGCTTTGCGTCGCTAACCGCGAGTCTAGAAAACAAGTAAGAAAGCTACAGTCGAGTGTGCTCCACTGTGAGTTACCCAGTACCTTTTTTGCCTTAAAATAAAAAACAAATCCGCTTTTTAATGGCACGCCCAGCTAAATGGCGCGCACCTTTTAAAAACACCCCAAAAAATTTCTCCAAGCGACAATAAAATTAAAACTTATAAATCTTCTTCTTTTATTTTGAATCGCCCAGTTCCCCAGATTGCGAGTGCAGCCGGAATGGGAATAGAGTCTTTAATGTGTAATAACTCCCATGTTTATCATCCGATTTTACCTAAATTTTTAGAGCACTTCCGCACAAATGTATTTAATTCATTTATTCTTAGCTGTATAGTAGGTAGTGGGCTATGCCAAGTTTACCTATCCTGTAGGTACCTTATATAAAAGCGTGATAATTCCTATTAAGACTTCTTAGTTTTTGGTTTTGTACTCGCTTATCACAAAACCATTTATTTCTTATAACCCTTTAATCAACAAAATTATAATTTCACACAATGATTAGGGCACAGTTCAAGGACTTGGATTCTAGTAACATTACATATTCTGAGTATATTTTTCAAACGTGTTTTTTCCTGTCTTAAGTATCCTTGATTCAAACGTGTTTTTTTCCTGTCCTAAGTATCCTTGATTTAAAACCTTTGAAGGAAGGGTAGGGTTTAAAAACATACTTTTCGAAAGTACAACATCTGAAGAATATTGTATTACATTTTAGGTCATTCGGAGCAAAACTAACAAAGTTTTAGTAAGTTGAACGGAGGTCTTTTCATGCTTGATGTGTGAGCATCCAAAACTTTAAAGCGCTTTCCTGAAAAGTGATATTCTTGCAGTCGGTGACCAGCCTGCAAAAAAAAATACTAACCGACCGTTTTGAAATTTTTAACACTTATTCTATTGTATAAAAAGCTCTCCAGTTACGTCGAGTTTTTTTTTTGGTTGGTTACTTACAATTTCTAAATTACACATATAAGTCGACTTTTATACCCGGTGTACCCATAGGGTACAAGGGTATTATAGCTTCGTGCAAGCCGAGAATGCATGTAACAGGCAGAAGGAAGCATCTCCGACCCCATAAAGTATATATCATCACCAGCGTATTCGATTTAGCCATGTACATCTGCCAGTCTGTCCGTCCGTATGAGTCAACAGTTTTCAGAGACTATAAGAGCTAGAGCCACTAATTTTGGTGACATCATTCTAATCCGTTGCATGCTGATCAAGTTTGTTTTCAAATTTGACCACGCCCACTACCGTACATATAACAAACCTATTTTTCATATTTACGATAAGAAATAAATGCATTTGTGTGGACGTCCTCTAAAAAATTTGAATAAAATCGGATAAGCAACTTTTTAGTTTTACCTACATTCAACATTGTTTTAACAACAAGTTAACTTTTACAAAATTACGCGCGTTCTTTCGGTAAAAATCAACGGTTAATTTCACTATTTACTAACGCGTCTCTACTAGTATATCGGTATTTTTATACTAGATGGAAGGCCCAGCTGTTTGCAATATGGTAACCAAGTTATTTAATTCCACAACAATAATTTAAATAGTACTAAGTTTATTGCATAACTTTTAACTTTTATCCGTTTTAAACTTTTTCAAGTTACTAACTTTTAGCATAGATAAGGTCACACGCATATCAAAAAGTGTTGACTAATCCCAACGTTCTGGCGACTGCGGGCGTTGCCCAACACCGAAGTGTTCTGGCTGCTCTTACACATATAAACTAACAAATTAGCCTTCGTTTATTATAGAAAATGGAAGAAAATGAGACCCAGACGGAAGCCAGAGTCTCTGCGGAGCCTGCTAATGGTAAGTGTGCAGCCAGGACGTTCGGGTATTAAAGCCTAATTCCAATCAGCAGGTGAAGATGACGCGACCAGCCAGCACAAACTAGTTATCCTGCAAACCGAGATGCGTAAAATGCAAAATGAGTTCAACACCCAGCGGGCTAAAATGCGGGAGCTGTACATGCAGAAGGAGGCGGAGGTCAGCCAGAGCCAGGTTGAGCGTAGGCAGCTGCAGGCGGAGCTGGACGAGCTCAAGACTCACCTGATGGTAGCGGACCTCAAATCGGAGAACGAGATGCAACTGAGGGACATTAAGGCCCAGGAGGAGATTTCTTCGCTGCAGCAACTTGTGCAGGACACGATTGAGGAGTCCTCTCATTACAAGACGGAGCTGGAGCGCCTCAAGCTCGAGTTGAGCAAGTACCAGCAGATTCATCAGCAGACTCAGACGCAGACGCTGGCTCAGCAGCCGCAGGCTGAGTCATCCGGCGGCATTGCACCGCAAGTGCTGAATCAGGTTAAGAAGACGCTAGGCTCAGTGCGCAAGCTGGGCAGCGATTCGCTGAACAGTAGCTTCCAGCAAGAGGATGACAATCGGGGCTCGAGCAAAGGCAATGGCAGTGGAAAGCAATTCGTAAGTGTCTACCAATGATTGAACTCCCGGTTTACTCAAATGAAATCACCTTTTAGGCCTCGGAGGAGGCGGAAATGATGCACTCGATTGTGGAGCAGCTGCAGGAAGAGATGAAGGCGCTAAAGGTGAAGTTGCGTGAGCAGGATGAGCAACTGCAGGCCAGGTTAACAGTCAGGAAAGAGGAGACGTCAGTGCACGATGCGTCCGCCATGCACAAGTCCACATCCATGGATGTGGCCGAGTCTGGCTGCGAGGCCTGCAGTTTGGCGGAGAAAGTGTCCGAGGAGCGGAACGCACAGATCAAAAAGCAACAGAAGCAGGTGGATTTGCTGCAGAGGCAGCTGGCAGAGTCCCGCGAGAGTATGGCCAAGGAGGCAGCGCTGCGGAAGGAACTGGAGGACCAGTGGCAGGAAAAGCGCGAGGCCCATAAGAGCGAAGTACAAAGTCTGCGCGAGCAGGCCAAGACGAATGAGCAGCGACTGCTGGACATGCAGCAGAAGTTCCTCGAGACCAAGGACGAGGTAATGAAGCAAATACAGCGTGTCACCGATGACAGGGAGCGCGTCAACAAGCAGCTGGAGACGTTGCAGGCGGACAACGACTTTCTGTCCGGGCGCTATCTGGCCACCTCCGAAGAGATCGAGAACCAGTACATCAACCTGCCCAACACGGTCGTCGAGCTGCAGGAGCTGATTCTACGCCAGCAAAATGAGCTGATCCAGGCCCGCCTCAGTAGCGAATACGAACGGCAGAAGTGCCTGAGCACTCTGGATGAGACGCAAATCCTACGAGCCCAGCTGGAGGAGAGCAACAACGAGCGACGGTCCTATAAGCGCAAAATGCAACTAGACATTAAGTCATTGCAGTAAGTATAAACTTAGCCCCCGATCCGATATATGGAGAAGCCAACTCACGGTGTATTCACAGGGATCGTGTGACGGAGCACTTGGTCACGGTGCAGGCACACGAGACGACCAAAACCCAACTGGAGCGCAAAGAGGCTGAGCTCAATAAGCAGTTGTCCGAGTGTCGCGTGGAAATCATTGAGCTGCAGGAGGCCAATGTAAGTGAAAATTCGGTTATACAGCCTACCTGATCTTACTCCTACCTGATCACTTTTTCGCAGGAGAAGTATGCCAAAAACAACTCGGAGTACAAGGCAAAAATAAAAACGCTACAAGAGGAGCTCTCCACCATGGAGACAGTGCAGAAGGATTTCGTCAAACTATCTCAAACCCTTCAGGTAAGTGCGATAAAAATTTAAAACTATGGTTTATTCACTTAAATATTTATGTACATTAATTTAATTATATATTTTATCCATAGATGTCGTTGGAGGAGCTGCGGCACGCTGATACGGAGGTGCGCTGGCAGGACGACGATGATGTGAATAATTGTCCCATGTGCAACGCCGGCTTTACGGTCATGGTGCGAAAAATCCATTGCCGGCACTGCGGCCACATCTACTGCGATAAGTGTCTAACGAAAACGGTGCCATCAGGGCCACGGAAACGTGTGGCCCGCGTCTGTGATATCTGTCACACTCTGCTCACGCCAAATACCGCACCCTACTTTAGCCAGGGACAGGCGCCGCAGCAGGGGCAGCAACAGCAGCAGCAGCAGGGACAGCATCATCATCAGTCCAACTAGGCGACCGGGCGGGCTATGAGCCTTAGTTATCATCGTGTGCTATTTGTTAACTACGACCATGTATTGCTCTATTTCCGTGCTCCTTTATTACAGTTACGATTTGGGGGTCAAACCTTTCCATTTGCCGTCTTAGGTCGAGTCATATCCACTTTCGCCAATGTTTAATTTTTCGATTTTTCGATTCCAACGTACCTTTGTGCTCTATTTATGTTGATGAGTTAGTTGTCTATAAGCTTTTGTCGTAGGTAAGTTTTCATAATTGAATTAAACTCAAAGGAAATATACAAATTAAAAAAAATTGTGTTTGTTTGTTGGTTAATTGAACCAACTTCGCCTGTAATAAGAGTAATAAGAGAGGGAGCAACAATTAAAGCGACTGAGTACTGGATTCGAGTCATGCAACAACAAGGGTTTGCTTGGGCTTTTGTTTATTCAAAAATACTAAGCAAACAAAGTTTGTAAATTAGTTAAACAATTGTATTTGTGTCTTCATTTGGTTGCGAGGAGCTAGGATCGGCTTAGGAATTTTCTAAATATATTAACAATTAATAACAATGTCGGGCATGCCCATGTAAATTCTGTATGTACAACTCTCACTTCAACAACTAGCGAATAATGAAAATCTAATACTGCAATCTCTTGAACAACTACAAACACCACACACACACAAGGGGAATCACATTCGCATTTAGGAGGCAATTACAGATTGTTTGGCACAGAGTGTCTGCGGAGGAGATAAGAAAAGATAGATAAAGATAAAGACAATTAGCTGTCTGCGCAAAAGGATTTTAGACCGAAGTTTGCTTACCTCACCATAAAACACGACCTGCTATCAGAGCTACTATGGTAACGGCCGCCACGCTTACAACGCTCATCACACGAGCAGCTAAAGGATGGGAGAGGGAAAAATTCAAATCAGTGTTACAGTTTTAGTATTTTTTTTTAGTATTTTGTGCATGTTAACAGTGGTAGTATTAGGAATGCGTGTATGCTTGAAGTGAATAGTATATAGTGGTAGTCTCTGTTACTCTTGCGCGCCACCTTCGATCGGTCTGTTATATATAGGAAGTGTGAGGGGTTAGCCTAGATCAGAGTGTCCTGGTGCTGGTGCTGGGTTACACATGCGACGACATTCACAAACACAAATCAACCGAATACAATGAACCAATTGGACACTTACGCGTGAATCCGCCCTTGACTGCGCGGTGCTCGGTGATCGGCCCTCTGTGAGACATTTAATGTTCTTATCGGAAATTGCTTGAATTTGGACAAGTCACATGAGGACGAAAACATTGGTTAACAGAGAGTACACAGCTTGGTCCTGCTTCCGGTCGGTGCTGTGACTACAGAGATAGGTTACAGACAGCGGCATAGATAGGGATGGGTGGTGGTGTGGTGGAGAGAGAGCATTTTCTTAGCCTAAGAATGAGCAAGGATGAGCGATGGGCGCTTCTGGATGGATTCTTATACATGTACTAATTTATGTAGATATCAAGGTGTTCGATAGAGCTTTGGCCTTGAGCCCGGGACAATGATGTCTGATGGAAAGCGTTTTGGCTTGCGTTCGTTCGCTCTACAGATTCTTTCTATTGCGGCTGTTCACCTGCTGCACCGCCTCCGCCGCTTCCGCCGTCTCCGATCTCGCGGCCGTGCTTGCTCAGCCACTCGATTATCACGCCGTTAGACCAGCCAAACCCTGTCTGCACGCCGTACTCGCCGCCGCCACCGTGTCCTCCAAACTGCTCGGCGTTGTACTGTAACGAAGAGGATCAAGGAAACCCATTAGATAACACTAAGCACTCATTTTCGATATTTATCATTCCCCATTCCTGGTCATTTTCCCGTAAGAATTAGTTCTCCCGTGACTTACCTTCTCGTACATGTGGAAGTTATCGCTGTAAGCCTTAAAGTTGGACTTCACCCAGCGGATGGCCCACGACTTGGACAAATTCTTGGCCTCGGGCGTGTTCAGGTTGTTCAGGCCCTCAACCACGATGTACTGCATCGGCGCCCACACGTTGGGAAAGTCCCACTGCTCTCCGGTTTGGTACAGTGTGTTGGGAACTCCGCCGGGGAATGTGTCCAGCTTGTTGGCTTCAATGTAGGCCAGCACCGACTTGGAGATCTTCTCGGTGTCGGAAATGTTGAAGGCCTTCACCCACAGCGGCGAGAGATTGGTGGGCACGAAGTAGTTGCGCGGCTTCTCGTTGATCATGTCATAGTCCAGCCAGCAGCCGACCTCCTCGTTCCACAGAACTTCCTGGATGCCCTGTAAATCGAACAGAAGTTGTTATTTATTTCTAAACGTTTCGATGGAACAGGGGTTCGAGTTTTGGGCACGGAATACGAATCCGATTATGGTTTATGAATATGTTGTGTTATTTTATATTTAGGTTAATCACTTGTTTCAGTCTCAATGATTAGGAGGGTATGACTTATACTTTTATTTTGTGACTAACTGAGGCTATGACGAAGGATATCTTGGGGTATTTGTAATACGAGTGATGCTGAGTGAGTCATCATAAAAGTGATATTTTTTCTTTTTCTTTAGACAGTTCTGAGAGTAGTGTTTGAGTTTAACTTACCTGCAGCAGCTTCGCCGCCTTGTTCTCGTACTCGTACACCTTCTCAATGTTGCCCGCCTTTGAGTTGAACTCGGCTATCAGCTTGGCGTTCCAGTACAGATAGGCGTTCAGGTCGACGGGCACAATGGAGCGGGTCTTCAGGTGTGTGAGGTTGCCCACATTCGTGCCGTTCTCGTTGATGAACCAGCGGGAGCTGAAGTCCATGCCCGACTCGGCCGCCGACTTGAGCTCACTGTAGTGGTCCTCCCTGGCCTCCTCGGTGGCGAAGCTCTCGCCCGTCTCCACGTCCTCGCTGTAGGACTCTGGCCGCGGGCCCGTCGACAAGTCGCGGTAAACGGCCAGGTTGTGACCCTTAACCTGCACGGAGTGGTTGTTCACAAAGTACTCGAACTCGTGCTCCAGTGCGTCCAGCGCATTGATGGCGAACAGGTCGTCGTTGGTGAAGTCCACATACGACTTGACCATGCCGGTCAGGAGCGGCGGCTGGGAGCGGCCGTGGTAGTACACGCGGCCGCCGTTCGGAATGAAGCCAATCCGCTTCACGATCGACATGAAGTTCTCGATCATGCCGCGGGCGGTGTCCTGCATCTCGCTGTAGAGCAGCCCCCGGATGATCCAGTAGGAGTCCCAGTAGTAGAACTCGATGAAGCGACCGCCGGGTATAATGACCGGATTCGGCACCGGGATGATGGAGTAGTACTCGGGGTTCTTCAGGACGTCGTCCTTCATCTTGCGACCCAGATCCCTCCAGATGTTATTCAGCTCCATGCCCCACTGCTTGAGGTCCGGGTCGGGAATCAGGTCGAGGAAGCTGGGGTTCTCCTTCCAGTCCGTGGGCGTCCACACTTCCAGTTCGGTGCCTTTGGGGCTGAAGTACTCCTGCAAAGCAATTCGCATTCTTTATTTTCTGCCAGCTACCAGCTCAGAGATCCGAGCAGAGTCCACTTACGTCAACGAACTTCATCAAATCGTCCCGGCTGGGCGTCCTGTTCTTGGCCTCCATCAAGGCCTCGAAGTCGGCGAGGGTCTTTTCGGGCGGATTGTTCAGTTTCATGTCCACGAACGTCTTGGAGTCCGAGAACAGCTTGGCCATTTGGATGGTGTGCAAGAGTTCGCCTGTACAGTAGATTTGGCTGGAAATGAAGCAAGTGAATTCTATATTTCCGAGTTGTCCAAATACAGGTGTTTCAGTGCATAAAAATATTTGCAGAAGACATATTTTATAAAGATGAATTTAAAATATGGCGAACTTAAGCTTTTAGAGGATTTATTAAATGCATTAAACTTTAAGTAGACTTTCGCAATTTAATCGAATGGTTAGTTATATGTCTGAGCTCGAATTAGTTGTGCCAATTAAAAATTTTCCCAATTTGACACACATTATGCCTCACTTTCCATATCAAGTATTTGCATTGCACGAAAAATCCCCGGATGAGTTACGTAAGCTGACTTCCATATAAAAGAGCATAAAACTGGGCAGGGGGTTGTTCCCATATTCCCCATATAGTACACATTCTACCGACGTCATTAATTAGTGCAAATAATTCACGAATTAAATTAGTGCAGATAATTCACGAATAAACAGCTGCCGCTGCCAAGTGAACACCTGTCTAAAGTATCGTTGAATCGAAACTCTTGATCAGATACGGCTATAGCCAAGGCACGAGTATCGAACTCGTCACGTTTATGGGACTGGGGAAAGGAAAGCACTCAAGCTGAAAACTCATATAATACTAGCTTGCATACATGAGCGCTCTGGAGACCCAGCGATTAGAGATCAGAGTCCGGAAGTCTGCGGGCCACAGACTGGCTGTTTCACTTACCAACTGTCGAATGGATCGGCGTCCGCATCCTTGGCAATGGCGTTGTCTATGTCTGTGATGAAGTCGATGGGGGAATCGATGGACTTTGCCCGCGCAAGGACGGCCAGGCAACTCCAGCTCGCGAGGAGCAGCTGGATGTTCACTAACTTGGTCATAGCACTTTAGGAACTAATTACTTAAGGATCCAGCGGGAAACAGCTGTGTCTAGGTGGGAGTAAGTACAAGTTGTTGCAGTTCGCTGGCTAATACACTAATATCCCTTTGCGGACAGGATATGCTCGCGATCTCCGGACGCGATCTGCTGAGCACGAGCACATGCACAACCAGCGCCAGTCAGCGCAAGAATACTTCTAACTGTTTCCCCGATTCCATTTTTATAAAAAAAACCCACGACGGCGAGCGATCGGCAAGCGACCGATCGACGATCGTCGGGTGAGAGCTGGAGGCAAGTTCTCGGATTCGAATTCGGATTGGATACTTGGTCGTGCTTTGGGGGCGCGTTCGGTCTATTTTAAAATCGTCAAAGTGGCCCCAAACCAAAACAATATCTGACACAGACAGACAGGTTCATTTGCTCGGAGTCTCGTGAACCTGGCAATGCATCTGCTACTTGCTAACTGGATTAACCTATCTATTAACTGTTCCGCCTGCTTTGCTGCTTCGAGATTGGGTTTTGGCACACCCATAACTAACTGTCTGATGAATATTCATTGCGGTGCGGCAGTAGGGCCTTGGAGTATACATTTATACCCGTAATTACACATATGGATATATCCATAACTATATCACTTAATAACCGCTGGTCCAGCCGGTACCCGCATCGAATAGAGTGCATTTTAAGTTCGCCTTGTTCTGTTTGGAGAAGGTCCCACTGTAATGCCAAGGCAGTTCTGCCGATAAGCTGAAATTTCGGGGATTTTAGGCCTAGTTTGAATGCTAATTCGGCCTGCTCCAATTAAAATGTTTTCGCTATCAAAGTAACCTGTTTGAGTCTATTATCAGGAATCCTGAGCTACATTGCACATATCTCAAGAAATGGTTATTTATGAATCGAGCTGGATTTGCATTATTACTCGGAATGTAAGGCCAAGCTGGGTCGGGAAAAATCGTAAATGTGTTTTAAAACACGCTCGGATATTGTCTTACTAGAATGGGTTGTCCGCGCTAGTGACACGTGTGTGTCTGGTCCCAAATAATGGACCGAATTGCGACGTTTCGCATGAATGTCGCTCCACATATACGTACGTACATACATACGTTTGGACCTAACGAGTCTTAATTGAACTGATTTGCTGAATAAGGATTGCTTTCGCAGATTAACAAATGGATATATATATAATCAAGATCAAAACGTAAGGCGCAAAAAGCGGCTATATATAACCCAACCGAAATATAATATTTGTATCTGCTGGGAGACCTAAACTGAGCCGTCCTTTATTTCTTCTAAAGGTCAATAGATCATCTATTCGAATTCTATTCTTGGTACGCCACAAATCTCTGTAAGAGCACTTCTGGACCTGAATACGCTTCTATATCTTCGAGAAAATGATTAAATTTATGGGCCTGGTCTTCTGCGCAGTGCGATGATATAACAAGAGATCGGGAAACAAATGGGAAAGCGTATAAACGGAACCATTGTGCCATTTTAACTTAACCTTACGGGAATGAGAGCCAGAACCAGACTCAGAAAGAGAATGAGAACGAGAGTCGAGCCTCATTGTTCTGACATTCTGTGACGACAGCGGTCCACCGGGAGCAGTTGCAGTTGCAACTGAATCAATGACTTGGCGCGTCACAAGCAGTAAACATTTCATGATTCCATTAGCAAAACAATTAACTTAGATCTGTGTAACTGCAGCTCTCTTCGGAGACAAAGTTTATCTAACCTTTATTTAACTGCCAAGTTCCGTCATGCCGGATCCCAACATAATAAGCCAATATTTAAACGAGTGTAATTAATTAATGGTTTCTCTTAACGTAGATAACAAATATCAGGCCCAACAGCTGCCCTACGTGCAAAGCGTTTGCAAACAGTTTACGATTGGGTTTAAAATGTTTTGTATCTTAAGTATTGCTGGTTTTGAATTCCCCGATGGGGGCTTCCGATTCCGCATAGTACGGACTCGAACAATTCCGGCTTTAGTTCCTGATAAATCATAATAAAAATGCGGCCGAGACTCCCAATGATGATATCAGAACTATAGGATCGAGCAGCTGGAATTTAGTAGGGATTTTCAAGTACGCGAGCGAAATAATTAAGTTTCCTCAGGGGCTGGGGGATGTTCGTTCACACTCCCACCATTCATCTGGTTTATTATGTTTGCCAATGATATTATATTATAAATCGCCTTTATAGATCTCGATTATGAATCGCAATTGTCGTCACCGGTGGAAGCGCTAAGTGCCTCGGGTGCCTTCAGTGTGACGTCTTTGTTCGAACACAATGCCCAAACGCGCTTTCGATTCCGATTTCGAATTTTGAACTCGGATTGAAAAACAAAACGTTGCCAAAATCTGCCAAGGACAATATTAATCAATTTGTGGGCCACTTAACGCATTCGCTTAATTGCCGCTTTAGTTAATCGCTAAACTAGCTATAATAAGCCACGGTCCGTTTGATGGCTGAGCCAAACATTTCAGACAAATACCTGAAGTTCACATCGTGCGGTACATTCGGCTGACATGTTTAAACACTCGAGAGGAAAACAAAAACTGGAAATGTAATTAAGAAGCCTGCATCAGGTTGAATCAACTTGTTTTAGATCTTGCACGATTCGCTTTGCTTAACGGTTCAAACTTAGAAGCAAAGGCCTTCTAAAGGTCATTGATTCGCTAAAAAGGTTTCGGGATTCTATGGAGGAAAACCCTATATACAATTACAGGTTATTATATTATTCAATTCAAGATCAAAATCTTAATTAAGAAGTACTCGACCTACAATTGTGGTACTTATGGCTTATCGATCGCTTATCACAGCCGAAACATTGAACTTAATCTTGCAGATTACAGCAGAAGTACCTTCGATCAAGGGCCTTGTTTATGGCATTGAAGCAGAAGAAAGTTCTTGAATTAATTCCCTCTGGAGAGGTGGATGGCGTACTTCTTTGGAAATGCTTCACAACTGCGCCATTCCACTCCATCTATAGCTTTATCACCTGGAGGTTCGATTGGAGAGTCCGGAGATTAAAAAGCGCAACAAGCGAAAGCGATAGCGCAACGCATAAATTAACTTGCTAATTAGTTAAAAAAATTCTGGCGATGTTGGGAATTGAACAGGTTAAGCAGCAGACCAGTCTGGCTGGAATATTTATTATTTATTTTTATCAATAATTTAAAAGATGCAATTAATTTTTTAGTCAGAATGTAGAGAGAGCGAGACTCAAAAAAGTAATACTAGACACCCATCGCTATATTATTCGTTATAAGATCTGCCAGTCCATTTAAATGTTAAGTACCCGGGGACCACAGATCACTGACACTGTCGGTGAGCAAAAATAACAACGCGAACGGAATAGCGCCGGGAAAATATCAGCAAGTATCGGGAAAATGTCAGCAACCACAACAGTTTGTATTGAAAATTATAATTTAATTGCTTTTGTGTATTCAGCTGGCGGTTTTGAGTTTTTAGCCGCCTGGGAGTCCCATGCCGATCACAATTACAGGCGTTTTATTCACCAAATTACAATTGTTTTAATATTATTCGTTTTCTGATTTCTTTTCAGTTTGTTTTCGCGATTCACACACTTTTATAATTGGCAATTCGCTCAGCTGAGCGCGAGTTTTTATAACTCGCTCACTATCTCGGTTGGGCACCTGATTACTATATATGACTGGATTATATGTGCCCCAGCTCTAATCAGAACACGCTGCTAGTCAGCACTTCGTCGATGTTGAGCGCTTGAAGGCAACAATCCGACTGCCTCCAGCCCAGTGATGGGGCTTCAAATTTAAATGGGATTTACGCCCAGATCTGGCCAGAATCGAGTTACCAAGTATTCCCATGCCCATGCCCATGCCCATGCCCCGAAGATGTAAGCAACACCTCCAGCTGCAGCTTGGGGGGAGCGGCCCTCTTTAGTTGCAAACAAAAATACAAAATCTAAAAATGCTCATTAGCATTAACTGTCACATCTGCTGAGCGACTGATTGATAGCCAATCAAATGTGAAATGGAATTGGGAAGGCGAAATTACTCCATTCACAAACTCGCACTTGCGGAAATTATAGTGGAAAAATTAGCCCCTTGGTTGGGTCGTAAATACTTCTGCTCGACTTTGTTAAGCTCTCTAAGAACTGGAGCGATAAGATAGAATTGCACTTAAACGAGTTGACGTGGTATTATGACCCGATCATATATCAGTATACTTTCAATACCTGATGGCAATAGCTAAATAAATTAATTCTTGATTTGGCATAGAGCTTATTCACTAAGGTGGTAGAAATGGTAATTAATATTTGTAAATTTAAAACGCGCTAGTGAGAAACTTACTTCGAACAAAGTAAGCCAATGAAGACATCCTTCTTTGCTAAGATTAGAAACGGTCGGGGTTATCGTAATCCTGACCCTTTAGCTAAACCAGACTCACCTGCGTCTGCGGTGCTTGACCGTATTGAGGTTTAGCTTAGACAAAGTGCAAGGGCGACTTTGCAGGTGAGGAAGACGGGGAAGGCACTTGATTATATACATGTGGGCCTGGGGGTACTGACAGCTCAAAATTAAAAATGGACCAAACGGGGATTTTTGCAAAGATAATGAATATTCGAGCTGTCTGTTAGTGTCTGCGCTGATAAGAAAATTAGAGCTGAAGCTGAGCTAAAATATTCCCTCTGAGCTGAGCGATCTGTTAACGTGACTAGGTGTTGCTCAACAGCTGCTTGCAGTTGGAACTTAAATGGCCTCATATTACGTATACGCAGTGGACAACGCCAAGCGTCCCGCGGAAAACGGGAAATGCATAAGAATATGAACTAGGTTCGTGACAAAACACAACGGGTGGAAGAGATTGAACAATTCCCAGTAACATTTGCTCCGCCATAGTGTGTGTAAGCAGATGTTGTGAGAGTAGTCTGTTAATATTAATGGCTATTTAGCAAACCTTTTTACAGGTTTAAACTAAATGGGAAACGTTGCGGTTTCGGTCGAGTATATAAATAAGCTGGATTTCTAGAAATTATGATAATTTATAGCGTTCTCCGATCGAAATAGCACTTACTGTGAGCTAAGCCCTAATAAGTGCACATTAGAAATGAATTACTTGCAACTATTTTAATATAATTGCTACAGGTTTAGTGCATTTGTTATCCACAAACTAAAGTCGGTTGTGTAAGCAAAGATATAAACTTTTTTGTATCCCTCAGTCGATTAACATAAATTTGGAATGTTAACACTTAATGGCGGCAGAAGTAATTACTTTATAATGGAGTTCCACAGGAAGTGCAAGAGAATCCGATTTTCCCCTTGAGTTTTTTATTTAACTTCCACAAGTTCTATGTACTTTAAGGTGACATTAATCCTTTGCCCAAAGAATTTATCCTTAAACTAATTTCAATCGTAAAGGCTAGTACTAAGGTCGACGAAAATAGCTCAAACACCACCACAAAATTCTTTCTTTTTTCGTTCTTCTTTTTCTTTGATGTTAGTACTAGGCTTAAGAAGGAAATCTAATCGTAGGAGCGTTTCTAGTGTTAGTCAAAATACTTTTTTATTAACGATACATCCCTTATTCAAGCTACATATGTAGAGTGTATGATTCTACATTACACATCAATTACTACTCAAGGTCGACCTAAAAGTATGCAGTACATTTTGGCGATGGCCCAAAAGTCGACCACAGAAATAAAGGAAGTGAATGAAAGCAGCACATTCGGAAGGAGGGGCTCGTTACAGCGAACGATAAGAGGGCAGCGGGAACTGATAACTTATAATGGTCTCAACTCTTAGACCTTGGCATAGGTGGTTTTCAACGCAAAGAGCATGTGTTTCTCCAAGTGTACGCGTTGGTCAAGTGTTGCAGTTCTCGCTAGCCTTTGCCATTGACAACTAAAATTCCAAAGGTGCTTTGGCACAAGGTCGTATGTGACTCGAGCCCACACACGTGCTTAACTACTAAGCTACTTGTAAATGTATTGTTGCTGTTAATTGCATTCGTAATGCACCCGGATTTTTAGATTTTAACACGAAACATCTTAGCGTTTACATTTGTTTTACATTTTGCATTCTTTTCTTTTAAGTTTTCACATATCGAGGCTACCTCTTTGAAGTTTTGGTTGCTAAATAAATACTAACGATGTGGAAATATGTTTGCACTCTTCTCCGTCAACGACACTTGTGAACACAGAGCGAAAACAAAAGGAAATAATTACCAAACGTGTTAATGAGAAGGCGGACGTATACCCTACGTTGTTTGACAGCGTTGATATGGGATATGGAAATTTTAGAATTATACAAAATCATTGCACTAATGCAAAAACTTGAATTGAACTTCAATAAAACAAGGTTCAAAGTTTATAAAAATGTAATATGTATATTCAAATGTTAAGATGTTTAATTAAGAAAATTGATATGAGACACCCAATGGGATTAATAATATAAAAACAATTCAACATTTATCCTGAAATTTCTTAACAGAAAAGATGCTTAGGAAGGCAGATCCATATTTATATTTTAAAAATTATTAATACCCATATCTTCCCAATAGTTATTTATTTTTAACATTTTCTTTTATAATAAGTTTAAATTCTGACTAATATTTTGAACCCATATCGGAAAATCATTAGACACTAACAAATGACTTGACGTAGAGTACACAAAAGAGTAAAAATTGAGAAAACATAATGAGATTTTGGCTCGCCGGCTGATTTGCAAACGTAAGCGTGCGTGAGTAGAGATAAAAACAAGAAAACAAATACGAAAAACAGTGGCATTGGCACAAAATGGCAAAATAGCGGCGGTTTAAAATAAAACTATAAACTATATCTAGCTATATATACGCTCGCACAGCTCTTGGCACTCGTTCGAGACATTTGCGGGCAGGAAAGTGAAAGCGGGCAGCTAGACAACAGATGTCCTCAGTTGGCAGGCGAGGCTGCACTCTCTGCAGCCACAGTCTGCAGTCTGCATTCTGCCGACTTATGCAATGGAAGCTACTCTACTATTTTAAAACTCACCCGTTGCCGTTGATTTTGTGGTTGTTGGAGTAACCCGCTGGAGTGGCCATCGTGCGGCGTGTAATGTTGCTCGGGGCGTCGCGATAAAGAGTTTCCAAACGCTCGCAGGGCCGCGATGGGATGGGAGCACAGCTTTATTATGGCTAAAATGCTTTGTTTATGTCTGCCACTTGTTTATCACTGCTTCTCGATGTGCGTTGTTTGCATTTATCACTTGGCTTCGATCACCGCCTTTCCGTTTACGAGTATTTCCGCCAGCGTCGGTCCACTTGTTCCGCTTTTGAGCTGCGCCACGAGACTAATCACGGCCGTGCAACCAACGGTTATTAAATAGTTTTGCTCAGCGCCTTTCGCTCCGCCAATTAGGCGGTTACCATTCTCACTCTCACCCCTCTCGCAGTCTCACGGCGGCGTTACATATCCAAAACTGGGGTATCAGCGACACAGAGAGCGAGCGGATTGTGCAAAAATATCGGAGAGCCCCTACACTGTCAGGCATGAAGGAAACATTAATGGAATTTAAAGGGGACTGTGCACTAAACTCTAAATTTTGGCATAAACTCTAAATTTGCAGCAATTTAACTGAAACTTTTACTGTATTAATTACTTTACATTTGTCAGGTGACCTACCAAGTTTCATATATTTTGGGCGTTATTTCATATAGCGATATCACCGATTTGACAGATTTACACCAACTTTTTCCTATATAATACTATTCAAGTGAAATTTGGACTGTAACAATATAATAGGCTCCGGTCATTTACCAAATAAAATTAAAAGAAATAAAAATCGTCCAATTTTGAGTGATCGTTCCTATATGTATATAAATGGGAGTAGAAAGATGACCATCTGCAAATTTTTATTTAGACTGAGAGACTAATTTTCGTAGAAACTGACAGACGGACATGGCTAGATCGACTCGTCTGGTGTTGCCGGACATGAATATAAAGAATACTTTATGGAGACGAAGATTCCTTCTTCACTGCGTTGCAAACTTCTGATCCCCGCAAGGGATCACATATATTTTACTCGAGTGTTTAATACGAGGGTAACTTTTTAAATTTTTGCACTTAGGTTTCTCAACATAAATTGACCTAATTCAGTGGTGACTAAAGCCCTGACTCGCGAGTGATTAGTTTTCTCGGCACGGCCTCTGCCGGCACAGTATGTTCACAATCAACCAGACCGTTAAAATTGTAATTTCCTTGCAAAATCTAACCTTTTATTTACAGTTAAGTAACATGTCAATGTATTGCCTAGTAATCACAAAATCTAATAGAATACTTTCTTTATAAAAATGACTTAAAGTGTTTTAATTTCGATTTATTCTAAGCTCTGACTCTTTAGGTGACCCTTGCTCGTTTTGATTTTCAACAATTTTTTTATGATTGTCGTATTTCATGAACGAAAGAGATTCTTTTCGGAGCTATTGTACTAATGGCAGATATTCGAAAATTTAGTTTTTGCCAATTGGTCAAACCCTCTGCGTGGCAGTGTAAAAGTGACAGCTGTTGGCGAGCGTGAGTGAGATAAAAACAAAGAGCGCTGGCCAAAAGCGTGCTCGTGGCTTCTCTTGCTGTGATAAAAAGCTGCTCACGCACACACCGTCATGAGGCGGAGAGGAAATGGCGCTCGATCGTGCTTCGTTTCGTGGTTGTGTGATGTGCGTCACGAGTACAACAGCCGGCACTCTCCTCTCTTTCCATGCACACACTCTTCCTTGCTTCGCGAACTTTGGCTTCGCTTTCCGCCTCACCTTGGCACTTCCCTCCTCCTTCGGTTTATGCAATTTGCAGTTGAATTTTAAAAGTGACGTGTTGACAGCAAAAACGGCGACCGGCAAAACAGAATGTTTAAGAACCTAACAGGGCAGTGTATATTGGGTATGCTTGTCGCATATTTGAGTCATTCCCAAGGTGCCCTTGCCAAGTTTGCTACCCTTTTGCCAGACAAACCTGTTCCAAAATTTGTGCGAGTCTAGAGCAACTGCCAAGTTTCGCCCAAACAACAGCACGTTTTCGTCTCGAAATACCAACGACCTTCGTCTGTGACCTTTGGGCAACCACTCGAGCACACACACACAGGTAAATCACGGCGTTGAAGAGAGACAACCGATAAGCGTTCGTATCGTACTGGAACATGGGGCCAACAACTCCATTACCAAGCGGGAGTTCCATTGATCACGAGTTAAATATAGGCATCAAGTCACTGTCCGGACTGCGCAGTTCGATCAAATCCAGTGATCGGATCTCCACCCCCTTTTAATTTTGAGACTAAACGGGTTTTGTTAAAAGATTGCATTGCCCACAGACATACGCCGCTTACATGAGTATGTGTTGATAAAAACTCATATGTATTGGGGGCTCGTCAAGCACACACGCGGCCAACATACTCACATATGTATATTTTAGTTTATTTTTATGTTTTCTGCTGTCTTTGCCTTGTGCGGGTGGAACTATTCGTATTTCATAAGAATTATTGAATTTACACGTGACGTACACCAGGGCGGATGAGCGATAAGTCGATCTGACATAATCAGCGAGCGCTGCTCACTTTTCCTTTCGCCATCAGTGCAATTTCCACGCGTTCTTAATGCCAAGTTGATTGCCCTAGGCCACTTAAGGCTCAATCGGAGCTTGACACTTTGAGAAGATCCAGCGGTCAGCGGCTGGGCTGGGCTGAGCCTACAATTGGATCCAATTGAATAAACTCGACCAGTTAGTGCCCAGATTTACACTTGCCTCTGGCAATGTCGCACCAGTCGGGAGCGGAAACGTTAATTTAATCGCCTTAATTTATATTCCACAGCAAATGAAAACATCTCTGAATTGAACGGCTGCCCAGGGCATGCTGATGCCGCAGCATTCCAGAGGTCACAATGTTATGCCAATTGAGCAATTAAGGTAAATGGGAAAGTGTAAACAAAGTCAACTTGCTTTGGCCCGCTTATCTGCGCAGTGCGAGTTTCGGGGCTCGTCAATGGGAAGAGTGCATTCTGCTAGAAAGATATCCGAAAGATTAGATTCAGATGACGAAATCTATTGCATGCCTCATCCACAATAAAAGCAAGCAATAAACAAGTGGGTGTTGTAGTTCTAGGTTGAAGGGTTTTTAGGCAGTAACGATGTTATTTCAGATCCACAAATGTATATATTTGATTCATCTATATCTATACATAGTATAGCAAAAAATCGCAAAATCTTATATATTTAAATCCTCAAAATCAACGGATTTTTATGCGATTTTTAAACCTGGTACCCATAGGGTACAAAGGTATTATAAGTTAGTGCCAACCGAGAATGTATGTAACAGGCAGAAGGAGAAACCTCCGACCCTATAAAGTATATATATTCTTGATCAGCGTCACTAGCCGAGTCGATCTAGCCATGTCCGTCTGTCCGTCCGTCCGTATGTGTGAAACAACAGATCTCAGAGACTATAAGAGCTAGAGCTACCAAATTTGGTGACAACATTGGAATCTGTTGCACGCAGATCAAGTTTGTTTTAAAATTTGGCCACGCCCTCTTCCGCCCCCGAAAATAATAAAAAACGGTTTATTAGCTATAGGCGTGATTTTCGGCTTAAAGTAAATAGATAGACTTAAAAGGTAGGCGGTTGCGGACGTGCTCTGCAAATTTGAGTAAAATCAGATTATAAACATGGAAGTTATTAAACAATAAATGCTTTCACACTCTTTCGCTCTATCGCACTGCTTAGGAATAATTTCTCGTGTCTGAGCACTGAGATTTTGGGAGAGATGTTGAGAGTGCCAATGCGTGTTGCTTAATATGTCCCTAGCAACATTTGTGTTTTTTGGGTGTTGCTCAACATGTTTCTAGCAACATTTGTCAACATTTTCGTTTTTATATGTTCATCTGCTACTCAATTTCACCCACAATGCTTTGGGTACCGGGTATCTCACAGTCGATCCCACTCGACTGTAGCTTTCCCACTTGTTTTAATCGATAGAGTGACTTAACAGAAGAGTTTTTATGTATGTATAATACATCCATAATATAGTGGAGAAAATGGCCAAAAATATTTTGTTTTAGAAATAGTTTTCACTGCCGGGACGGGTCTCTAGTATATTTAATTATTATTTAAAACCATCTTTTGTGTACGAGTGTAGGTACATTTTGGTAAAGCTATGCCTAAAAATATGCTATAGAGTACAGATGCAGCTTCCCCATCAATTTAAGTTATCCTACTGTGTTCTATAGCATACTCTTAGGCAGCGCATTTTGTCTGAATGAATTCCGTTTTTAATATAATAAACAGACTAACTTTTTTAAGGCTATAACAGCTTATGTACATAATATGTACTACATATCATCTTATGTCGGAATATTCCAAAGGTATGGCAAATGCTACTACTAGTATCAGTTTGATATTCTAGTATCAATTTAATATTCCTTAAATTGTTTGATAAATGCTATTTTGCAGGCAAGTAAAGTTGAATTGTCGTCAAACCTACTATAATCACATCCTTTTCTACTCCGTGATGGAACCTAAGACTATGTAGCCCTCTTCTTCAAGAGACCGTCAATTTTGAACGAGTGAACGTGTACATAAATGATTTTTGTATTAAGATTGAGACTGCACCCCGTACATCCCCTAACATTACTGGCTTACGTTAACATGGCCAGGGAAATGAAAGTGAAACAATCTGTAGACATTCCTCTCCTCTTTCCTCTTTCATGTATGCATTTATTTTTGTATGTATGATGCAATAACCAGCCAGCGAGTGCAATCCAAGGCCGTGCCAGTAACATGATATGTTAACTTTGGAGAGTTAACAGCGAAAGTAAACATTCTGTAAGCGGAATTGTTTGTTTACCCGTCTGCCACTGAGACCGAGAAGAGTACGTGGGTGGGTGTTTGTACAGTTGTCTGCGATATAAATACGGCTGGCTGCACGGCGTGAGCAATTGATCGACTATTATCACAAGACACTTTGGCACGGCGAGCGGTATCTGAGAACACAAATAGCCCGAGTTGCTTATTTACTTAAGTCTATTCCCGTTCGCCACAAACTCCTGCGCGGGCACGTGTCGAGTTATCGGAGTGCGACCAGCCGGCGACGCGAAGCCAAAGCAACTGACATTGAAACCCCCAGCGGAATCCGAGTGGCAAGGAGCCACAATAAAGCAGTGACGCAGGAAAGATGATAGGTCGCGCACCCCGTCAGAGGGTGGATTGGCCACAGCGAGATACAGAGCGACGTCGCGACGCATTTAAGATTGGCGCCCCAAAAGTATGCTACAATATGCTGGGCCAAACACTGTTTGAGGAACCGCTAAGAAAATGATATAAATATATCCAGTGACGGAATTGAAAATCAAGTTTTAGTTTTCGTTCTTTATGTCAATTATGTCAGCATCAAATATTCAGTAAAGTCATTGGTAGTAGTACTTGGTGCCCTGGTTCATTTGGCCATGTGACAACGAAAAACAAAACCGGCACATGACGCCAAAATAAGTGACGACAACAACGCCCAAGCATAGGAAAAAGAGAAAGCGAGAAACTAATATGAAAGAGGTAACGAATAGCCAGTACTCTGGTAGTAAGATAATGTATAGAAACAAGTGAAAAGATCATTAAGCAGTAATCATATCTAAAGGCCAAACATGGAAGGGGCCGGTTTTTCAATGTCAGGTTAACTTTTGCCATTAAAGTAAGTTTTTTTCGGAGTAATGTAGGCCCCTCAAAATCATGTTTTTGTTTATCTGACTGACAACTCCTGACTAGAGGAATAGCTCTAGTTAATAATTTGTCAGTAAGATGAAAGCAAACATGATTTTTGGCGAATAAATTACTCCGAAATAATAATTTATTGGTCTCATAGAACATATTAATAAATCACTTAATATTCCACAAACTTAATTTTCTGTAAGTATGTATATTTGCTAGGCAGATTTTCTCGAAAACACAAATGAAATCTATGGAAAAGCGATATCTCACTTCATATATTCCGTGTGCAAAAATATGCTTATACCAAAAAAAATCACAATTATATTATCGGAAATCACCGAATAAGACTATATCATCTAGAGGTACCACATTTGGTAACAACATTCTTATCTGTACCACAAAGATCAAGTCTGTTTCAAAATTTGGCCTTACTTTTACCTTCAAAATGAAAAACGTATAACTAATCTATAGTTATGATTTTTGGTTTAAGGCAAATAGATGTGTAATAAAAAAATATATAAAATCGGAAGATAAACATGGAAGTTATCAAGCAATAAAGTTTCTGTGTATGCTCGTTCTGTGTTGACAGCCTATGTGAGTTGCTCAACATGTCCCTAGCAACATTAGTATGTTTTGGGTGTTGCTCAACATATTCCTAGCAATATTTTTCTTTTTTGGGTGTTGCTAAACATGTCCTAGCAACATGAGTCTTATTTTGTGAACATTTTTCATAAATATGAGCATAATTAGGCAAAGCTTTCCTACTTGCTCGAATTAATTAAATCTAAAGTTTAACAGATAAAGTACAACATGATAATTATTATTTAGTGTAGAATGGTTATGAAAGTCTTTCCCTGACAAATCGATGCCTACAAGTATCGTACCCTTAAGCAGGGCATAGCGGGATTGAAAAAGCTTTTTGCTGGTCTAGGTGACATCACCAGTAGCTTTTGCAAACCTGAGTCACGGAGGTGCTAAGCTACACTAGCTGAGGTTGGAATACCCTTACACTGTAAAATTATGTAGTTTAATTTAGTTTAATGTATTGACGGGGAACTATACATTTTCAGTAATTAAGATATTTTGGATATAATTGGATTAATTATTATTCTAAATCATAATTTTACCTTTAAAAATAGAAAGAATTGTATGCATTGTTGCATGTCGAATAAAAGTTTACTTTTATAATTGTATTAAAACAAAACTGAAGTATTTTGATAAAAAAGCATTTAGTATGTTGCTAGCCCAAACGTTTTGAATAATGAAATTTTAAGAAATGAGATGTTACTGAAAAACATGAAAAATGTCTACATTTTTGCATAATTAATACCGAATTCCTCGACTGATGAGAGCAATATATAGTCCATAAAATGCTTTAGCTTTCAAGCCAAGGTGAGAACAGAAGTACTCCGCACTGAAAATGTTTCTATTTCGGTCAGGTACAGTCGTCTACTTTCTAGACAGACACCGATCTCTCATTGGCAATGGCGCTCAAAAGCTCGACGAGCTTTTATTCTCCCGCAGTGCCTCTCGACGACGGTGCTTACTTCGCCGGTATTTGGGTCCCATTTCGGCAGTTTTATTCAGAATCTCAGTAAGCGAACAACGTTGAGTGGAAGCAAAGCAGCAATCATGCCAATTGGTGAGTCGAGTCCCAAGTGGGTGGAGTGCTGTTGGATAATGGAATAAATCATTGGGGAAGAGGAGTCGGAGGAACGGGCAAAGAAATCAAGAACGAAACTTTTGGCCCACGACCAAAATTGAATTGTGTCAACATTTTCCTAGAACCGCAAACATAAAATGTAAATAAAGTATATACATAAGTTCTTGGTCGGGTGAAGAGCTAGTGATACCATTTACTGCACCTGCTGACGGCGTCATCAACTTTCACCGTGTGATCAGCTAGAATCAATTAACGGTTAGCTGCGGATAGCGTTATAATTTTGGAGATGTCTGCTTCCCATTTAGTGTTGTTTACTACCCATTAAATTGATTTTCGATGTGGTCATAGCACCAGAGTGTCCAAAATGTGTATCAGCCGCCGTGAGTCACACGTCTACGCCTTGAACTCTGGCAATAATCAATAGGAACGCGAATCCGGTGACCCGAGGGTCGGTAGAGAGATGCGCCAGAAATGATGTCATGCGAAATAATGCTGCTTGGGAAACAATTCGTGCACTCTGGCGAAACAACAAACACAAACATGCCATGTACATGCATACCAAGTAGACCCGTAGACAAATGTTTGACGCTCGAGAGCCCGTAGAGCCGGCTGGCTTGAGTCCGAAACCTGAAAGCGAGCTTGAGTGGAAATAGCTGGAATATTTTGTAGCAAAGAACCAGCGCCGATCGAAATGACATCATGCGAACGGCGCTAATAAACAAGCGAGAACAAAACAGACGCTAAACATTCTGATATGTATCTTTTCGTATGTCTAGTATTTTTATAAATAGCTACGAATCTCTGCCACTTCGAGACATTTTCTCCTCTGCGGTTTGTTCGAGGCTGATTTCGTAGACCTCAGAACTTTCCCACCGCCCCACCCAAGCCTGGGTACAGTTGCCTCCAGAACCAGAACACTAATCATTCTCATAAACTTTTCTGGCTCCTTTGCAGAAATCAACACCCCCGATAAGTTGGAGTACCAGTTCTTCCCGGCCAGCGGAGGAGTGTTCACCTTCAAGGTGCGCTCGCCCAAGGATGCCCATCTGGCCCTCACCTCCGCCCCCGTGGAGAACGGCCCCATCTTCGAGATCTTCCTGGGCGGATGGGAGAACACCAAGTCGGTGATCCGCAAGGATCGCCAGAAGCCCGAGGTGGCCGAGGTGCCCACTCCGGGCATCCTCGACGCCGGCGAGTTCCGCGGCTTCTGGGTGCGCTGGTACGACAACGTCATCACCGTGGGCCGCGAGGGCGATGCCGCCGCCTTCCTGTCCTACGACGCAGGCAGCCTGTTCCCCGTCAACTTTGTCGGCATCTGCACCGGATGGGGAGCCAGCGGCTCCTGGCTGCTGGATGGTGAGTTTTCTCCCCGATGTAGATCTAAATAATAGCACAAGTGTTTACCTCCTTGATTAGTTTACTCGGATTAACACATTAGGAGTATTATAGTGTCATTTGCATTGAGAACAGTTGTTCCCTTGTTTTATTGTTGTATCTTTTCTATATAGTACTTATCTCTACACTTCGTTCGAGTATTCCGTAATAATATTGGAAATCTTTCCAAATTTATATAAATATGACAGCTAATTTGGTGACCAATACTTGAAAAAGTTCCCAACGGCTCTGTAATTAGCTGACCTTGCTTGCTGTGTTAAACGGTGAGAGTTAGTCCCACTATTAGTTAAAGTGATGCCTAATATGTACTACATCTTATGTAGTATTAACTAGTTTACGGTTACCATATACATACATATATAATACAGACACGAAGGACAATATTATTATCTGTCAAAAAAATTATTTTTTGTAAAATTGTTCCTGCAGTAGTTTCTCAAATTCTAAAGAAAATGGAATGGCACGGTTGGTACCTCAATTGGAACTCCTAATATAAACTATATTTGTGCTATTATAACTACCTTATATCCATTAAAGAAGCCAAGGTCTAATCCTCCCGTTTCATTGCAGATTCCGCTCCCTCGGCGCCTGCCATGGGCTTCTCGGCCCCAACTGGAAGCGGTCCCGGATGCTGGGTGGCTGCCGCCAACGGGGAGGTTCCTCCCAACGCTCTGCAGGGCGGATTCGACAGCAGCGAGCAGCTGTACATCGCCCGAGCCCGGCACGAGGGCGACCTTATTCCCGGCAAGTTGCACCCATCGCACGGCGTCACCTACGTGGCCTACGGAGGCGGCGAGCACGGACACGGCGAATACGAGGTGCTGTGCGCCGCTGGCGGCCAGTGGGTGCCCGTGGAAGCAGGCAACATTCCGCCCAACGCCCTGCCCGCCGGCGAGACCGCCGAGGGCGAGCCGCTGTTTATCGGGCGTGCCACCCACGATGGCACCATCACTGTTGGCAAGGTCCAGCCCTCCCACGGCTGCTGCTACATCCCGTACGGCGGCGAGGAGCTGGCCTTCAAGGAGTTCGAGGTCTACGTGGCCAACTAAGCCCTGCTCTGGGGTCAAACGCACTGAACCACAATTGTTAATCTGAGCGCTTTACAGTTCAACTGGTCGCAGAAATTTTATTTATACTTGCATTTCTACTCAATACTGTTGAAGAATCTCTAATTGATGCCGAAAAGGTTATTATTTTGTTCACCCAAATTGGTAAATAAACTATATGTTTAAGAAAACTGAAGGAAGACTCTTTAAATAATTTGGAACATCTGCCTTGGTGGGTTTTCTTTGCCTCACCTAGAGGCGGAATAGGTTGTTCAGCGTTTGTGTTAGGTTTTTTGTCAAGCCTAAAGGTAGGCAACAATTCATGTTGGTGCTACATATAAGAGTAAATTAGTTTTATTATTTTTACTATTTTAATAGGCCCACATATGACGTTAGCATTGAGATATTATTTACCCTCGGAGGATATCGTTATTTTGACCAAAAGTTTGCGACGAAGTGAACGAGCCTTAATATGTATCAAAACAAGAAAGAAAGCTAGCTTCGGTAAACCGAAGTTTGAATACCCTTGCAGTATGCAATTGTATCATTGAAAATCGTTCCATTTTGGTAAAATTAAATAAAAACAAGAAAGAAAGCTATCTTCGGTAAACCGAAATTTGTATACCCTTGCAGTCTGCAATTGTATTATTGAAAATCTATTCATTTTGGTTACAGTTAGAATCTTATATTTTACATGTAGAATTTTACATTTTACATTTTCATTTAAATCGCCCGATCGTTTCTATGGAAGCTATATGATATAGTTGTCCGACCATAATGAAATTAAAACCGTAATTCTATAACCGTAAAAAACTGCTATATCTTGAAATTGATTGATATACGTTGAAAAACAAAAAAGTTAAAAATATTTTTACATTAGTTTCGCCATCATTCCTATGGCAGCTATAGGATATAGTGGTCCGATTTCGGCCGTTCCGACATATATATTGCGTGCTAAAGAAATAAGTCTATGCTGAAAGAGACTAGTTCGCGTTTCTACGCGAACCGACAGACAGACGGACAGACGGACAGACAGACGGACATGGCTAGATCGACTCGGCTGGTGATGCTGGTAAAGAATATATACACTTTATGGGGTCGGAGATGCCTCCTTCACTGCCTCCTTCTTTTCCTACTTGCTGCGGGCTTAAGTTGTCTCTAGTCTTTGGGGCTTTATGGTTCTTAAGGTGCTTTATTTAAAATTTTTTTTTTGTTCACGTACATTCATTTACATCAAATTTATTGAGAGCTGGAGTGTCTACAGGGCTTACGTATATATCAAGGCGTACACACTAACTAGGAAATCAATTTTGACTCCGACTTAACCTAGGAGTTAAACTAAACAGACGCATGGCAGAGAAGAAGATAGCGCCCTGGTAATTGCGGGGCCATGCAGTCAAACGAGGTTAAACGGCCGGTAAGGACACAACTCAAATAGCAGGAAACAAAGCAGCCCCGTCGCATGCCGATCCTTCCAACTCTGGGAAATGGCAGATGGCGTAATGTGCCTACTGCTTCCTACGCTCGCGGATCTCGCTGCGTATGTTGGTGCGGTCCAACTCCTCGTACTTGTCACGGAACTCCATGGTAATTTAAAGCTTTCGCGCTTATTTTTATTTGTAATTACTTTGTAAGAAAGGGGGAAATAGAGTTTAAACTTTGGATATGATTTGATTATTTACTAAAACACTTTTGTGACTATGTATCTAATGGAACTACATAATACTTCATATATTACTGTTACGTTGCTTACAGCAATTCAAATTTTTCTCCAATTTGGGGGCTAACAGCATTTCAAATATCTCTCAAATTTCTTAAGCTAACAGCAACTCAAATTTCTCTCCAATTTTTTTATTAATTACAATTCAAAATCCTTTCCCACAGCCCGTCGCCAAATGGAGATCCATGTGACGGAAAACGGCAACCGTGTGGGCTCTTCAGGCGGAGTCAGCAACGTGTGCATGAATACCCAGGACGAGGTCAGTATGCTGCCCAAGACCTTGGATCTGCCGCCCAGTGAAAGCAGGGCAGCACCCTTACCATAGCCACGACCTTGGAGGCAAGCAACCCGAACCTGGCGGTCGGGGTTAACGAGCCGCCACCGGTCTACGAGCCCAACGTGGCCCCCACTACAACTACGACCACCACCACGACCACATTCCTGGTCAACAGCCAGCCCCCGGTGATGTAACTTAGAACTGCGATTCGAGGAACATAACAAATATTTAATTCAACCATTAAGAAACTTGTGTACAGCTCTGCTTATGTAAAAGACTCTGAGGCCCGAGAATCCATGAAATAAACTCGGGACCAACTTAAAGCCTCCTTTCAAAATTTTAAATTAAAGAATGGGAACTATCCTGAGTTTCCGGAAGCAACGAGATCGTTTGTGCATTAAGGTATAAAGGATTATGAACAAGTAGCTAGAGTTAGCCTTGTGCTTTGATGGTAAATCAGAATAAGAAATCGACCCCAGCAAATGTTATTCATTTAATTAACAAGTGGGAAAGCTACAGTCGAGTGTGACCGACCGTAAGATACCCGGTACCCAAAGCATTGTGGGTGAAATTAAACAGCACATGAACATGGAAAAAAGGAAATGTTGACAAATAGAGACAAATATTGCTAGAAACATGTTGAGCCTCATTCAAAAGATACAAATGTTGCTAGGAGCATGTTGGGCAACTCTCAGAAGCGACAAATGTTGCTAGGAACATGCTGAGCAAAACCCAACAAAGACAAATGTTGCTAGGAACATGTTGAGCAGCACGCACGTGCGCGCCTCTCTCTCTCTCTCTCTCTCACTCTCAGAAACTTTATTGTTTAATAACTTCTATGTTTATCATCCAATTTTACTCAAATTTTCAGAACACGTCCACGATTGCCTACTTATTACGTCTATCTATTTACTTTACGCCGAAAATCACGCATATGGTTATGTACCGTTTTTAATGATTAACTTTTAAAACTAACTTGATCTGCGTGCAACAGATTTCAATGTTGTCACCAAATTTGGTAACTCTAGCTCTTATAGTCTCTGAGATCTGTTGTCTCACACGGACAGACAGACGGACAAACGGGCATTGCTAAATCGACTCGGCTGGTGACGCTGATCAAGAATATATATACTTTATGGGGTCGGAGATGATTCCTTCTGCCTGTTACATACATTCTCGATTGGCACTAACTTATAATACCCTTGTACCCTATGGGTACCGGGTATAAAAATGCCATCAGAAGCTCAAATACTCTCACGCAAAGGCCACACTGCTGTCATCGATGACAATGAACCGCTTATAGGTCTTTCTGTGGTACTCTCCCACCGTTTTATTTTCTGTGGAGAATCAGAAGTCCTTCAGCGATCTTGAATTGTTTCTGTCCTGCACCGCTATCTCAGAGAATGTTTTCTCAGTTTTTTCATACGAATGCTTTGGAGCTACTTCGAGTTTCACCGAACGATCTGAATTGGGTTTCTTAGAGCTTACTGTCACTGTTTTTTTCTAAGCTGGCTTTGGAATTACTTTTAGATTATCATTTTTTCTCCGCTGCCTTTAAACTAGTATGGGGCAGTCGACAGTCAAATATTGACTAAAGAGCTTTTATCTGGTTTGTTTTCCGGAGGTTTTAAAATTATTTCGAGTTTGTCGTTCAAGTCGTTGGGTATAATTTTCGTTGGAGTGTTCGATTTGGTTTTCTCAGATTTGTTATCCGGTGTCTTGGAATTATTTCGAGATTCACCGAAGATACCTTATCGGTTTTTTCCTCATGGGGCTATGGAACTATTTCAATCTTCGAGCTTTCCTCTGGTTTCTTCAAAGGTGAGTTTGAAACTATTTTGAACTCCTTCAAAGGCTCTGATTTGAGTATTTCGAACTCCAATATCTCATTTTCCATATTTAGCTCTATAGGCTCAGCCGCCTCGTCCAGGGAATCTATGAGTCTTTTCGGCATGGCAAGTTTCTGTGCACTTCGCTGCCAAGCCGCCAAGAATTTCTCGTCGGTGTTTGGGCACTCCAGCATCATGGAGTCATAATCCGCTCTCGGCTTGTTTATTTTCATCGTTGCAAATTTCACGGAAAGGCGATCGCAATCATCCAAAAGGTCTTCGTCATCACTCACGGCTTTATCTGCAAGGCATTGGAACTTCCTTAGGAAGTCGGCCATCAAACCATCGTTACCCATTTTATTTATAATGTCGAAATGTCAATAAATTAGTAAATATGTAATTGTATAAAAAAAAAATATAATTACCTTCGGTGTAACGTAAACGTTGGCTTGGGTAGGACATGGCTCTTCTGCGGCGATTTGTCTCCCAAAGTCTGCGGACTTTTTTCGGATCTCACCACCTTTTTAAGACACTTGAGCAGGTTGTATACACGTTCGGCATCCAGTTTATTATTTTTTGGGGTCTGCCCAGTCTTTATGTTTGAGTATTTGGGGAGGGGGGTTCTTGGACACGTAATTATTTATATAAAAATATTTTGAAAAAATGTATTTTTATGAATTTTTGGGGGGAACAAATTTTATGATTACGTAATCATAGGGGAGGGACATATGGGGAAGGGGGTCGAAAATCATCAAAAACGTGTTTATGTAATATATGGACAGCCCCTAAGTGCGAGCAAGACAAACGATACTTTAAATTTCCAAAAAATAAGTAAGCTTTAGGAAACTTGTCATTATAAACAAATTAGTTCAATACAAATGAATACAAATGAATTTGGTAAACCGAAGCTTGTATACCCTTGCAGTCGGCAATTGGATCATTGAAAATCGATCCATTTTGGTAATGTTGAAAAAAAATCAAGTTATGTAAATTTTGTAAATCTTACATTTTACATGTAGAATTTTACATTTTCATTTAAATCAACCGATCGTTTCTATGGCAGCTATATGATATAGATGTCCGATCTCAATGAAATTAAAACCGCAATTCTAAAACCGTAAAAACTGCTATATCTTGAAATTTTTGTATATATGTTGAAAAACAAAAAAGTTAAAACCTTTTTACATTAATTTCGCCATTATTCCTATGGCAGCTATAGGATATAGTGGTCCGATTTCGGACCGACTGCGTGCTAAAGAAATAAGACTTTGCTGAAAATGTAGCTCAAAACTAAGAGACTAGTTCGCTTTGGCTGGTAATGCTGATCAAGAATATATATTCTTTATAGGGTCGGAAATGCCTCCACTGCGTTGCAACTAGCATGGCACACTTAAGGCACCTTTTAGAAATTAAGACAAAAATGACGATTGCGCCTTCAAATCCACAAATTATTGATATCCAATTTTGCAACGAACCCTTTAGAATTTGATATGCAGTGTAGATAGCCTTCCCAAACTGTCATAGAAACAATACTATTGTTACATAAATTCTATAATCTTGATTATTAGAAATTTCTTAATAGGATGATACTACGAAAGTATAAAATCTATACTAATCTGCACCAAGACTTGAGAAGAATCACTAACGTGCCGCACAAAAAAACACTAAATTCCGGCTAACGCGATATTGTATCGAATTTTCGATGTAGGTATAAAAATACTACTCGAAATACAAAATTGAAACTATAGAGTATAAAAACTCTACTATTGAGTATTCATTTATTATAATGAAGTATAAAATCTATACTAAACTCGTTATACTGCTTGAGTATATTTTTAAGACAACGTGTAGAAAGGTTAAATTCTTGTTGTTTTTTTCGTGTATTACATTTTTTGCAATTTGGCAGAACGCTAGTGTAATCTCTTTGATATGGCCTTTAAACCTGACCCTCAACAGTACCTGATTGGTCCCTGCTATTATTATTTTAATTTTAATATGCAATGCTAAAAGCCAAATGAAACAAAAGAGAGTAATAGTATTACTATTAAGTAAGTGTTGATGTATAATTATTTATCAGTAGGAATGCTCCACCGTAAACTTGTAGAACGTTACGCCCTCTGGGTTAATTCGCGTGGTGAACTTATCACTTGGCTTAAACAAGCCCAGGCTATGGCTTTTATTAAACAAGTCCTGCAAGTACAAGGAAGGAGAAGGAATGTAAAAGATTCCTGAAATTATTGGAAACTTACCACCACCGAGTATCCCAGGTGACTGTCCAGACCCAAGCGATGCAACGATATCGCGAAAGCTTGCGGGCACAAGGGACAGGCGCCGAAGCCCCCCAGGTTGACGAATGCTACTGCAAACGAGCGGTCGCCAAAGTCGTTTACCGGGGTTACGGGACGAACCCAAACCTGGAAGGTTAGGTTTAACAGATGGACCGGAGGGGTAGTAGAGAAAGGCTCACCTGCATATTTTTCAAAGTCAGAACTCTTTTTCCGGACAAGCCCAGCGGGTCCTGATCAATCGCTATAACATCTCTATTCTGGAGCAGTTCCTTTATTTCTGGTCGTACCGTCTCCAAGTCGTTGGTCATAATCAAGGGGGCCGCAAGGACAGCCCAAATAGCCAACTGTACACGGCTCGCGTCGTAACTCAAGCGAAAGTTTCCCAGGACGAGCTGGAAGGACCGGATGTAAGCCTCGGGCGGTGACAGATAATTGTTAAAAAATTTACCATGTCAGGATCATTCCAGCGACCAGGACCAGAGTGCGCGGTCAGAAGACGTTGCTTACTGGAAAAGCGTGACATTATTTCAGTCACCGACGCCCACGAGTCCTGCACGTCGACTGCAAACCGCCACAGATTACAATGCTGCGAAATCAGTGAGTAGTCCGGCTGCAGGAAAGTCCGGTCGTTGAGGGGCTGAACGAATACACCTTTGGAACTTACCTTTGACTTATAAAATGGCCAGCTGCAGGAGTACACCATGGGCCGACCGGTCTTGTTAAGGGCCTTGCCAAACTCGGGATACCCCTTGTCGAGGTCAGCTTCACTTGCGTAACAACCATCCATTTTTACATAGTCGACGCCCCAGTTGGCGAACGTCTGGGCATCGAGGCTGAAATGTTGAGCAGCTCCAGGCCCCCGGAACATGCATGTCCACTTACCTATATCGTGGTAAAGTCCGAACTTTAGCCCTAGGCTGTGAATCTGCAAGGCACATAGAGTAGCTTCTTCAATGGCTTCTTAATAGGTCACCTACGTAATCGCCGAGAGCTCTCATGCCGCTGGGGAATCGCTCTGAGCTGGCCAAAAGCTCGTCCGTGGCCTCGTCGCGATCCCTATCCATCCAACAGTCGTCGATGATCACATACTGATATCCCACAGCAGCGTAGCCTCCGGATACCAGCTGATCGGCTGTACGTTTGATGAGCTCCTCACTAACACAAAATAAAATCTTTAGAAGCAACAGGATAAAGTACCTATAGCCTAGTCCACCTGATGCAGTCCCTCGGAAAGCGGGCACAGTCTATCATGCAGCGGAACCTCTCCCACGGCATCCAGCCCATCGGCGGAGTCCGTGCCAGTCTGTTTTTCGAGTCCATCTGCAGGGCGAAAAACACTGAACGCAGCCACCAGAAGAGCCAGTTGCAACGAAGAGATTGCGGTCGACATCGGAAGCAGAAAGCACTGCTGCTGCACTGCCAAAAATGCTGGTGTTATTGGAGTTGCGAAACTAATTTAGTTAGACTGCGTGAAGTATGAAGTCATTTCAGGTGGGAGGCCTGGAACCATTTTGCTACTCTATTTGATAGTTGCTATTGACAGATATGACAGACCAGTTAATTATACTAAATTTCAGCTTTTTATAAAACAGAAATATTCTGGGTTTAATCTAGGCCGAATTTATGCTTTCAAAATATGAAATGACGTGTCGCTACCAGCTAAACTCTGTCAATAAACTGCTGAAAATAATAAATTTACAGGTACATGTGTGAGCATAAACCCAGTAGGGTTTTTTATTTTATGGGATTTCCTGACTTATATTGCAGTGTTGGTGTTCAAATTGGATTCTTATATTTCTGTTCAGATGTTGGAAATGCTCCCAATTTCAAAGTGTTCTCGACTATTGGCGGTACCCGGTACCGCAAGTTTTTTCCGTTACAAGGCAAAATAGACACGGCTATTGATGGTGATCGAGAATTTATATACCATATTAAGTGGAAAATGACTCCTTGACTTCATTGCAAACTCCTGACTAAAGTAATAAGAGTATAAAAAACGTAAAATATTTACTTTTTCTGTGTCAATATATAAATAAAACATATATAAATAAACATAAACTGTCAAGCAAGAGCTTTAGGTAAATGTAATTCGTAAATTGGAATTTGTAACAAAAATTGTGTAATATTAGTAAATTGGAACAATAAAAAATAAAGTTTTGTTTAATTTACAAGAATGGGTTCCCGCTAAATTATCGACCAGCGAAAATTCCTCCTTAAATATTTTAAAAATAGAAAAAATCTGGGAATTTGAGAAAAGCATACAATGACATAAGACTCAACATCCAATCAATTTGGCAGATAAGGGTCGAAATTGAATTAAATTAAATAATGGCAATTGAAAGAAAACTCAAAACTAAACTTAATCAGAAGATATCGTATCCAAAACAAGCTGCATATACTGAAAATAAAATGGCGAAAAACGTTCCGTGAAAGCCACCATCCGATTATTGCGAGAACATAACCTTAATTACATCTGATAAAATCGATTTAAGCAAACAAAATTCAGAGATAGAATATATTCGTTCGAAACCATACAAACCATACATATAAAATATATTTATCAGGGATGCTACAGAAATTACTAGCGTTTAGAAATCACTTAGCTAAAACTATGCTACTAATTATTTTATCAGAAAAAAAAACAAATTTTCACTGAATTTTTCGCGTTACACATTTTATTGGATACTTTTAGACACATTTAAAGGGGATTTCACAACCCTAGTATATACAACCCGTATATTTCTTTGAAGACCTAAAAATAGCTTTTAAAAAATCTGTTTTATAAATTAAATTATTAAAGGTAAATATTCCTAATTATTTAGCTAAAGTCGCATTTTTTAAAAGATGGTTCTGTATACAACCCCTTTAAACCAATTTTTCGTAGCAATTATCAGCAAACTCATTCCAGATGTTCATGGTTGGAATCAGGCTTATGGCCCATTGAAAATAATTTACTTCTACTCAATGAAAATCTTGTTAGCTCCTCGAGCATGTTATCAGTGCACTCAAAGGCCTCATATAAAATATAAAAATAAATACCATTACAGACTAAATCTTTCCCAAAGATTGTCATTAGAGCAGGCAAAGGTCTCGTGGAACTGTGTACCAAAGAGCAAAAATGAATAATAAATTTATGAATGGATAACCGAAACCTGTGCTCGAGATGCAGATACTAGAGTGCTATAAATATTAAAATTCAAAACAAGAAGCACCCGACAAACCCTCTATAAATTTGTCGGACAGCTGGAGTGGAGCTATCGCCGTAAGTGATACGGATAATGATAAGGCGCGAGGGCAAGGGTATAAATACGCCGATGGAACGAGAGCCTATCATCATTTCACGAAATGGGAAAGTTATTGGCATTGCTCGCAGTCCTCTGCCTGAGTCAGGTGATCGGTGCTGAGCGTAAGTATAGTCCTGGAGGAGTTCGGTCTGGAAAGCACCGCCCTAATACTATATCCTCGCACACTTCCAGGCATCGTCAACTGCTACTGGGGCACCTGGGCGAACTACCGCAGTGGCAATGGCAAGTTCGATGTTTCCAACATCGACCCCAGCCTGTGCACCCACCTGAGCTACTCCTTCTTCGGAATCAACGACGCCGGCGAGATCCTGTCCCTGGACACCTGGCTGGACTACGACTTGGGCTTCATCAGCCAGGCAGTTGGTCTGAAGCGCCAGAACCCCAACCTGAAGGTCCTGGCCGTGGTCGGCGGCTGGAACGAGGGCTCCACCCGCTACTCCTCGATGTCCGGCGACTGGTACAAGCGCCAGAACTTCATCAACTCCGCCTTGAACCTGATCCGCAACAACGGATTCGACGGCCTGGATCTGGACTGGGAGTACCCCAACCAGCGTGGCGGCAACTGGGACGATCGTGCCAACTTCGTGACCCTGCTGCGTGAGCTGAAGGAAGCGTGAGTCCGAAGCAGGTGCAGCTTTAACGGTCCTGAAAATAATTGGTGTCCTTTCCTTTCCTTAGCTTCGCTCCCTACGGCTATGAGTTGGGCATCGCTGTGGGTGCCGGCGAGTCGCTGGCCTCTGCCTCCTATGAGATCGCCAACATTGCCCAGCAAGTAAACTTCATCAACGTGATGACCTACGACTTCGCCATGGCCTCCGACGGCCGGACCGGCTTCAACTCTCCCCAGTGGGCTGTGGAAAACGCCATTAACTTCTGGATGAGCCAGGGTGCTCCGGCCCACAAGCTGGTCCTGGTGTCGGCACCTACGGACGCTCCTTCCAGCTGTCGGATGCCTCGCAGAACTGGCCCGGAGCCCCGTGCCGTGGAGAGGGCAATGCTGGATCTTACACCGGCTCCACCGGCTACCTGGGCTACAACGAGATCTGCCAGTACAACTGGCACACCGTCTTCGATTACGACAACGCCGCTCCCTACGCCTTCTCTGGCGACCAGTGGGTGAGCTACGACAACGTGCTCAGCGTGCAGTACAAGATGGACTTTGCCCTGCGCAAGGGTCTGGCTGGAGCCATGATCTGGTCCCTGGAGACGGACGACTATCGCGGACACTGCGGCGAGACCTATCCCCTGCTGAAGACCATCAACAGGAAGCTGCGTTGGTAACCCCAATCCTTTGAAAGAATAAATTAAAATTCAGTTGCTGAAATTACTTTCGATCTCTTTTGAATATTTTAAAAGAAAATTGAAGTAGTGGGAGGTCATTACTAGATTCCTTGCAGGGTGTTTAGCAGCGAGAAGAAAGCTTTTTTAGCATTCAGGCATATTCAGGCATATATATTTATAATCCTAGAGAGTCTAGAATCGTATACAAAATTACTAATATATACATATGCACCTATGTACCATTTACATGGGATTTATAATAATGGAATGTAGATAAATGACTCAGTCCAAAAGACGCAAAAACAGCTCTACAGCCTGGGACACGCCATCCATGACCAGGCCCGAAAATTGGATAAAGAAATTCTTCATGTTGGCGGAATCGAAATTGCGTAGGAATCGGAACAGGAACAGAGCGGCCACCACAATGAGGACGGGCTTCACCAGCGTCAGCATGAACTTGACGGCGTACAGAAGCGCATACCAAGCGACAATCACCAGCAACACGTAGGGCGCCAGCTCACCGAATTCAGAGGGCATGGCCACGTTCCTTCTGACGAAGTCAAGGAAAATAGTGCCGGGAGATAGACCTCGACAATCCTCTTCGTTCCGTCCGAACCATTTACAGCTTTGCGAATCCATGACCGGGTCGTTCATGGCTACACCCTGTGATATATTTCAGTTCCAGTTTGATTAGGTTCCCGTCTGAAACTCCAGTCAAGGCACACTGGGGGCCGATCGGGTGTAGAATGTCCGGCATATGTATAGTCCACTTCAAATACAAATTTTTACAAGCTGATTCTCACAATCAACAGTGGTTGCTATAATAAGAACTACATTTTCTGTTTAACAATGCAATATGGAACAAAAGCCAAACAAAAAATGGCTTGGTCCACCAAAAGAGTATACAACCCCTTAAAAGAACGAGAACACACAATGATATCTCCTACGGCTTCCACGAGCCAAGCGAGGGGCATCTGGGCCCTGAACGGCGCTCTGCCAGAGGTAACCAAGTCTATCTATCGTAAGGTGACTAGAGAAAACACAAACTCGCTGAGGTGGAGAGAGCCGTATGTGCTGCTGAGGACCGTGAACTAGTTCTGGGCAAGGAGATGATATGATGAGACGTCAGCGGAGATGCAGTGGTTACCGTGGTTGTGAATAGTCTTTGTTAGCTGTTTTAGTATTGATATCGAAACGCTACATGCATTTACATTGTGTAAATAAATGTTTGCATTTAAAACAAAAAACAAACATGTAAGAAATCCACCATCAAGTGTGCTCGACTATAAGATACCCGGTGCCCAACAATTCGTGCGTAAAATTAAAGTACCGACAAGGGCTTCAGTGCGCATCTCTCCAAAGACAACTACGTAGTTCTGACCTACTAGGCACAGCGTGTCGAAGGCCTCCATGTTAAATTGCGCTCCCTAACAGGGGTTCAAGTACGTTTCCAAGAGACTTGGGGTTGCGAACTGCGTGACCATCTTCCACAAAAAGATTTTCACTGAGCTTTAGAGATATGGTGGGACTCCAAAATTTGTTCAAGGCATGAACTATCTTTCGTCATCTCGGAACCTCATTTCTTCTTTAGCTGACAACAGTAGACAACAGCTCAAACTATCCACTGTATCCTATATCTGTCATTGGAACCTTTACTATTACTTCAAGTCACTTGAATCAAGTTTACAAAAAAACTCGGCTTGCACATGGAACTTCTGTCGAATTTTTAAACCACTTAAAAAATTAAAGGTTAATTGAGGCAGATTTTTTTCTCAGGTTGGGGGTAAGTAGATAAATATAATGTCTGTATGCTGGGCACAAGACGTTAATAACATTATTTATTCTGGTCCTTACTCCATAAAATTTCAGTGAAATTCCACTAAAATGTTGCCTATAAATTGTAACCTTTATGTCACTGGTGAGCATTCTGTAACTGCTTTTATTGTTCCTTCATTAATAAATGTTTTTATTTATACCTCTGGCTTCTTATAAGGCTTCTTTGGTAATCCTTGTTTTCATCTGGTTGCTTTAACATCAAGCATAAAATGGTGATCCCGACAGGCCTAGGGAATGGAAGAACTGTATGATCCTTAATTGGGTGCTGTGGGGAAGAAGATACTGCAAAATATTGTTAAAGTCGCCATAAACCACTGGGAGTTTCATAGGACTCCCAGAGAAAACATCGACAGCGGCTGTGAAGTTGCCCAGCCAGACTAGGCTTGCCAGTATGTGTCTGAAGTGAAAGTCAAAAGCGGCACTCAAGGCAATTGTTCCAACCATAGACCATTAAAGCCCTAAAGCGAGGTCTCGAACTTTTTGTTAATGTAAGTTCACTCGTAGGTTCACTGCCACTTACCATAATATAACGGATATAGCTTTGGACTCCGAAAGAACCACTACACCCCTGACTATGTTCTAGCATTCTTGAAAGAGCGGAGCACCGCCCTTTATTTGGTTTCCATCTTTTTGTAAAAGCTTTTCCAGATATCAATGTCAGCGTCCATATCATTGTTTTATTCTGAGTTCGTTTCTTTGTTCGATTTCGAACATCTATATCAGTCACAAGTAAGTATTGCATTGGATATCTATTTCTGCGAAGGCCTGCGAGGTAAATATTTTGTTTTTATAAAGGAAACAGTGAACTAGTCACGGATTAAGTCATTTTTCATGCTAAATCGTGGTTATCTTTAAAAGCAATGTTGTCACTCCTATTAATGTTCCCAGAATATGATTTACGCCTAACTGGTGAAGAGCGTTAAGAGTTTAAGAGTAGCTGGCAACAGTTTTGAATCACCACAGGTTCAAGGGGGGTACGTCTTGGTGAGGACCATCATCAAGATGCACTCAGAAATCGACAATTTATAAGCCTAATTGAATTCTGTCGAGTGGAGAGATATGGGCCATTGAGGAGCTTTGACTTGATGCAATATATTAAGCGTTTGTTTTCTATTTCTGCGATTTCCTAGGCTAAGTGGAGACTTATCAACGAGGGTAAACAAATAAAAATTCAAATTGCGAGCGATAAGGGTTCGCTGGGAGTCGGCCTATGGCCTATATAAGCGCTGTGCCAGCGAGCGCGAAGCTATTGTGAACTTCAACCGACTGACTGCATCATGAAGGCATTCTCCATTTGGGCTTTGGCAGCTCTCTGCCTCTGCCTGGGCCAAGTGGCCTCCAGCGAAAGTGAGTAGCGGATGCCTCTGGGCTTGCCCTCGGACTCACACTTCCCTCCTATAGAGCTGATCAACTGCTACTGGGGCACCTGGGCCAACTACCGTCCTGGGGATGGCAAGTTCGTGCCCTCGGACATCGATCCCTTCTTGTGCACACACATTAGCTACACCTTCTTTGGCATCAGCGATGCCGGCGAGTTCAAGTCCCTGGACACCTGGCTAGACATGGACGATGGACTGGGTGAGTAATACTTACAATTCTAATGGTTCAAGGATTCCCAAACCTCATCCTTGCACAGGCTTCATTAGCCAGACTATTGCTCTGAAGCAGCGCAACCCCAAGCTGAAGATCTTGGCTGTGGTGGGCGGCTGGAACGAGGGTTCCACCAAGTACTCGGCCATGGCCGCCGATCCCGCCAAGCGAGCCACCTTCGTCTCCAGCACTCTGGCCTTCATTCAGCAGCACGGCTTCGATGGACTTGACCTAGATTGGGAGTATCCTGCCCAGCGGGGTGGCAGTGCGGCGGACAAACAGAACTTCGTGACCCTGCTTCGCGAGATCAAGGAAACGTAAGCGAACACGAAAGGAGTTAAGGATTGGTTGATGCTCATTTAACTCCACAGGTTCGATAAGTACGGACTGGAGCTCGGAATTGCTGTGGGCGCGTCCGAGAAGTCGGCTAGCCTTTCCTATGATATTCCAGCAATTTCCCAGCACCTGACCTTCATCAACGTGATGACCTACGACTTCCACATGGCCCTCGATGGGTATTTGGGCCTGAACGCCCCTCTGCCCGAGGTTACCGAGTCCATTGACTACTGGCTGTCGCAGGGTGCCCCTGCTGAGAAACTGATCCTGGGCATTGGCTTCTATGGCCACAGTTACCAGATGTCTGACAGCTCCAAGAACTGGCCTGGAGCCGCGTGCATTGGCTCCGGAACCGCTGGCCCCTACACTCGGGAGAGCGGTTTCCTCGGCTATCATGAGATCTGCTTGAACAACTGGGAGACCGTCTTCGACGCGGAGAACGGTGCGCCTTATGCCTTCCAGGGCGATCAGTGGATCGGCTATGACAACCCCCAGAGCATTCAGATGAAGATGCAGTTGGTCGAGTCTCGAAATCTGGGCGGCGCCATGATGTGGTCCATCGAGACGGACGACTTCCGTGGCCTTTGCGGAGAGTCCTATCCCCTGCTGAAGACCATGAACCGAGCAATGGGCAAGGAGGTGAGCGGAGGAGGCGGCAGTGGAGGCGGAGGAAGTGTCACTCCTGCTCCTACTCCGGCACCCACTCCAGGAGGCAACGGAGGCGGCAGCGGTGGGAACGGCGGGGGCTCCAGCGGCGATTGCTCCGTCAATGGCCACTTCTTGCACAGCAGCGACTGCAACAAGTATTACCAGTGCGCCGACGGCATCCGCTACGACTTCCAATGCGGGGACGGACTGTACTTCGATGTGAACACTTTCACCTGCAACTGGTCGTGGGAGGTCAATTGCCCCTACTGATCAAAGAGCATGTCAAAATATACCACAGATTGCAAAAACCTTAAAGAGAGGCGTTTCAAGTGCCACATTATCTAATCTTATAAATCCATATTTATGACTGTTCAGATCTCGATTACATTCCACGCTCGCATAATAATATTTACAGCACAGCACTTAGTCACTGTAGCCGGAAATTGGGGAAAGTCATCGAAATACCCATATGCCCTCCAGTATCTGCAAGTGAATCAGTTTCCATATTGACATTTTGATAACGATGAAGAAATGTAGCACATTGCCACATTTAATGAGTGCCTGCATGTAGAAAGCACCATTAGAAGAGCAATACTTTTATTTTAGTTTAATTCTTTTGACTTTGTAGCTACAATTTTAGTCTTGGGCTTATCCCATTAACATATTTTACAAAGAACGTTCTCTGGAAGCAAGAGAACAATCAGATAATAAGAATGGGAGTTATTGCACAATACTGGTTTCTGTTCTATTTTATATGGCCAGTCGAGTCTCGAACCTCGGTTTCGAGCTGGAGCAATCCAAAATTAGATTTGAAAAACAATTTTTTTTAATTTTTACGTTGTTTTTAGAATTTAAATTTTTGAAGGTGATTGGACAAATTAGGATATCTTACAGATAAACAAGTTATGATGTATTTTCTGTATTTACATACATCAAAAATGGATGTATGCATTTTTAGTTGCGTTGAATTTAAAATGAATTTGATTAGGTATATATGTACATATGTACCAATTTAAATCTAGAGGCATTATCTAACAATCAGCAAAGAACTAAGTGATTCCTTTATTCAATAAAATTTTATCAAGAATTTAGTGGAATAACCCTTTTTCGAGAAAAAAAAATCTAGGCTTAGTTGTGGACACCCCTAAAAATCCGCTTAAAATTCAAAAATAACCTCTGTCTAGCTAAAAAATAGCTAAAAGCTCATGATCCATCGCAAATATCTATATTAGTGTGATATTTTGTGCAGCATGTGCATGTATGATTGCATCGATGTAATCACCGCCTCATCGTCTAGCTTCGATGTCAGGCTCAAAGCTCTGTCCAATGTAGAGTGGCTTAAATGCTATTAATTTGTACTTAATTACCATAAACAACAATAAGTTTGTGAAAAACAAAAAAATGTGTCCACAAACGGGCCTAACAAACAATTTTTTCAAAATACGAAAAAAAAATATGTTGTGCATATATTTAGAAAAGACCAAAAGCAATTCACAAACTACAATGACCACACTACAGGTAAAACGAAACACCAACATTTTTGGAAACCATTTACATCAATTTTTCCGAACTGCAAAAATATGAATATTTGCTTTTAAGCTTTTCTTCTCTCAATTTTTGCTTATTATGCCCACAGCACCTACACCAAAATAGCTATTTTTTTCGGCTAATACAAAAGGTGCGTATTTTTAACGAATATAATTCCTCATACTCAGATCAGTAGCATTTGCATGCTGTCCAATTTTTTTGGGGGTGTCCACAACCGGGACCTCTCCCCTACAGAATGCTAAACGGAACGGAGCAGCGTTCTATTATTCATTACCTAAATCTTTCGCTTACCACGTGCTGAATTGGTAATCCATCCCTTAGGTCAGCTCTGTTACACATACAATTCCACACAGAATTCGTTCACCAAAATCCGACTAAGTTCTTACTTGTGTTACATATGGAGTAAAAAGTGTACATTTTAGAATTAATCAAGTTATCTTTGCCCTCCTTATGTCAGTTGTAGAGTTTCTACATTCAAACGAATCTCATTTGAAAACACACGGAACTAGAATCATTGTATCCCGTCCGGCAGCAAATATACTTAAAATAAACAGAAGCAAGGTTATGATCCTGCTAAAATTTTTGAATACGTTCGGTTGTGTCCGCGACTTGTAAAAATTTGAAGTTGACTACTATTAACCCTTTCGGCATGGCGTCTCTCGCGGCTGTTTTTATTTTGGTGATGTTTTCGATTGTGTATTCCAGTTGTGTGGCTACGGAGTGTGAGTAGAACTTCGCCCAAGTCCCCATAGAAGTGCATACATAAACCCGATTTGCAGATAACATATTTTGCCAATATGATATGAACTCCGTTTACTACAAGAACACTAGTCAGTTCTACGACTGGCATATCGACTCCAGACTTTGCACGCATCTGGTTCTTGGTTCTGGCACCGGCGTGGATGAGAAAAGCGGCGCGTTAAGCATCACAAACAAGGCTCTCCTGGAAAATAGTGAGTAGTCCCACTAAAAACAATATTTAAGGGAATTTTATATCAGAATACAATGACACTACCGACTATAATTCGTATTTCTTAGTGGTTACTGAATCTCAAAAAATCAATCTTCCTTCGCTCTTAGGTATTATGTCCGAAGCCAAAGGTTCAGATACGAAAGCATCAAAAGGTGCTTATATCAGTGGGCGGCTTTGAGGAAGAGTCCAGAGCATTTTCCAGGATGGTGGCCTCTGCGGCCAAGCGCGACAAATTCTACGCCTCGTTGGTAGATTTTATGTTTAAAATGGGTTACGATGGAGTTCAAATTGACTGGCGCTATCCCACGCAACGGGGTGGCCAGCCGGAAGACAAGAAGAATTTCGTCCTCTTTCTGGAGGAGTTGGGAATGATGTACGTTTGGGCAGCAGGGTGGTAGAGAGCAGTAACTATTAACAGTAACTTTTCCATAGCTGTCGGGACCAAAAGCTTATATTGATGGTTGCGGTGCTGGGCAGGACCGACCCACAGACCCTGGCGAGCTACGACATACCCGGAATAACCCGGAACGTCAACTTCATCAATCTGATGGTGGACGACGAACGGGACAAGTACGGCATGCGTCTGAGCTACGTCGCTCCACTGCATGGGAACACCAAGAGCGTGGCCGCAGCTGTTAAACTCTGGAAGAAGGCGGGCCAGGCTCCGCAAAGCTCATCCTGCACGTCCCGCTCTTCGGGCGCTCCTACACCATGGACAGGGACCAGTCGACTGTTGGATCCCCTGTAAGGGACCAGGCATGCAGGCAAGGAATTCCCGCCGTGCCGGGTTCACGACCTACAACGAGTACTGTTCCGAAGCCTCGAAATGGTCCAAGCACTTTGACAAGGTGGCCAGGTGCCCTACGCCACCAGTGGCGATCAATGGCTGAGCTACGAGGACTCCGAAAGCATCTGGGCGAAAATGCACCTACTGAAGAAGATGAAGTTGGGTGGCGCCATGGCCTGGAGTATCGATTCAGACGACTTTTATGGTAGATGCGGAATCCGATACGCCTTGCTGAACGTCATCTTCGCGGCTCTGGGTGATCCGAGTGCCCTTACCACCGAGTCACCGACCACGGAGGCCGCCGGCATATGTCCGCGCGATGGGTTCGCGCGTGATCCATGGGACTGCCGCTACTACCACGAGTGCCGCCAGGAGAACGGGTGGACTACGAGTGCCTAGAGGGTCAGTACTTCGACATGGCTAAGGAATACTGCCGACCCGCCGCGGAGGTCAAGTGCAACCAAGACTTCATCATCTGGCGCCCCGGCATGCCTGGTTACAACTACGATAACCTCCCGTTGAACCTCAAGGTCGTTGAGGACTAGGCTCCAAATATAAGAAACTTTCGTTCGGTTTGACATGCAAAGGTCAACAGTTTACTGAGTCGGAATAGTTGCAGCTGTTGGTGACAAGGTCGAAGCTCAGGCCACTGGGGCAGTCGAAGCTGTGGGTATTGCCCCGCTGCAGTAGTAAAACTTGGAGCAGTTGTTCGGGTCGCGGACGTATCCGAGAGGCGCATCTGAGGGCAGCTGAAAGCTTCACTGGGCTGATCCTCATTGGAGTCGGTGGTCAGTCCTGTGGGAGTGCCGCTGCCGAAGAGCACGCGGTTGATTTCGTGCAGCAGCGGATAGCGCTGCTGACCGCAGGTTCCGCGGAAGTCATCTGACTCCAGAGACCAGATCATGATGCCGCCCAGTTTGTTCTGCATCACATATTGAGCCTTCAGAGACAGGCTGCGCGTGTCCTCGTAGCCCACCCACTGTCGCTGCCTAAAGGCGTAGGGCACCTGCTGCTCGGGCTCCCATTTCCGAGTCCATTCCTCCTGCCCCATCTGCTCGCACAGCTCGTTGTAGCCCAGCACGCCAGGCTCGCGGGAATACTTTCCTGCAATCCCTTTCCGATGTGCGGTGATCCCGGCTCATGGTCATCTGCAGTGGCCAGGGTATAGGTTCGTCCGTAAAACGGAACCCCGAGCACCAGTTTGTGTGCGGGAGCACCCGCCTGCAACCAGTACTTGACAATGGCGTCCACGTTCAGCTGCTGCTGCCGGCCGGTGGAGTCAATAGCATCGCTAGACGAGCAATACAATGGAGCATTGATGCCCACCACCTCGTCCCAAGGTCCGTGAAGGTCATACGCCATAACGTTGATGAGGTCCAGATAGGGGACAATGGCGGGGATTTCATACGATATTTCGGCGGAGAACTGGGCAGAGCCAACAGCGGCGGTAAGCATGAAGCCAAATGGTTCAAGCCTGAGGTGGGATTCAAAGAGCTGGTCATCAGAGATACTTGTAAGAAGTACCGGTTGCTTACCCCTCCTTAAGCTCCTTGAGAAAAGTTACATAGTTTGAGCGATCCTCGTTGTCCAGGCTGTGACGCTGTCCAGGATACTCCCAGTCTAGGTCCAAGCCATCGAATCCATGCCGCTGCAGGAACCTAACCACATCATCAACGAACTGAGCCCGCTTTTCAGGATCGCTGGCCACTATGGAGAACCTCTTTGAGCCCTCGTTCCATCCGCCCACGGCCACCAAAGTCTTGAGGGTGGGATTCTTCAGTTTGAGGGCATTAAAGCTCTTAATATTGCCCCGTCCACCGTTATCCTCGAGGTCCAGATAGGCGTCGATGACCCGCAGCCTGCCCGTCTCCTCGATGCCCAGAAAAGCGTAGACCAAATGTGTACACAGGAACGGATCAATGTCCGCCACGCCGAACTTTCCAAGACCCGGTCGGTAGACAGACCAAGTGCCTTGGTAGCAGACAACGACCTCTGCAACAGGATTACTAAGAATCTAAATAATCCTGGGGTAACATTATTCCAGCTACTCACTTGAAGAGTTATTGTCTGGTGCCCTGAAGCTGCCGCTATCAGGACTGCACCCAGGAGCAGTCGTACGCTAGATCCGCTCCACATTTCGAGTTTTCTGTAACTGAATTGAGATTTCCCGCCACCCGGTGACTTTTATACAAAAAGCAGCGCGATTATTGATAAGGGAGTGTAAGACAAGATGTATTTGCGAGAATTCAGCAGAGAACATACAAAATCGAAGTGTTTGCACACTTGTTGCTCCGGAAAGCATGGCAAACAGTGCCCAGCCTGATGCACCCTCGGGCGGGTTGAGGGCCAGTCTGGCGAGCTGGTCTCCAAGATAAACAATAACAACTAAGGCTACGGGAAGCGTCTAGAACTTCTTTAGCTTCGACAACTGGTTGTTGCGACGCAGTGCCATTTTCCGTAGGCGCCGCCAGTACTGCTTCGAGTTCGGATCCAGCTCCTCCAGGGGATAATCCGATCCGTGTTGAGGGTCCACAGCCAGTCGGGGTACTCCGAGTCCGGCTTGATCTGCACAGAGACATATTAGCAGCGATCCACGGACAGACTCCGACTACTCACCTTGACATCTTCGCCGGTTTTCAGGTAGTTGCTGCCACACACATAGTTCACCAGCTTGTTGGCGTCCGTTTCCACGGGAATAACTTTCTTCTCCATGATGGGACCCAACTTGCCAAGCTTTTTCTTCTTGGCCGCTGTGGAAGTATTTTTAATAGGGAATTCTGTCAAACATTTGAATCTGATAGAGACTTACCTGGGGCTGCCGGTTTGACGGCATAACAACGTGCCGAAGTGGCTAGCGCCGGTGCCATTAATCGCTGCCTAAACAGGCTAAGTGCCGCCGCTAAGTTGCTCATTCTTTTTGAACGACTCTTTAATTAATAATTATTAAATTAATTAATTATTTACAAATCTCGTTTCGTTGTATAATCTGCTCAATGCAGCCCGAGTCGCGCTATACGGTCACACTATTAATATCAGCTGTTTAATCAAAACAAATAAACTATTATTTTGTGGTGAAAAAACCAATTTTTTTAAATAAATGAATCTTAAATAGACTAAAATGGTAACAAAGAAACTGGATTTATACTGGAATTTATATCAATAACTTTAAGATAACACATAAATAGAGATGGGCGGGAGCCGATAGAAATAATAAAGGTATTCCTCTCGATTGCCTAGTTAGTTTAGTATTTAATATTTTAACTCTAATAGTTAGTTATTCCCTAGGATGTAGAAAAATAGTACTTCTTATTTACCTATCCTATATTAGGTTTTATAATATTAGATTATATTCGTTTTTATTTAATTAACCGAATGCTGGTTCAAGACCGTTGAAATATCGACAGGCAACCACCTCTAATGAGACACCGGCTAAAATATTACACAAGTAACAATTTATAATTTAAATCACACATGTATTAGCAAAATGGTGGGACTGAGATGGCCCTCAAACCGAACTCTGGGCAATATTTGTGTCTACGGCGCCGTGGCGTCTATATCCGCCGTGATGTACATGCGCTGGAAAATGGAGGATCGAGTCAAGTCGAGCGACTATTACAAACTGGCGCTAAAAGGGCTGCGCAGCCATCGGGGGAGCTGTGGGGCTGCTGGGGGAGCCTATTAAGGATTCGGGCATCGACCTGGGCAACGCTAACAACAATTGCAATGCGGAGAAGGCATATTTTGAAGTTTCAGTGCGAGGCAGCAAGGATAAAGGTAAGGACGAGAGGGTTAACCAAGAATTGATACTCACAAATCGCTACTCCACAGGAACACTCTACTTCTGGGCCTATAATCAGCCGGATAACGGATGGCTGATCGATCGCCTTGAGCTGGAAACGAAGCTCAATCCCGAAAAGCGTTTTCTGCTCAAGAAATCCGAGAACCTAAACAGTGATCTGCCCGAGAGTCTGAACAAACTTCCCGCCCAGCACGAAACAAATATGTTAAATAGCGGCCAGGCTGAAACGCAGTGAAATTAGTAGCAATATTCGATTCAATTAGTTTATTCTCATTAAATTTGACTAATTCAAGCAATCTTAAGTGTTGTATAGTTGTTATTTTAATTACAAATTTATTGTTTTATAAAATCAAAGTCTTTTGTTATTGAAGTGAACGGTTTTCTCAACGGAGCGCTGGCTAAAATTCTCTGGGTCTTAGCTTAGATAATATTATTGCTCTTGCCAGGTGGCAGTGCACAAACGGGAAAGCACAAAACTTGATGGGCTCTAATAATGATACTGCTTAAATAGTCAAGGCCTGGCTTGCTGTAGGTTTCCCCGAAGGAAGTTGTAGCCTGTATATCTAGGGCGCTGATCTCGTGTGTGGTTCGTTTAAAATAGAAAAATACATACATAGGTGAAAGTACATGATAAAACTGCGTTTAATGCTCTTCTTAAACGATAAAGGCGACAATTGGTGGCAATCGATGGTGACTCAAACTCGAACTCGAACGAGGCAGGAGCATCATTCACCGTTAGGCTACAATTATCCAAATGCATGCAATCAAATCCTCTCCGATCGTAGTTAGTATATATGTAGTAATGTATATGCACTTTCATCTTTCAATAACACAGTATAAATACACGCTGTATATATATATGTATGTTTAAGTTCGTATGTATATAGCAAGTTACAGACATTCAATTTGTGCAGGCGCCAGCCCGCCCGTATTCGAACTCCTGCTCTTTCGGTTTGGATGTTATATTAATGTTAATGCTGCTGATCGGTTCCTATGCTCGCTTGTCCATGGCAAGTGGAAGACTGTTGGGCCGCTTTGTCGACTGTGTCCCTCCGCTTCCGCTTGCACCTCCTGGTCTTATTGCGTCTTCAGCTCCTTTCCGATGCTGTAAGAGACGATTTTGCTCCAGTCGATCTTGGTCCTCGTGATTGGCAACTGCCGGCGCATTGCCTTAAAGGTCGTGTCCGACATCGTCTGATAGTTCTCCGAAATGGCCAGCTGGTACTCATTCTCGGCCTCCTCGATCAGACGAATCACCTCCTTGGCCACCTGCTGCTCGTTGCTAACCACCAAGCTCGCGGCACTCCTTCGAGGACACCAGCTGCACGTTGCCGTCCTCGTAGTAGTGCACCTGCACCTTCAGCACGCCCTTCAACTCGGCGGAGCCACTGCCCGCCTGGAAGCTGACGTGCCACTGTGAGCGCCATCGCCCGTTCCAGTAATTCTTCGGCTGAAACTGGTGGTCTTCGATGCAAATTGTTAGAGTAATCTGGTTGCCCTGGGATTTACCGAAGACAGAGCTGACCTGTGAAACGAATGGGACTTGGGTTAGGGATGGGGACAGAAAATCCAGTGCATATTGCTAAGTTACCCCGTGTCTATAGTGACTGGCAGTGTAGGCGAGCGTCTCCAGGTCCAGGGCAGACCTCCATGGCTCCGCATTGGCATCCGCCTCCACGTCCTGGTAGTCGGCGGCCTCTTTCGTAGGTGGTCGTATTTGAAGGCTTGCTTTGTTCTCGGGTCGTAGAAGCGACCGTTTCCTGGAATGCAATTGGCTTATCAGTATCGAAAGGCTTATTTCGACCCACTATAGATATCAACAAGAGCCCAAATATTTGAGCTTTGATGCGGGGCGTGACTCATTATCAGTTATGTCCATTTATGGCACTGCTTACCCAGATCGTTGTACTCCGATATGATCGCGTTGTGCTCACTGCCCTCGATGCGAACCGGAGTCAGCTGGTCCTTGTTGTACTGTGAGAAGGCGTGGCTGGCCCGTCCTTCAGCAGAGTGTCGTTCTTGAGCAGCTCGCGCACATCGTTGAACACCTCGTTAAACTCGCCGGGCGGGGCGTGCAGGATGAAGTCCGACACAATGCGCACCTTCTCCGCATCGGTGATCTGCGTCTGTTCCATATTTCTGCTGCTTCTCTCACTGGTGATTCACGAAACCAGGGCAGGGGCAGTTGCTTGACTGTGATTGTGTCTTGCCGTGAGCTCCTTGTTATTCCTTGCTTCGCGGGTGTGGCGCTAACCGGCGTTTTTATGTGGTGGTGTGTTTGTGACGTCGTTTTAACCGTTCGTCGACCGTTTTCGTGATTGTGCAGCAAATTGCAAGCTTTTTCTCTGCAATTAATGGGCCAAAAAACGATGACGATTCCGTGAAAGAAAAACAAGAGATGTGTTGTTGCTTTTCCAGGGATGGCGATTTTTTTCGATAAATTTCTTTAGTCCGTTTCAATTGACGGTAGAGATACCAGCCGTTTTTATTTCGCCAGTACTGCCACCTTGGTGTTTAGTATTTTTTGGTATATTAACCGCCCATTTTCCAACACTTTTCCAATTTATTTAAAATGCCAATTAAAATGAAAAGACCAACCAGTTTCAACATAAATTTTTTCCAACATAAATTTTTTCCAACATAATTCTTTCCAACTTTGTTGAATGGCTTAAAGCTTTATTGCTTTGCACCGCATATTGGTTACCCCATAAATGACCCGGTTTTCTCTTGAATCTTGAGTTCCTACTTTTCTGTTAATTATGTAGAATGTAGACTTTGACTGTTAAAATATTACGATAAGAGAAGTGTTCAGCTTTGTGGACTTCAAATATTTAGTAAAAAGAAATCGAGAAGGAATGCCAGTAACTGGACATAAAACTATGGCTTGTGGACTTAAAAAAAAGTCCTACACAATAATGGGGAATATACCGGATATTAACTGCTTTAATATAAAACTTGACAAAAACTTGTAAGGTTTTGAGCTATCGGACTGAAATTTTCATCATAGTCTTATTTCTTTTGCAAGCAGTATAAATATTGGAAGGGCCGAAATCGGACCACTATATCCTTTAGATGCCATTGGAATGATCGGAAAATGAATAGAAAAAATTATAGCTTCTCTGTTTTTAAACGTATTTCTATAAATTTCAAGATATAGCTGTTTTTTACTATTCTAAACAAACGGTTTTAATATCATTTAGATCAGACAGCTGTTAGTATTACTAACTTCAATAGAAATAAGACTATTCTGAAAGTTTCGACCCTATGGCTCAAAAATTCAGAGACTAGTTTGCGAAGAAAGGACAAACGGACATGGCTAGATAGACTTGGCATTAATGTATTATTATTTTATTGTGGATTATCGATATATCGTTTAGTACACCAAATCAGTGCTGCCATTGAAAAATAGCCAGATTTAGCTGGAAAAAAGCTAGGCTGAAAACGCTTATCGATAGTCGATTGCCAGACGGTATTATTCTAATAAATGGGTTGCGGTCACACTGACGTGTTGTTTTTCGAATTGAGCGGTAGAGGTGGAGAAAAATCGATGTTGGCTGACATCGATGTTTTCGATGTTTTGGGCGGAAAACATCGATGTTTCATCGATGTTTCATCGATGTTTTTCCACCTCTACCTATTAATATCATTGTGAAAATTTCGTTAGTCCATTTTTAAATAAAATGCGCTTTAAGAGCATCATGAGTTCAAATAAAGCGGGAATCTGTTAAGTGTGGCAGTGTGGCTAACAGCTAGAAATCCGCAGTCTGCTAACAACAGCGCTCTCTGGCTCTCGAATTCATTCCCAAATTCATAGCCATGATGTAAGAGAGTGGGAGAGCTAGAGAGAGTTGTGGATTCTAGGTGGGCCATGGGTCTCAGTGGGACTTGAAAGTGCTGTTAGGCTGTGTGGAGGATATGTTATTGCTCATCGATGATTCCCTGCCAAACATCGATGTTAGCTTAGCGAGAGATTTGCTCTCGGTTCTCTCCTCTCCTTTTAGCAGACTGTTATTCTTAACAGCTTCAATTCGACCCCATTTACATGTTAACCCGAAATTCTACGTCCAAATACATGTTAACTCGAAATTCTACGTCCAAATACATGTTAACTCGAAATTCTACGTCCAAATACATGTTAACGCGAAATTCTACGTCCAAATACATGTTAACGCGAAATTCTACGTCCAAATACATGTTAACTCGAAATTTGACTCTGTTAACCCGAATTTTGACAAAGCGCCGCTAAATTCTGAAATGTAGACGGCCTTTAGAAGGTGGGGTAATTTATTTGCTTTTATAATTTTATATTATTGATATTTTTATAATTGATTTTAAAATAAATGGTAAATATTAACAATTTTTGAATCCGCCGCGCTTGAATTTTATGTTATACTTCTTATGTTATGTTATGTTATGTTATTCTCTCCCACGCGAAAGACGAAAGAGACGTAACGAGTTGGCAGCTTTTTAAACAGAGGTGGTATTTTTTTTATCGTTTTTCGCTTTGCAACATTCCCACGTCATAATAAGATATTTCTTAATTATTTGAAATTAATAGTTTTTTTAAATTTAGGGGGAAGACTAGTATTTTTAGGGGGAAATAGCGACTTTCTGAGATTTTTTAGGGGGAAAACAAAATATTCATCTGGCAACACTGGGTATTATTTTAATAAACAGGTTGCGGTCACACTGTCGTGTTGTTTTTCGAATTGAGCGGTCGTGTCGCGCATCGATCGCGGATTCAAAATAGTTTGATTTTCGATTTCGGTTCGATTTGAGGATACAACTATAGCGAATTCAAACATCGAGCCCGTTTTGCAAAATATATCTATACATTATCAATTATTGCACCTAAAGTGTGCAGACCAACGCGAAATATCTGCGGAAAGTGCCTTTTCTACCAAGAGTCTTGGTAACACAAATACCAACGCAAGAGACTGAGGCTTGACTTGGTAGTGTGCGTGTAACCACTTTTTACCTGGTCTTACCTGTTTGCGACGCGAACGAGAGCGAGAGAGACGGCGAACGAAAGAAGGAGAGTGCCAAAGCGGACGAGTGAAAGATAAAAGTGAACGAAAACGAAGTAGCGGGGCGGCGGCAGCAGCTGCAGCCAACTCGGAAGTACCGTCGCTACAGCCAGGGCGCGCACTGTACGCACTGCAGCATTATTTGATTTTATTTTGGGGTTTAATTGATGTGTTATTGATAATTCGGCGTTGCCATGAAAATGCAGTGCAAACAAACGGCGCGCTAGTCCCACGCACGCACACACACTCAGCGGAGGAGTCACAAAGTGGAAGCAGAGGCACAGCACACGGCGTAAAAGCTAAAGGTGTGTGCAGAGAGGTGATCGCGGCAGTGCTAGTTTGAGTGCAAGTGTGAGTGAGCGGAAAATACTGGGTGATTCACTAAGAAGTGATCCAAAGTGATCCAAAGTGCTCCGGCGGAGAGATGGCGCTTCGCCGCTAGTCGCAGTTTCCACATCAGTCCAGCGATCGTCCGGAAGCGACTGCAGCACCATGTCGGCGAAATCGAAACCAAACCCGACTCCCAATCCACATCAAAATCCCGCCCAGCAACAGACGCACCAGCAGCACAAGCGAAAATGCCGACAGCGACACTTACCCGCGAGCCTGCTCCTGGCCAGCATCGTGGTGCTCGGCTTCCTGTCTCCCGCCCTCGCACTTCAATCCGCGCCGGACAAGGCCTTCTCCGGCGACAACCGCAAGCCAGCCTTTAAGAACTGCGCCGGGTACGCGCCAAAGGTGAAGGAGGAGCAGCCGGAGAACACATACGTCTTCAAAGTCCATGCAGTCGACCCCGATCCTGACCAGGTCATCCGCTACAGTATCGTGCAGTCGCCGTTCGAGCGACCCAAGTTCTTTATAAACCCCGATTCCGGCACGATTACCACCACGCACACCTTCGACCGGGACGAGCCCATTCACGAGAAGTTTGTCTTCGTCACCGTCCAGGCCACGGATAACGGCCTGCCGCCGCTGGACGACGTCTGCACCTTCAACGTCACCATAGAGGATATCAACGACAACGCTCCGGCGTTTAACAAGGCGCGCTACGACGAGTCCATGTCGGAAAATGCCCAGGTGAGCTAAGCCCACATCTGTGTGGGAGTTGACCGACTCTGCCCGTTCCTGCGGGCCAAATTCGCGGACCCGGATTACTGCGGTTTGGCCAAGGCAGTGAACTGGTGCAGGAGTGGCGTCATTCCGCTCCGTTTCGGCCCCTTACCAGTGATGTCATGTACCTAAGTTAATTGGTCTTATGTACTCAGGAAAATAGCTCAACCTTGTTAGCGGAAGATATTCTTCCTAGAATATTATGTGTGACGCTTTACTGCGATCGATTCAAATCCTAAAAGTGGTTAATCCCTTTAGCAATGGAAAGAGGTTTCGAACCCAAATCACTTTAAAATAATCACAAATTTAAAAATTTAAAAAAAAAATCACTTCTTGTAAGTTTTTGTTTTTGGTTTCTCCTTAAACTTCTATATTTAAATACCTGTGATTGATGAGTTTAGGAAATTTTTTCCTGAGTGTGGGCATTTTATGGGTCATTGCCACTATCAACCTCCACCCTCCGCCCACCTGCCCGTGCCAATAAAGCTGAGGCCCCCAACTGTTACAGGTCCTGTAGTCCCGGCAGCTATAATTACCCACGGGCGAACCTCTTCTTGGGCGGAACTAGTTTTTCGCTTGGCGTAGGAGGCCGAGCGAGCTCTCTAAGACGGGTTTTGGGTTCATTGCTCGCCCGGCTCTCTGCACTGAAAACCTTGAAACCCTTTCCTACGCGCAGGTCGCCTCTTCGTTTACGCCATTACCATGTTTGCGACTGGAAATTCTTGTCGTCAAGCCGAATAACAAAGTGCAACCAAACAGCTTAGAGGAGAAGGGGAGGAAAACTAAATATAGCTAAATTCCTTTAAAGGCATATAGTAGATGAAGAAAGATGTCCCAACTAATGAAAATGTAGGGAATTTTAGTGAATTCAACTCGCTAAATAAATATAAACATTTTTTTTTTTAATTTAAATGTAAATGTATAAAATTTTATTTTAAATTTATAAAGTTGAATGATTTAATTTTTTTTCTTTTTGGCATTCTTACCTTACTAAGTTCTTAAGCTAAATCTGTAGTATTTTTTATTATACATTATAAAGTATATAAAGTATATTCAAACCTGAAAAGAACAATTATTATTATTATTATGCAAAAGTAGAACAATAGTAATTTGATTGCAATTAAATCTAAATAATCCCTTTAATAAATTTAATGCTTGAAATAATTTTTACTTTTCCAACAAATTTAAATCCTATTTAATATCGGGAAGTCCCGATTATAAGGCGAGTAGGGTAATTAATTCCCGTTTCCTGTTAGGCCGTTCTTTTTTTAATCCAAACAAATTTTGTTATTTTTAGCAAAGCTTTGTCAGTAGCCAGTTTTCTGCGAAAAGGTTTCAGTTCAGTCTAGGCTTTTGCACTGGTAGCATTGAACGGAAGGAGGTGGAACATTCTTGAGCCCGGAAAATGTGCGGGTTCCTGATTTGGGCAAACCTGCAGGAAAGTCGGGCTGGCGGAGGGAATTTGGGACCGCCCCTATTTGCTTCATTACCTTACCCTTTACCTTCTACTTGCAGCCCGATGCGGTGGTGATGTCAATCAGCGCCAGCGACTTCGACGACGGAAACAACAGCATAGTAGAGTACGAGATCCTGCGGGACCGCGACTTCCAGTACTTCAAGATCGACAAGGAGTCGGGAATCATCTATCTGAAGCGGCCAATTGACAAGCGTCCCGGCCAGTCGTACACGATAATCGTGCGGGCCTACAATATCGTGCCCGATCCACCGCAGGATGCGCAGATCGAAGTGCGAATCCGAGTGGTGGAGTCCTCGATCAAGCCGCCGTCCTTCGTGGATCCCATCGACACGCCCATCTACCTGAAAGAGAATCTGATCAACTTCTCTCAGCCGATCGCCACGTTGCGGGCAGTTTCCAACATGCCGGACAAGCCGGAGGTGATATTTGAGCTGAACACCGGCCGGACGGAGCAGACCAACAGCAAGAACACGTTCGTGTTCAACCAGATCGGCAACGAGGTGACCATTAGCCTGGGCAAGCAACTGGACTACGAGGCCATCACGGACTACACGCTCACAATGATCGCGCGCAATACCCACGAGCTGGGGACGGAGCATCAGATCAAGATCCGTGTGGAGGACGTCAACGATAATATTCCCTATTTCACGGAGGTGAAGTCGGGCACGATTCTGGAGAATGAACCGTCGGGCACGCCCGTGATGCAAGTGCGTGCCTTCGACATGGACGGCACGGCGGCCAATAACATAGTGTCCTTCGAGCTGGCGGACAACCGAGAGTACTTCACCATCGATCCCAACACGGGCAACATCACCGCACTCACCACCTTCGATCGCGAGGAGCGTGACTTCTACAACGTTAAAGTCATTGCCAGCGACAACTCGCCCTCGAGCCTGTTCACAAACGGCGAGCCGAACCGCGGCCACCAGGTGTTCCGCATCGCCATCGGCGATAAGAACGACCACAAGCCGCATTTCCAGAAGGACAAGTATCTGGCGGACAGGCTGCTGGAGGACGCCAATACCAACACCGAGGTGATCGAGGTGAAGGCCGAGGACGAGGACAACGCCTCCCAGATCCTGTACAGCATCGAGAGCGGCAACGTCGGCGATGCCTTCAAGATCGGCCTGAAGACCGGCAAGATTACGGTCAACCAGAGGCTGGACTACGAAACGATCACGGAGTATGAGCTGAAGGTGCGGGCGTTCGACGGCATCTACGACGACTACACGACGGTGGTGATAAAGATCGAGGATGTGAACGATAATCCGCCGGTCTTCAAGCAGGACTACAGCATCACCATACAGGAGGAGACCACCTACGACAACTGCATCCTCACAGTGGAGGCCTACGATCCGGACATCAAGGACCGCACCGCAGATCAGCATATTGTCTATTCGATTCACCAAAACGAGGCGAATCGCTGGACCATCGACAACAGCGGCTGTCTGCGACTGGTGAAGACGCTGGATCGCGACCCGCCCCACGGCCACAAGAACTGGCAGGTGCTGATCAAGGCCAACGACGAGGACGGAGTGGGCAGCACGGTCAGCACGGTGAAGGAAGTCACCATCACGCTGAAGGACATCAACGACAATGCTCCGTTCCTGATCAACGAAATGCCCGTATTCTGGACGGAGAACCGGAATCCCGGCAACGTGGTCAAGCTGGAGGCCAATGACTACGACGATACCCCGGGCGCCAGTGACTTCACCTTCGGCATCGACAGCGAGGCCTCGCCGGACATCAAGACGAAGTTCAGCATTGACGGCGACTACTTGCACGCCAACGTGCAGTTCGATCGGGAGCAGCAGAAGGAGTACTACATCCCCATACGCATCAGCGACTCCGGTGTCCCGCGGCAGAGTGCTGTGAGCATCCTGCACCTGATAATCGGCGATGTCAACGATAATGCCATGTCCGAGGGCTCTTCGCGCATCTTCATCTACAATTACCGGGGAGAGGCTCCTGACACGGACATTGGTCGCGTGTTTGTGGACGATCTGGATGACTGGGATCTGGGCGACAAGGACTTCGAGTGGAAGGACGGTAACTCGCACGAGCAGTTCCGCCTGAACCCCAGCACTGGAATGATCACCATGCTGCAGCACACCGGCGAGGGAGAGTACTACCTTCAGTTCACAGTCACCGAGGACTCGCCGCTTCTCATGAGAAGTACTGTGGACGCAGATGTGACGGTGGTGGTCCGGGAGTTGCCAGAGGAGGCGGTGGACAAGAGCGGCAGCATTCGCTTCATCAACGTGACCAAGGAGGAGTTCATTAGCGTGCCGCGTGACGCTGTGTCGGATGCTCTTTCGATTAAGGACCGCCTGCAGCTGTCGCTGGCCAAGCTCTTCAACACCTCGGTGACCAACGTGGACGTGTTCACGGTGCTCCAGAACGAGAACAACACTCTGGACGTGCGCTTCTCCGCCCACGGCTCGCCCTACTACGCTCCGGAGAAGCTCAACGGCATTGTGGCCCAGCACCAGCAGCACTTGGAGAACGAACTGGATCTCCAGATGCTGATGGTGAACATCGACGAGTGCCTGATCGAGCGGTTCAAGTGTGAGTCCTCATGCACCAATGAGCTGCACAAGAGCTCGGTGCCCTACATGATATATTCCAACATCACATCGTTCGTGGGCGTGAACGCCTTCGTTCAGGCGGAGTGTACGTGTGAGGCTCCTCTGGTCAGTCGCTGCCTGAACGGCGGAACCGCCAGATATGGAGAGAACGATCTCTGCGACTGCGTCGACGGATTCACTGGACCACACTGCGAACTTGTCTCCGTGGCCTTCTACGGCTCTGGCTATGCCTTCTATGAGCCCGTCTCCGCCTGCGACAACACGAAGATCAGCCTAGAGATCGCCCCCCAGATCGACCAGGGCCTGATCATGTACCTGGGGCCGCTGAACTACAATCCCCTGCTGCCGCTCACCGACTTCCTGGCTCTGGAGCTGGACGATGGCTATCCGGTTCTGACTGTGGACTACGGCTCGGGTGGCATGCGCATCCGGCACCAGCACATCAAGATGCTGGCGGACCACACCTACCAGCTGGACATCATCCTGCAGCGCACCAGCATCGAGATGACTGTGAACAACTGTCGGCTGTCCACCTGCCAGACTCTGGGCGCCCCGGTGGGACCCAACGAGTTCCTGAACGTCAATGCCCCGCTCCAGCTGGGCGGCAGTTCGGTGGATCTGAACCAGCTGGGACGGCAGCTTAACTGGACGCACGTGCCCAGTCAGAAGGGATTCTTTGGCTGCATCCGCAACCTGACGATCAACGAGAAGACCTACAACCTGGGCATGCCATCCGTGTTCCGCAACATCGACAGCGGGTGTCAGCAGTCCGTGGCGGTCGCCTTCAGCTTCGGCATCGATCGCAACTTCATCATCGCGATCATTGTCTGCCTGGCGCTGCTGCTGATCATCCTGCTGGCCGTGGTGGTGCAGAAGAAGCAGAAGAACGGATGGCATGAGAAGGACATCGACGACATACGCGAGACGATCATCAACTACGAGGACGAGGGCGGCGGCGAGCGGGACACGGACTACGACCTGAACGTTCTGCGCACGCAGCCCTTCTACGAGGAGAAGCTCTACAAAGATCCCCATGCGCTGCAGTCGAGCATGCGCGATCCCAACGATATACCCGACATCGCCGACTTCCTGGGCGACAAGAAGGAGAACTGCGACCGGGACGTCGGCGCCTTCACCGTGGACGATGTGCGCCACTACGCTTACGAGGGCGACGGCAACTCGGACGGCAGCCTGTCCAGCCTGGCGTCCTGCACCGACGACGGCGATCTCAACTTCGACTACCTGTCCAACTTTGGACCGCGCTTCCGCAAACTGGCCGACATGTACGGCGAGGAGCCCTCGGACACCGACTCCAATGTGGACGACGACCAGGGCTGGCGCATCTAGGAGGCCAGACGATGACGTAGAAATTGAAAAGACTTTTTATATGCTAAGAGTTGTACGGATGTTGATTGTGCCGGACAAGGCGACGGCCTAGCCGGACCCAAAGTCGCTTCAAGAGATATATATATAGGTAAACTATATAGTATATATATATAAATATATTTTTGTCGAGGAGTATTGCAAGGGCTTAGGGAACACGTTTCTGTTTTTGTTTTGTAAATGCAAAAAGTGATCTTGATCTTACGTAAACGAACTATATTTATACCTAAAACTAGTGTAGCTAAGCAACTGCGAACAAATCACAAAAGGCAGCAGAATTGTTATTGCTTCGATTCCTCCCACAAATATTCAATTACAAACGAAATCGATATCGAAATCCGAATGTCCGCAATCGAAATATTCCTAGGAACACAATTCAAAATCAGAATGCATTTGTCAATGCGTGAAAACACATATTCCCAACCGTAGTTAGTAGCTTACTTTATGATTTATGTTTAACGAAGGCATTACACAGTATAATATGGAGAATTATATCGCGCTAGGGCCTAGACAAGACAGAAATTTACATCAAATTAAAATCAAAGGAGAACTCAAATCGATAAGACAAGTCGGTATATCTAAGCTTAATGTTACACCGTCATTTATGTAGACCGTAAGTCAATCAATACCGTATCATAAGTTCTTAGGGTTGTCTTTTAGTACATGTATAAACAGCATAACCTTATTTAAACTAAATCGAAATCGAATCGCGGGAGACCTGAGCTCTTCCTGTAACTAAAGAGTAACCTGTGTGCAGCTGTATTCATAAAATATAAATAAATACCTATTGAGACATATCTGTGTAAGAGAGAAAAATGTTCAATAAATCAATGCGATATCTATTTTTGTAAGTCTTTTTCCGTATTAATACTTAAGGCTCTAGGACGGACATTTTTTACCTGCCAAGGCGAACCAACAGCAAAAAGCTGACCACATTATTTATATATAGTATATATGAAATAATTGTATAATTTACAACAAACGACAAGCCACACAAACACAATTATTGTGTTCAAATAAAAAACATACAATAATAAAATCGAATTCGTTTTCTGTGTTAATCACTGGAGGGCGAGATAAGCGATTGAGGAAGCGAGCTGTAAAGCTACCATGTTTGGAGCCAAAAATCTTCGTCAGACAGTAGACAGTTGGGTCTGTCGAGCCCCGTTCACTGAATTTTATTAGAAGTAACGAAAAAATATATACTCGCCGCCAGACACACATAAGTGTGGCGGCTGTACATAGGCATATAAGTCATTGACTGGGGCGTCGGCGAGCGCTACTGTAAATTGGAAACGGAGGAAAAGCGCCATTATCTTATCAGCGGAAAGTAGGTTACGCTTGCCTTCGGATTCGTTCGGTTCGAGCAAATCGATTGCGGCACAGGCCTATGAACAAAATTGGAGCGGTTCGATGGGTATGTATCTATCGCAGCAGGTGCAGCTGCAGTTGCAGATGCATTCTCTCCAGCTGTATCTACATCTGCGTTCCGATCGCTGCCGCTGAGAATTGAGTTTAGATTTGCATGGCGGATATGTCAGGGGTAGCCGAGGATCTCAGATGGATGCGTGGCAGCTGCTGTCTGAAGATGAATGGTTTGCCTTTTCTATAAGACATTTATTGTATTTTTTAACTACTAAAATAACCCCTAACAGATTCTCTTTATTTTCCCGAAAGTACTCAAAAATAGTTCTCCAGAAATTACAATTCAATTGACTCTCCAAACATATCAACATTTTGAAAGCCCGCAAAAGAAACTTGAGGCGGCCTTCAAGTGTCTTTCTCTTCCAAAGCGGGAAGGGATCAGCGTGTATATATGTCAAGGGCCCATCAAATATTCAAATTTGAAATCAATTAAATGCATCCTCAAGTGCATCAACTTCAGGCCTCCAGAAGCGTTTGGACAAAAAAAACCCACAAATTTCTTGGTATCGTAGGGAGTACCTTTCGGAAATGCCGACGACGACAGATGTCTTTTCATTTTTCGAGTTTCAGCTTGGATTCCTTGCTTGGCAGAAAAAAATGTCGGACATGCCGACGTGAGGTTTCACCGGCACCATGTGGCTCTGGGTCGGAGATCCAGAGGAAGCGAGCAGAGCACACAAAATAAAATCTGCAAAAAAATAAGAAAAGAAAAAATGGTTGAGTAATCAAATAACCTCTTCTGGCTACCTGCGCAGCTGCAGCTGCCAGCGCTCTCCTCAGGTGTGTATGGGTCGGTTCTAAGGCTGCCTTCGGCCAGTGGATTATCGTGGCGGCAGCAAAGAATCTACAGATGAAGCAGGGCCCGAAAAACCCAAGCCACGCCGAGAGCCGAGAGCGGCTACCTGTGCTCACACACACATGGCTCCTCTCGCGCTCTGCCACAGAACAGGTAAGTACTCAGATAACTCACCTTGACGCCGACGCTAGATACTCGGGCAGCCGCACTCAGATACTCACCCATACCGAGGCATATTTTAACGGAAAAATGAAAGCAAATCTTTGTAACGAACTTGGCTTGCTGGCTGGCTGGCTTGATGAGGTAAAACCAGTATTTCCAGAACGGCTCCCATCGAGGTATGTATCTGTTGGTTGCCTCTCCGCTGGCCACTCTCTCGCAGATTCGTTTGAGCTCAGATCGTGGACTTGAGGTTTGAGTTTGAGTTGCCTCGAGCCTCTGCACTCCACTCGAACTCCGCACAAATCGAGTCGAATCCGTGACTCAAAGGAGACTCGATGCAACCTGGAAAGCCACTACTAGAAGAGACAACACCTACATCCAACCAACTCAGTTTACTAAAATAAATCTAAGGATTTTTTAGGCAAGCAGCTATGACTAGTAGCCATAAATATGGGTTTTTCGAGTGAGGATCCTTAATGATATCTGCATGAATTCACATCCACTCAGTTGCTATCCACTCATTCACTCGTTCTGTCACGCACGAATCAAACGTTACACTCCAAGTATTTTTGCGGAATCGAAAAGAGGAACAAAAACAGAAAAAGATACAGATACTTGCACAGACACAGACGAATTCGTATTGATGGGGCACGTCTTGGCGTTTTACTACCTGTTGATGGGTAGATGCTGCAGCCGAGACAGCGGCCAAGGCCTCGCATTGATTAATTACAGTGGAACGGACGGAGTGGAGTCGAGGGAATGGCCACGGATGAACAGTCGAATGCAAGACGGCCGAGATGCTTATTAACACTCGCTGACTATTCATCACGGTTTCAATTACCAAACTGACCAGACAGACTGACTACCATGCTGGGCATCGACTTGCATGATTGAAGAAGGCATCGCCATAAACACCGATAATATGGCCAGCTTTTAGCCTGGTCTATTGCCATATTTCTTGTGTTTAATCTGAAATAATTGCAAAGGAAATGAACTATAGTTCGTTCCTAACGAACTCACAAAATAATATCAAATAATGCAATTTAATTGATTTAATTTTTACAAACTTTTGTATGTATCCATCTTTCTCCCAAGATATTTCAAGATGAGAGACACCCATTTCCGTGTTGCAATTACAGCGAAGGGGCCTGCGTAGGCTTATGTCTCTGGGAACTTGTATAGATTTCAGATGATCTCGAGGTTTTTGCAAATTAATTCCGCCCTCATCCGCCAGCAATTACACAACCTCTTTCCCGTGACCCCGGCTGTTTGGGGTTTTGACCATTCCGCCGCGGCGGTTGTTCTCCTCCAATGAGCCGCACTCCCAGAACAGAAGCCATGGGAAATTTCGCCGTTTGGATCTTGGCGGAATATGCACTTACATGATATATTATTTAGCGACCGCAAACGGGTTCCCCGGCCATGCCGCCATGTAGGCACTAATAACTCTATGAAGCCGCGTACGTGGCTTCTGTGCTAAAACGCTTATTAGTTGCCCGGCGATCCTCATCCTCCGCCACTCGGAATGCATAATGATGAGGCTGCCCTGCCGCTCATAAAGGGAAATTTTCGAAAAGAAGTCGATAAAGTGCTGACCATCGGGACGTGCCCGGCTGCAGTCGTTTCTCGCCGGTTATCGATGCCCGGCACGTACTCGCGCCTGATTTGTGGCGACCAGCAGGGATCGCCAACACTGGTGGCAGGAATAACAGGCCAGCGTGTCCAACCGAAAAGCGATACCCGGAATGCAGAAACTCGCCGCGAGAAGGGAAACGAAAAAGTAACAAACATGAGGTGAGCAAATTCACACTTAGCCACAGACTCAGCCTCAGCCGTAGACTGAGGTTCAGACCTATTCTCCCCGTACCTGGCCTCGTCTTTGGGTTTCTGTGCAGGTGCTTTGTCTCCAGTGCCCATTCCAACGGCTGCTGAAAGCCGAAACACTTTGGAGAAATATTGCAATCAAAGCAGAAAATATGGTCTTAAACTAGTTTCGCCACGTTTTCGCTGAAATTGAAACCAGCGCTTGGCTTGACACTAACAGTGGCCAAATGTCCGAGATGGCAAAGCAGTCTGAGCAAAAACAGAGAGTGGACTCAACAAAAAGCTTACGGCAAGCATCACCAAAAAAGGAGAGAAGAAAGCGCAGTAAGTTTCCTAAAAAGCATCAGACATGCAACAGAAAAATATATTTTATTTAAATAACTCTGAAAATTCTGTTAAATTATCTAAATTGTTTTAAATTGGCATGATTGTTTTTATATTCTTGCAGAGATTAGCTTCCATTCTTGTTGCTAATTCTATTGGTTTATTAAACTGTACATAATATAAACTTCTGAATATATTGGTAATTGAAAACATCCAGATACACTTATCGAGTTTTGAATAAAATAAATGCACACAAAATAATTGAGAACGGTTTTTTTTCCAAAAACATTTCTTTTCACTTTATTTCAAAGAGGCATTCTTGAAATCGAGACGATTCCCGATTTCGGGAAGAAGCGATCTTGAAGCCGAGAAGAAGTTCTTTGACTTGCCTGAGTAGAGCGATTGGTAGAGTGCTGTTCTGGTGTGCTTGACTGTCCGAGGTTCGAGTCCTAGGCCTAACAATTGTGTTTAAAAAATGTGAGAGCATGTTTAATAGAATTTGAATAATAAAATGCATATACATAATTTAACTTTAACATATTAAATAACAGAACAACAACATTGTCAAATTAAGTCTGCGTTTCCTAAGCTCAAAGAACAGTTGCATATCACATAATTCGTAGGAAAATTTATTATTTTTATCGAGAACAATCATCCAAAGAATAACCGTTCTAAATAAGATAATTCTTGGCTTGCTTTTGAGTAGGAAAATCTTATATCGAGAACTTTGATAACGGGGTTTTTCCCTCAGTGTAGATACAAATAAGTTTATACAAAAGAGAATCGATATAAATTCGAAGGCAGTTAATTTCTTCCTTACTTTTATAAATGCTTAAGAGAAATATTTAATAAGGTGTGCCTCTAGGTGTGCCTAGGTTTACTGCATTGTTTTAAGTAGAAATTTTTATTAAAACATCAAGGGTACTCATGTTACCTTATGCTAGGTCACTCGGAGTTTTAATTAATCTTAGCAAAATCTCATTGTCGACCCACTCCCATATATTTCCTATGAAATCAACCCATGAATAGCCAACTATCAGTCGCTGGCAATCTAATCGATTGGTTTTGTTTTGCAAGTCCACAAAACCGAACATATTGCTCTCCGGAAACACATTCATCGGGCGTGACATAATATTTGATAGGAACCAAAATGGAAACCAACTGACAAGATCTCGGGGTGAAGTTGGGCCGTAAAACCAAATAACAAGGAAACATATTTTGCTTTATTACCGCTAGTAATATATTTTTAGCAGCTTGCCCAAAGCAAAATCACGAAAACCCAAAAAGGGAAATCAGGGGAGTCGGAGAGTATGACTAAAGTATATATACATATTTTACCGCAGAAGGGTGGCTTTGCCCCGCACTACGGCAAAAACAACCAAAACAAAACAGAAAGGGCACAACTCGAATGGGGGACAGCGACAACAATAAAACTAAAATGAAACTTCGCTGGAAACCCTACAAGTGAAATATGACCCTAATACAAATGTGCGGCCGAATGCGCGGGCGGTGCAATCGGAGCAATCAACCCATCCGGCTCTCCAGGCCTCGATCCTTGCGGAGAGAACAACCCCCGGAACGCGGACAAAGGTGAATTGTTCAGTGCCCAATGACAACTGCATGCTCGGGTTGGGTTCGGTTCTCCCGGGTTCCGCAACGATCCAAGAGTGGATAAGCACCGCATGAAATATGGGGTCGGGTCGCCTGTGGAATGCACTCGTTTCCCTCGTAGTTTTGAAATTCCGGGCGAGTGAGCTTGTAACCCATCTGATATCTATTCTTGTTTGCAGATTGCACGATGTATGCGCTAGATAATGGATATTTCTATGAGCGCCCATCCATTCATTCTGGATTTTTGATAAATGGCGCGCTCAGATAGAGCTTCCCCAAATCTCTAAGCATAAATATTTACTATATATGTATGTCTGTACTTTTATATATAACAAATTTGCTAGCACCGCAGAAAGTACTTTGGCGTTGAGCAAAAGCACGTTCGACGATATTTGAGATAGCTACACTACGATTGAAATGTACAAAAAACGTACCTAAGTTTTGAATGAAAAGCTTAGAAACAGCAGAAAAAATCTATGATTGCTTACTTGGAAAAATATAAACAAAAAATCTGGCATAAATATCTTGGTCAGACCAATTTGCCTCCATGGAGCGTTGGGTAGTGTGCTGGACTATGAATCTGATGGTCCCGAGTTCGAGTCCGAGTTGTAAAAAAGGTGTTCAAAAATGTAATTAAAATATAGTAATTTAAATATAGTAAATACAACCGTTTAACTTTAAAATATTAACTTACAGAAAGTATGTCAACAAAAATAAAATAATTGTAATTGTAATTGAAAAAATGTATACAAAAATATTGCACAAAAATATCTTGTACAGTCTGAACGTGCGAATGGAAATTGTGTCGTTTGGAGATTTCTTAGTTAAGCCTTGAAAACATCTATTTAAATTTAAATGCTTACATAAAACTTAAAACTTCTTCCAGTTATTGTACTGTATTATTTTTGATTTCTTGTCTTCATGGTTTTTTGTTTAAATATTTTCATAGATGGCTTTATTTTTCAATTATTTTATTCAAGTGTAGGGACGGTTAAAAAACAAAATAAGCATTTCGACCAGCAGCAATGGAGAATTGGAGCAACAAGCTGCTGCCGGCGATGGCGATGGCGACGGCGTCGGCGGGTCAGGCCAAGCCAAGCTAAGGCCAAAGCCAGAGACAGAAAGACAAACAGAGCCAAAACAACGGCGGCAGAAACCCAGCGTTACCAATAAAATCGACCGAAAAAGAAACGGCAAAGAAGGCATTGACACAAAAGTTTCGTTTTACGGGCAAAAGGTGACGACTGCTCGAGTGTCTTGCGGTCGAGGAAATGCAGCCCCAAAGGCCGTAGAAAGCGCAGCCACGACCCGACCCACGAGAAAAATCCACTCCGAGATGGAATTAGTTGGGCAATTCGGTAACCCGATAGGGAAATGGGGCCTCAGTTGGGGGCTTAAGCAGCTTAATGAAGAAATCGGCGGGTAATATTGGACGCATAACTCATTTCCCATGTTCATGTCCAGCGGACATTTCAATTGCCCGGATCGGACCGGACCACACACCGTGAGAAGTATCACCCGGCGGTGATAAACACGAAGAGTGTCTGCCCTAATGCACTGAGATGATGCACTCCCCTGGCAGATCGTAAAAAACCACTTTGAGGCAAACAAAGAGAGAAAGATGACCGCCGAGCCTTCGGACGGAATCTTTGTCATAGTTGGGTAATGGTGGCACTCGACGAGGGCAGGGCGTTTGACGAATTAGTCGGTCATTTGGGAATTCCGGAGATGTCGATTCTCCGTATTCACCTTCTGATTGCACCGACATATCGTCATTGGATGGAGGAACCCTGGGACACCCTCCTGCACTTGCCACCGCGTGCTTCATGTGACCCCTCGACCGTGTTTCTACCGCTGGCTGATGACGTCGCGTAAACGCTGAACATTATTAATTGGATTTAACGCAACTTAAGCAATGAGAGCAGTGCGTGAGGGCTCTGAGAAGACCACAATGTTGGCAGGCCAGGTAAAACTGTCTACGCAAAAGGAAATGAACATAATGCGCCCAACTAATTGACATTACTATAGAATCTTAGGCATAGAGTCTAACTTGTTCGGCTCGATCTACAGGTAAAAGAGGTGAACTTAGGAAGAAATTCCTATTACTGAATTTAATTGTATTATTTATGATAATTACTATATTATAGAATAATCAACAAGACTCACAAAAATGTATCGAATAACCGCTTATAACAACATTATCTGCGATTATCCATTGATTACAAAAGACAGATCATATTTTTTATTGCACTAATAAATTTAAAAATATTTAATAAGTGATTTAATTAAAGTTTTATAAAATGAACTAATATTTTCGAATAAAATGGAATAATATATAATACTACCCAACTACTTCGTTCATTAATAGTTCCTTGACGAACACCGAACAACAGAGTAAGTTGGAGTTTTCGATGTTGTTGTCCAATTTGCGTCAGTGGAGCGATGGGTAGTGTGCTAGACTATGAATCTGATGGTCCCTAGTTCGAGTCAAAGTCGTAAAAATGGTGTTTAAAAATGTTGTGAGTATTCTTAGTATTAAATAAATATAATAAATACTTCCGCTTAACTTTATTTATTTATTTAATATTTGTACATTTAATTTTATATGCTTTATGGTTAATTATAAAATAAGTTACAGGATAAGTATCAGGCATAGCTGCTGTGGCTTTCGGCTGCCCGCTTAACTTCAACATATTAACTTAAAGAAACTGTGTCAACAAAAATATAATAATTGTAATTGTTATATAAAATATAGGGACTGAGCTTGTACAGTGTACTATAGGGATATTATTATCAGCTAAATTTTTGGAACATTATCCAAGCGAGGTCGCTTTATGGAAAGGCCTGAGTTACTTCAAGTGCCCCCAACCGAAACTACAGAAAAAATGTAAGAAACTTTAAATAATTTAAGCCATGTCAGTGCTGGCAGAGTTGGCACTCGTCAAGGGTATTTACGAGGCAATCCGCCAATTGTTCGTTGTTACTGCTTCTCGCGACCGCTTTGCATTGTCACCTTTTTGTGTTTTTGCGTAAATTGCATTTTACGCAGCACTAACGCTAAGAACGAGGTCATTTCGCCGCCTCTCGGATTACCTCAAAGTGCAATTGTCTATGCAAAATATGGTCTGCAGTCTACAGTAGCTGTCCGCGCGTTTCAAGTCCGCCGATGGCCAATGGCCGCCGTTAATTTGGAGGCGAACGTGCCGTCACAAAGAGCCGGAGTTTTTTCGAGTCGCGAGCGAAGAGCGGCGGCGGCTTCAAAGCCGGAGCCCAACTTGGCGCGGCTGACACTGCATTTCCGTTGCCGCTGGCTCTGGCCGATGGCTGCTCCCCCGAAGCCCCACAGTCGTGCTTTGAGTGCTTCCGCGACGCAGGCGCACGCATTGTTGGACTAATTTCAATTACCTCAAACGGCATTTTTTACACAAATTAGAAACTTTTGTGACCGCAGATCGGTGCTCTTATTGAACCGGAAACTCGAAGCCGCCGCCCGACTACGGGTCTAACAAAACAAAGGCAATCCGAGAGCGATCGCTCAAGGGAGAGCGCCCTGTTAAAGCAAATGAAGCGCGAAATTCAAACAAAATAAATGGGGAAGAGGAATTTCGAGGAAAACGTAAACATTCGGGTTTCAAATGCAAATACGGTACAGTAGATACACCTTGAGGAGAAAAATTTCGAGGCATAAAAAGATGGAAATCTTTGTTGGGTTTCTGAAATCTACCTAATTCTAAATCGACCTAGAGTTAGTATTTAATCTAATCATATTTCGATATTTAAATATTTAACTTTATTTTGAATGAATTAATATTTGGAGACATCTGCTCTCCCTTGAACTTTATTTTTTCTATTAAGATTTGTCTTAATTGAAACTGCTTGCGTATGACAAACAAAGCATTCAAGATGCGATCTCTATTTATTCTCTATACTCTATGGTAGAAAATAAGAAAAATAAAAAAAATTACACAGAAAAATTACCCCATTTCGAGTGTAATTATTTTCCTATACCAAGAGCGTTCTAAACAAATGCTTTTCCTATGAAAGGTAAACAAAAATGCCGGAATTCGGAATTTAGTGCCGCCTTGCAAAATCGCTCATAAAATCAACCGAAGTGAAGCGTATCCCTTCGAGAGAAAAGCAGACTCAGCTTGTGAGTTCCCAGCAACGCGGTTCGGTTGTTTACACTGTCCGAAAGGTGCCCCCATATGGTCGTAATTAGTTTGGTTTGTCTGGCCAGCAGCGGGAATAATATCACATTTTATTAGATCCGAGTACTTGTTGGACTTTTTGTTATGCAAATCGAGTAGCGACACAGAATTAACATAATTCGGCTGTTGAACTGTACTGTGTGATGGTGAGTGGTGGTGGGCGTGTAAGAGCCATCGACAGGCATAAACAGAAGGAAACTATTTTTGTGGCATGTAGAAGTATGGCCGAAAAAGGTCAATTACGCGACTTCCTCCTACGGCGCGGCGCGGTGGCTCATTGCCACTTTCCCAGGCCCAGGCCCAGGCCCAGGCAAAGCCAGCGGAGCGGAGCGACCCCTGACAGCCTCATCCTCGCGAGACTCGGTTTTACACAGTCGAATGCACTTGCAAGTTGCCAACAAATTATATTTTTCACAATCCACTTTTCGGGCCAAAGTCAACGCGGGGTTATTATGATAAACAACGCGCTGAATCAGCCTCGGAGGGGGAACAGGTGTCATCCGCTCTGCTGTTTATCTATCCAGCTGCACCTGTGCTGTTGCCATGGCGGAGTAACCCCCTACCTCAGGAGCAGAATTTTCATAGCGCCCGAAGTGCGCTCGCTCGGGTTTCCCATTTCTTTCCTGAACATCGCTAATTGTTAACGCCATTTGGGAAATTTGATCTCTGCGCCGGCGGTTTGGAAAGCGTGGAAAACGTTTTGCTGAATCATTTTCGAGCAAATTACAAAACTTAAACAGAAGCTTGCAAAAATTGCTTGGCCAACTTTTCCGCGTGTCTTCCAGCGCATTATCGTGCCGGGTTGCCTGTCGAAACTTCCCGTGAATAATTAAGAAATTAGTTCATTATGTCGGCTCGGAGCGAGGCAGAGAAAAATTTAAATGAAATGCAAATGAAGACGTCTCTGAGCTGAGAGTTGGCCGAAGCTTGTCTTGACTTGGATGGAGTCTTCCCACCATATAAGACGGTTTCTTTGTCTGTTTTCACACGGCCATCGCATCTCAGTCGCCGCGATTGATTATCATTTATCCGGAATCCGGATTCGGGATCCCACTGATTTCCGATATCGAATGCAGGTGGGTATTGAGGAGAGCTATCGCCATGTCGCACTGACTTCCTCTGACATCACTTCTAAATATAAACTAAAAAAAAATAAAACTAAATTAATATTTAGTTTTCCTGATGGACAAGCATTCACTTATGAACACAAAATCATATCTTATCTCCAGCACTTTATATCTGAGCACACAGAACGGCGATAAGAGCGCCAACATCCAGAGTTGCATTGGAGGAAAGGTGTACTTTCATGGGTTGGTATTTATGTCGGAGGCACTGCACCCAGAGGCACAACTCGTTGCCCTCGGTTCGTTCAACTTCGGCCCAACCTCCGCCCCACCAGAAGGCAGCACATAAACACCATCGAACCCAACGACAATAGAATGCGCAGCCAGCTAAAAAAACATAGAAACGAAAAGCACAAAAATGCGCTGACGGTTAAATTCGAATAAAAGTAGGGGTAAATTCAGGGACCGAAGCAAGTCACAGCCTAGCTTTCGAGTTGTTCGGTGACAATACTTACATATTAATAAGCTACAGCGACGTTAATTATTCATTTAAGAACTTGAGACCAAGTTTCATAAATAGATAAGTATTTTTCTTAAGATATAGTAAAATGGCTATCTAACTTAGTGAAACTTAAAAGCAAAGGCCCCTCTCATCAACAATCTTATGGTAAATATACCAGATTTTTTCTATATTTGTGCGCTGTTAAATAAATATAGAAGACCGGAAATCTAAAAAATTCTATCAAATAAAAATGGTAAGACTTAAGTTGACTTAACTTTCAGATTGTGTATTGTTATTCTATTTATTTATTTATATAAATCTAACAGTTGGTTAAAAACTATAGTTTCGTATTCAATTACCGGTTTTTTGTTGTCTAAATAAGGAAAAATACTTAACTTTAATTTTTTTTAAAAATCTGTTCTCAAAATGAGAGGAATACGTACTTGAGAACGCTCTTTCTCAATTTCCGGATGCCATAATTCTCTCTGTGTAAAAGCTAACTTAAAGTTAGGAGCATTAGCTACTGAGGCCTTCCGCTCGCCAGGGTGTATTTACATATTTACAACTATATATTTATTTCAGCTACTTGTTTGTAAATTTTGGTAAATGCTTTAAATGTCCCAAATGACTGCCAAATTGGTAATCCCCACTGAAAGGGTACAGAACCGATTGTGCAAAAGCTCGGACTATGACCGGAATCGGACCTAAGACCTCTGCTTAACCACTGAACCCCCGACCCCCGAGAGCAATGCTTGAGCCCGGACCGAGGGTCAAACGTGGTCGACATGCCAGCATATGCCAGGTCCGTTCAGCTCGAGTCCACTTCAGGCGAGCCTGCAAATGAGTCACGAAGACCAAGCCCAAAAGCACTTCGGGCCGAGAGTTGAAAATTGAGACACAGCAATTAGCTGCCATTGCGCCGATCACGTGCCCGGCCCGAATGCAAACTATGCTGAGCTGAGCTGAGAGCTGATTTCCCCAACTCGCCTTCCTCCGGAGTCACTCGGCGCAGGCGCGACCTCGTTTCCTTGCTCCGATTTCTGTTTGGACTTCGCTGGCGGCTCTGCTCTTCGCCGCCATCCCTCTTTCAAGCGGTGTACACTTTCAAAGGACATTAGCATTTCCGTCAAGAGGTTGGGCGACAACATAACAAAATAATGACACGAAATGAAAGCCAATTCAATCATTCTTTATAACAAAATAAAGCCCTTGAATTTATATAAAAATAAGTAAGGAAAACTAACTTCGGGCCTTGCAGATATTAATAGAAATATTATATAAAGAATCATATTTAGTTTTAATCCGATATGTTTATTATTTATTTATTTTGTAATCATTCATATATTTATTTAATTCTTCTGTCTAAATTATTTTTCTAAATGTAAGAGCATTTTATTAGCTCGGAATGCCAGGTTTGAACTAAACTCAATGCTCTCCAGAGAGGCTCCATGAGTTTGCAGTACCCTGAAGAGGTCTTTAATGTTAAAGAGTATTTCGAGGGTCGTAGTCAGTCGTCCATCGGGGTTTGTTGATGTTGCCTTTGTAGCGCATAATTAACAACAATAACACCGCTCGCCTTTGCTTGCTTGACAGTTTTGCAGTTGGCACAGCTGCCTGCACACATTTTGCAAACTGCATTATGTTTCGCTTGAGTCTCATTTGTTGCCGAGCCGATATTCATGTATTATTTATTTGCTGCACTCGGCTCACCCCAGCAGGCCAGCGTCGATTTCCCACCCCATTGGAGTCGAGCCGCCGGGCAAATCACCGAGCAGCTGCTATTCCAAAAGGCCTCCGAATATCAGCCGTCAGGTAATGGAATGCTGAAGAACTATGTCCTCCTTACACATATATCCCAGTTTGGACAACATTGGCCAAGAGAAATATGAAGATTTTGATTCAAGGACGCAAGATGCCTGTAGACTGTTGTTTCGTCTATTTTATACGATTTTCCAATCATTTTATGCTTCTGTGCGACTCTTTTCTATTCCATTTTTATACCCTTGCAGAGGGTATTATAATTTTGCCATGATATTTGCAACGCAGTGAAGGAGGCATCTCCGACCCCATAAAGTATATATTTTCTTGATCAGCATCACCAGCCGAGTCGATCTAGTCATGTCCGTCTGTCTGTCTGTCCGTCTGTCGGTTTCTACGCGAACTAGTCTCTCAGTTTTTGAGCTATCGGGCTTAAAATTTTCAGCATAGTCTTATTTCTTTAGCACGCAGTATATATGTCCGAAATCGGACCACTATATCCTATAGCTGCCATAGGAATGATGACGAAATTAATGTAAAAATTTTAACTTCTCTGTTTTTCAACGAATTTCTATAAACTTCGAGATATAGTCGTTTTTTATAGTTCTAGAATTACGGATTTAATTTCATTAAGATTAGACAACTATATCATATAGCTGCCATAGAAGCTATCGGTCGATTTATGTGAAAATGTAAAATTCTACATGTAAAATGTAAAAAGTACAAAATTTACATAATTTGACATTTTTTTTTTAACATTACCAAAATGGATCGATTTTTAATGATCCAATTTCAGACTGCAAGGGTATACAAACTTCGGTTTACCGAAGTTAGCTTTCTTTCTCGTTTTTTTCTAAGAAAATGTAACGATTGCACTATTTCTGTTATTTTAAGGTGTGCGGAAGGGTTTGGTTAAAAATAAAAATATACTCTCTCTGCGTTTTATAAAAGTTTTGCGCCACTAGAGCAATCTATGGAAAAACTTAAGCCATGGTTGGGCACCAAGTTTCAACATCGGAGCCCAACAACATCTGACCATCCTTAAAAAAAACTCTTTAAGCTAAAAAGATGCTTGCCTTTGGCAAGGCTTGACTCTTTTATTGATACTCTTCAGAAATATCTACATACTCTATGGTCTATTCCAGAACTTACAAAGTTATGATTTGATCAACATATCTCCTTGGATCATAAAAAATCGAACTTCATACTTAAATAACACACCTGAAACGTGTTTTTTGTGCCTTAATTGTAAATTTTTTATTTATTTACATATCTTTTAAACAGTTTGAACACATATGACAAAACAGACAATGGCATCTTATCGAATTACAACTGTGACTGCTTCTTGAGCACTATCTACTTTATGTTTCCTGCGGGTCCTACACAAGTAGTTTGGACTGATCATAAAGCATCAGTTTTCCAAAGAGATCGAAGACGAAACAGAGATCTTTACACTCTCCAGAAATATGTTGTTAGGGAACGGTTTTGACTCATGCCCTTACCCATGCCTTTTTAAATGAAATCTGCTAAGCCAGCCGAAACGTCATTGAGCTGTCAGAGTGAGTCGATTTTCTAAATTCAATTAAGTTCCTCGCCCCCTTCGGGGATCACTCTGATTGACAGCTGGCCCGCTCCAGTCCCTCGGCATCAGTATATCGGGGTTTCTGGGTAGCCTTTCCTCCGGGAACCGGAGTCCATTAACCGATCTTGTTTGGCAGGGAGTGAGGGAATTCGAAGATTTGCCAGAAACGCAATTCAAATCCAATTCAAATCAAAACTTTATGAGCAAGTCGTGCTCAGCAATTAAGAGGAAATTCATTCGGGACGATTTATGTGTAACCGAAGCCCACTCATAACCCAAAACTTGAGGGTAATATATGAATCTGTGGATCGACCGAGGATTCCTTTTAATTAGAAGAGTTCAAGTAATTTATGGCTTCTCGAGGGGAGTTTCTGTTTACACCACGTCTAAGGCCTCTATTTATTTGTGCAACAAAAGCTGAGAAATTTCAATAATAAACGTAGTCCCAAAAATATATAGTATGCCCGGTTCCCTGTTACCGGAACCATCTCGCTGCTCCTCCCCCAACAAAGTTGCACACGTTTGGAGATTTACATTCTCCCATAAATCTTCCGACGGCGCTTTCCGCCTTCGGTTGCAGTTGCCCATTAAACGACACCCAGAACCGGAGCAGGGGCGGAGATGCTGGACTGGGACTGGGACTCGGAGGGGTGGCGTTCTGCCAAGTGCCTTCACTCCCACTCCGAATGCATCTGCGAGTTTTGTTTACTTGTCCGTCATAAAATTTTAATGCCTACTTTGGCGCTAATTTAGTTGACGGCGATGCACACGTTCGCCTCCAGATTCCCTCAATTCCAATTAACTTTCGGGAACGGGAAGCTACCGAAATACCCGAGCGATGCCCGTTAACACGCCCCGAACGCCGTTGTCTATTTTGGGCAATTTGATTTGACTTAATGCCCATTGCCATTTGAATGATGACAGACGACGGCCCATTGAAATTCACGTGCTAGTGACACCAGAACGAAAATTGTGAGCAGCCCCGCACATGTCCCATAAATTAGCCCAAACTTTCATTACGGCCAAATAAGTGGCAAAAACGAACCGCAGTCCGACGAATCCAGACAATACATGATGTACTTACTATAAATAAACCCGAAAAGACAAGCAGGCCTATAATTTTATAGATGGGTGACTGTATAGACAGTACTTTAGGAATGCCCTTAAAGGGGTTTTATAATTTATAAGCCATAATTAAATCTGAAAGTATCAGAATGTTTTTTATCAACATTGCCTACGAATTTTATATATTTTCAACTAATAAACTATACAGAACTATATGACTCGCCGTTGAACTTCGTATAGTTCTAATTTGATTATCATCGCTTACAATATACTTTACTCCAAAGTTCGTATATGCGCCAGAGTGCATTCATCCCAAATTATGATGTTTTGCATTCTTGCGTGTCCACTTCTTGGACACTGTGCCTGGTTTCTTGTCAACAATGATGAGATTCATGGGTAGCTTCAAAGCCAAATGTCCAGATCGGCATTCTTCTAACAATGTGGAAGCAATGCAAAAGGATGCAACCACCAACGCATTTTTCTTGACCGAATTGTCTTTGATCAAGACTAACGCTTCGTTGCTTCGTTTACAGATTAAAAATCCTGCGAATCATGAGCAAAGTGTCGACAGCCATCTCGACAATAGGAAGCCCTTTCTTCCGACGTTGAAACTTGGTCAATAAAGCGTTCCCTGTAAATCCTTTTAAAATCCATTTCGCTTTTGAGGTGATGATTGTGCAATGCGATTCTGTGCAACAGGGCACTTTCTACGCGATCCTTTTGCGCCTTATTATAACGGATATTCAGACTGATTAATGCCTAACGTGTGCGAAGTCCAGGGTTTGGTCGCCTAATAGTCAACATAAAGACAAAAAAAATGGATACGCAATTAAAGATCGCAGTTAAATATTAAAAATTTCAATGGTATTGAGATCCTGGTGATTCAGCCCGTGACGTAATATTGAATGATACATATAACTTACAAAGAATGTAAAAGGTCATTCGACTTAATTCCATAAATAAAATTTATAAGAAACTAATTTAAGTAAATACAATTTTGAATATTAATCTGCAGAGGAATGTGTAGAAATTTTACCTTTCTCCAAAAACTTCAAGAGGCAATATCGCTTCTTTGAAGATCACTGAATCTTAAAATTGTTTGCTAGGCAAATCATAAAGTGAAGTGCAGCGCCATTCCAAAAATAAACACTGTGATTTTGCACCCTTATCTGGATGAGGCTGAGGATGAGGAGCAGAGATGCTGGGCGCCGGAGTTTGCGTTTAGCGCCGTCTGCCGATCGCTATTTATATCTGTACTGGGAGATCCTCGGTCTCCGGCGGGTAAGTGCTCGAGTAAACAAGCAGAATGAGCAAAACAAACTCCAGAGTCTGATTAGTGTCAAGCCGAGCTATTTATGAGTGTCTCGATGGGATTAGCCGGCACCAGCTGGCCCTGCCTGTCGTGTATAGACCCGGATAGTGGGCTTGTAGTATAGTAATTTCCAGTTGTGGCACATGATCAACTTTGACCTCTTTTGTCCGAATGGGCAGGCCAGCGTTTACGTTCATGGCCCGTCTTTTCTTTTCTTTTCCTTCCATTTTATTTCGGGCCTTTGGCGAGTCAGAAAACCAGTTTTCCGCCGCTCGTTTTCCAGTTTTCAAGTTTACCCAAGTTGGCCGTTGCAGCGTTCAAGCCAGGCCAACTGCTGACTAAGTGACTAACTGACTGCCGAGGCTCTGTTGATTTTTTATCTTGCACCTTGTTTATGCAAAAAATATTTTCAGGCTTGCAGCTTTGTCTTGTTGTTTTCTCCAGTCTATCTTAGTTTCTTCCACTCTTTTTCGTTTGCATACTTTAAACTTGACTATAATTTCATATGTGTGTATGGGCTTTAATAAAAATAACTTGCTTACGAAGGCGCCTGTGTGTTGCCTGTCACAATCTGGATCTCGAAGCCTTAATGGACTCGTAAAGCTCCAGGCTGAGATTGGAATGCTCGATAGGCTAAGAAATGTATGGAACCAGGAAGAAGTGCGATATACCCGATCTCTAAATGGGTTGCAGCCTACAACCTTTGTGAGTTTTAGGGGGGCAGCTGTTCTAGGGTCTAACAGAAATTTCTTTCCTATCAATAAATAATATTGAGACCATTATCGAAAAAAATTGAATTTTTTTGACACTCAACAACTTATATACATTTGGTATACTCTTTTTCGTAGATGAAATCAGCAGAAAGCAATTGGCTTCATATTTTTGCAGACATTATAGTTACCAGACAAATTATACGTGACACTCTCGATCTTTATTTTTTTGCATTGACACTGAATTATAATTGGGACTGTAATTATCTTTCGCCATTCACACTTTGCATCTCTCGCCGCCTCTCTGATCTTCCTCGCCTGGTGATCGTGATCACTAATTAGGTTTACGAGCTCGGCTTGAATGAATTGAAATTGTTTTGCAGCTGAGCGGCAATTACGGGCGTCTCTCAGTCTTGGACCCTCCCCTCCCCCACTGCCACCCACTCCCCAAACCCCCCCGCCGAGTATTGTGAATGGACTGTGTCAAGGGCGGAGAGCCGAGTTCAGTTTTGCTTACAAGTATTTTAATTGCATTACGCAAGTTTTGCGTTCTCGATAAAACTTGCTGTGAGACTGGCGAGGGAAAATGGGCGAAAATATAGTATTTCCCTGCCGAGAAGGAGGAGGACGTGATACGGACTCTGACGCATTCCACAAGCCATGTTGTTATTGCCTTTTGATTTGTAACATGCAATTTATCACACCCGCGGGCCATGAATCACACCTGGTGGATTTGAACCGCCAGCTCCAGCCATGCAATCCATACTGGGAGAAAACCGAACATCAGCTTCAAAGTCATGCCCTTCTTGTCCATACAAATATTATTATTAAATAACATTTAATTTAAACTTTAGTTAAGCCCGATACCTTGAACAAATGTGCAATTAGGTAAATGAGTGAGCAATTGGACAATTGAGTGAACAAGTGATCAATATTTTCCAATTTTCTAAACATATTTAAAGACCTATAACAGCTCCTATAGAGCTCCACTTCTTGGCTCCTGTTTTTTCTCTGTGCTTTCCGCAGTTTTGGGCTTGGGTCTTGGGTTTCGATCACGAAGGAGAATCGCATGATGGAGCACAAAACCCGCTCCCGCTGGCAGGCAAACAAACGTGACATTTGCCCGGAAACCTCTGCGGCTCAGTCAGGGAACTAGGGGCAGGGGCTAGCGGAAGTGCACAACATGAAGCACCAAGCCAACACATGTAGACGTGTGGAACGGGAGCTGATAGGATAGTGATAGCCGCATTAGAGATGAAACTCATAGGTGAGTCCGCCGCCTTCCTTCGCACGCCATTAACACCCACCAAGTGGTGGCTCCGTACTCCCATTTGGGCTGCACGTGCACTCCGTGCCGCAGTCCGAGTGGGAGAATGGCCATAAATAAATGTCATAATGCAATAAAAATGAAAACAAAACAAAAAGAATACATGCACTTAAGTGGCACAACTCAGCAGCGACACGCGACCGCGACCCCAAAATAAAAACGCGAAAATATATGTACATACATATTACATACATATTTATAACGTATCTACATACATACATATGTATACAAAAATGCATATGGAATGTCAAGAGGAAATCTGCAACGGAATTGCGTGTAAAATGCAACACTCAATGAGAGATTTCGGATTTCAGTGCGTAGGTGACCTTCTTCATGGGGACGCTACTGTAAGCGAGTGGAAAACACAGAGTTTAGAGATATGTATTTTCTTCTTCTACTTTAAGTTTTGTTTTATAATAGGTTATAAAATTGGCTCTTGGGATTTGAGACAAGGTTTAGACTTTGATTTATCATAAAGATTCAAAATATGCGATGTCCTTTCTATGCCCGCAAGATATGGACGTATCGAAAACTGATTTAAAGAGATCTTAAGACATTGAGAGATTGTTCGAGAGTTAAAATTTTTTTACAGAAATTATACATAAACTCGAAGCTTAAAGTGAACTAAATAAACTTGAAAATAACGATTTTTAGCGTATATTGCTATCTCTTCTCTTCTTTTCACACCCTCTAACTGCACTATAATTGAAACACATTATTCTCACTATGGAATTTAGTAAAATGCTGTTTTATTTGTGGGTAAACACTGTTTAAAAGTATTACAACTGTGATGATAGAGCACATTTAACGGGAGAAAACGATGAACTGAACTACAGCTATAAATTGAAATACGAAAGCTCGCTCAGCTCTTCCGCTTTTTCGCCGCCTAAGCAGCTGCATGTGCGTGTGCGTTTGTCGCCGTCACGCAAAAGTCTTTCGTTTCGTTTTCGCCCACGCCAATGCCAAATAAAGTCTCCATCTTTATTGTTGTTCTTGGATGTACATATATGTACGTATGTCGTTGTTGTTTTTGTTTATGCTGAGCTCACCAAGCGCGCTCAACTGTAACGAGAAGAAGAAGACTGAGAAGCCGAAGAAGAAGAAGGAGAAGACAGTGTGACATGTGACTTCTTGTGACAGCATATTGCAAAAGTTTTAGCACGCAGCGATCGTACACACGATATTCGAGGGCTTTATTTTTTTGCGTACGTAACTCACTCTGGGAAAACGCCAAACAAGGTTTATAGGAGTCAACAAATTGCAATCAGAGTAGATTGCATTCGAAGATCGAGAAATAATGTGTGATCTCAGCTGAGCCCAAGTGCGAGGCCTGATAGGCATTTGTAATCTTGACAAGAAGAAGAGGATAGCAATAGCTTTCAGATCCAATATATATACACAAAGAGAATTCTTGAGTTAAATGGACTTAAAATGAGAACATATGTACTCAAAAATTGTCAAGTGCATATGTACTCACTTTGAGATGATTTTTACTCAGTTTGAGTACATAAGATATTCCCCTCTCAACCATTCTCTACTTGACTTACTACTACTCGATTTGAGAATAAAACCACTACAGTTCAAGAATATTTATTCTCAATTTTGGTGTGAGTACTTTTGTATTAATTTTGAGATTATTTGTTCTAAAAGTGAGGAAAAGATACTTAAAGCATTTTCTCCATTTCAGAATGCCATACTTCTCTCTGTGTAGCTAAAGCTGTCAACTTCCTAGGTCTGATATAGTATCTTTCAGATTCAGTAAATGTTTATTATTTTCATCATGTATCACAATCCAAAATAATTTTCCAAAATAAGATAATTGCAATCAATCTGAACTTGTGATATTTTAATGGTTGAGCATTAAGTAAAAAATGCGATTGTTATAATTCGGATCGCAATTGTTGGTACGATTATATCACTTTCATATACAACCACACGTACTTGGGCGCTTTCTTTTTTCAGGGCTCCACGAGATCTGGCGGGTTCAGTTCCGGTCGCTGATTCTTTTGTGGGTCTCTGTGGTGCGTGTGTATTCGGGTTCGTGTTCGTGTTTTGGGTGAAAATGATAGTTTATTATCGTAATTAATCCGGGTTAATGTTTATAGTTGGCCAGCGTTTTGCTGACTTTCGCTTATACACCACATATTTTTGTGGTCTCTTTTTTAATAACGGAATTTTTAATTTGATAAGAACTTATGGCAAAATAAACATTTCCCAGAGGGGTTTCTCTTCTTCTGAATAAATATTGGCCGCAAACAGAAATCATAACTCAAGACACGACTCATAAAAGTTTTTTGGCACAGTCCCCCGGATCCTGTCCCCAGTTAATAAATATCAAAGAAGTCGAGGGTTGACTCCGCTTTGTTTGTTTTGGGTTCACTCCGATGGGCTTACGAGCGGATCAACGAGGACTTAACAAGACCACCAACTGGAAACCAGTAATATGATGGGTAACGAAGTCAGCAGCCCTTTGAGGAAGTATTTTTTTGGCAGCTGCCTGCCGGGGGTTCTTTGCCGGAGCCTGGCAGGACGCGTGCGCCAAGTCAAACGCAGGATAACACGTAAGTGTGTCCTTATGGCGCAAACGTAATTCTATTTATTTGATTTCCTCGCGAAGGGGACTTCCCATTTTTTATGGTTACACATTTACAATTCTTTATGCTTTATGCAGAAGGGAAAAACTGTAGCGCAGTTTCTTCTGTTTTCAAAAAAGTCTGTTAACATTTTCGGTTTGTTTATTTTTAGCGCATAATTAAAGAGAGAGAGAGAGAGGCGAAGGGTTAAAGAAATATTTACTTCCGAACTAGAACTGCCGAATAGTTATAGTTCCCGGAACCACCCCTGTGGGATTCTGACATTGCTGGAAAATTGGATCGGCGAGGGCGGCTTCCGTTACAAATTGCTAAGAGTAATTCAATTTCGATAACGTCCCCTCCCAGGGGAGGCCATAAATTCCATCTTCCGACACCAAATAAACATGGAAATGGAAACTGCAATATATTTTGTAAACTTTACATTAGTTGAAAAGGTTTTGATTTGTTTCGAAATTTAATGTCATTTACCGATGTGACGCCCGCACGTGATTTATAGAGAACCATTTTCAGGGATGGCAGTGAGTTGTGTGCAACACCACTCTGTGGATAATGGTGACCCAAATAGAAGTCTTCTCTCCGCACTCGTCTCTAAAGTTGCCACGTACTCCCTCTGCAGAGCTCCCCCGCCTCCGGAATTTTATGGGAGTTGTGCGTGATCTAAGCAATTATTACTTCTCCAACTTCCAGACTCCCGTATCCGTGTTGTCAGCGACAAATCTTCTCGGTTAGCCGTAAAACCAAGAGGCATGCGGAGAAGTGATAATCGACAAGGTGGGGACTGAGCTCAAACAGCACTAAGAAGATTCTTTATTAATTTTAATGGCTCAGCTCACAGCAATAGAAACTCGGCTGAAAATAGAAAAAACGAGAAAGAAAGCTAACTTCGGTAAACCGAAGTTTGTATACCCTTGCAGTCTGCAATTAGATCATTGAAAATCAATCCATTTTGGTAATGTTGAAAAAAAAAAGTCAAATTATTATTTTACATGTAGAATTTTACATTTTCATATAAATCGACCGATCCCTTCTATGGCAGCTATATGATATAGTTGTCCAATCTTAATGAAATTAAAACCGTAATTCTAGAACTATAAAAACGACTATATCTCGAAATTTATAGAAATTCGTTGAAAAACAGAGAAGTTAAAATTTTTTATATTAATTTCGCCATCATTTCTATGGCAGCTATAAGATATAGTGATCCGATTTTGGCCGTTCCGACATATATACTGCGTGCTAAAGAAATAAGACTATGCTGAAAATTTCAGCCCGATAGCTCAAAAACTGAGAGACTAGTTCGCGTAGAAACCGACAGACGGACAGACGGACAGACGGACAGACAGACGGACATGGCTAGATCGACTCAGCTGGTGATGCTGATCAAGAATATATATACTTTATGGGGTCGGAGATGCCTCCTTCACTGCGTTGCAAACATCATGACAAAATTATTATACCCTCTGCAAGGGTATAAATATAATAAGAAAATGTTTGTACTCAGTAAAAAGACGTCACGATTTTTATTTATTAATGTTGTTGTACAATATGCACATAAAAAGATGTTAGTAAGGTAGTAGTTAAAAAGCTATAAGTAGAAATTAGTCAAATAGTCTAAGTTAATTTTTATTAACATGAACATAAAAATAACAACAATTTAAAATATTTTTTAATACAATCTTTCATTTAAACTGTACGATAATAGGAAAATACATTTCTAACTACATTTTCGGTTACTTAAGAAGTCAGCTTGAATTTAAACCTTAAAAGCCAAATTTAAGTCTTAGTCTAATTTTGGAAAATACTCATCAATTATTTATTCAATTCCATTCAATTTGATTCAAATCAATGCGTATTGCGAAAATCGAAATCAATTTTCGTTACTTAAAGCTTTCAAAACGAATTGAGTAGATTTATAAGCAAAATTTAAAATAAAATTAAATAAAGAGGTAGTATGATTCTATGGAGCTACCGGTGGTTAAATGAGAGAATTGGATATCCCCAAGAGACCTTCATACATATCTCCACAGAAACCCCAAATTGGGCACCGCCCGTAAAACGAAAACTTTTGTATCCACGCACAGTTTACTTTGCGAGGGCAATCCAAGAGATATCAGCGAGTCGCGAACGATGACAAGTACAAAAGTCGCAATTAAATAGTGGGGAGAGGAGGGCAGACAATGGGAAGCCAAAAAAGACACATTCAATAGATAACTGTGTAAATGTGACACAGGCAGCCAGAAAGACATCAAGCCAATTCCCATGCCACAATTGTGGGTGTGGTTTGGTTTGAGGAGAACAATCGAACAGCGACAGAAGAAAGCGGAAGACAAATCAATCGACCTCCGGCAGCTTGTAGATGCCACCGCCCAGATACTAGACCCAATTGTTACAGATGGAAAATTTGCTTCGCGTGGAGTCCCGGAAAAAGTCTTTAGATAGTTCGATTTTATCTTCCATCAAGAAAAGAAACAGAGGTGTTGGAATGAAGTCAGCATTACTGCAACTGGAAACTAATTTCTTTTTACCACCGATACAGAATGGCCAATCAGATATCTGTTAATATCGTTTACTATTTTATATCAAATTTACTTAATTAAAATGTTATCTTAATGAGTTATAAAATGTAAGAAAAAACTAATAGCGTATAGAACAACAAAATTGAAGTTCTTAAACGAAAAGTATAATACTGAGCCAGACCATGGAAAATGTTGAAAATATAGTACATACAATTGTACATAGGCATTTGCGCTATATATCGCGGACACATCATTTCTCCATTGAATATTACAATCGCTTAATCAATTTCTTTCAATATAAATCCGGTTTTTCTAATCAACAAAGTAAGAACAATTCGAGTGAATTTATTATTCGTTTACATTGCCCAATTGAATGTTCTATATCTCTGCGTTGGATCAGCAACCGAATCGAAAAACTGTGATTTGTTCTGCATAATTGAATCAATTGAGTGAGTAGGGGCCACATAAGCGTTCAACAGAAGCAGGCCACATCAAAAACATTTTCATAATTAGAGCACCCGAAAGGGAATCGGGGAGAAATTAATGGAATCGTTAATAATGCTCCGCACAGATTTCCCAGAGGCCTGCATAAAGCGCAGTGCAGGGAAATCTGGTGAAATTAAAGCTGCCGAAATTGTTTCCATCGCCCTTCTTTTCTTGTGCGCCGGCGCGGCCAATGCACTTTTCGGAATACGAAAAGAATAAATTGCCTTGACAGCAGCGGGGAAAATATTAGTCCAATGGAAAAATTAAATATAAATGATTATTATAATATTGATTAAAGAAAAACTTTATTTATATGACCTAAAAATTTATTTTTATGTATTAATATTTATATGAGTTATGAGTTATATGAGATCGGTTTTAGATAAGACCGTCTCTCAATCTACTTTAAACTCAGAAACTTTAGTATCAAGAAAATATAACTCTTTTATAGATCAAACCCTGTAATAACCATAAATGTTAACATTACTTTGCCCTCAGCTGTGCTTTCTTTACAGCCGTGGTCGGTTAAGTACGAATGTTAATGGATCGAACTTGAAAGCTGCCATTAAGTTCACTTAAGCCTCGAATTCAGGCTCTTAAATACTCCCCAGACTGCTGCTTCAGACTCAAATCGAACTCGGCGTGCTCAAATTTTATGCGTTATCAATTGAGAAAGCATTCTTCCACGAGGCTACAGAAGGCGTTTTTCCTGACTTGTATTGATTGGAAATATGGGAAGCAAAGTTCAAATGCGTCACGACCGCAGAGCTGCGTTCGCCCAACGCCCCTCCTGAGATTTATTATGCTGGAGAGCCGAACGGAAGCCACTTCAGAAAGTCGGATCGGGATAGGGAGCCCGAGAGCCGGCGTGCGGAAGAATGGCAGTTGAAGAATGCCACTTGAACAGCCAGCGACGCCGTCGAGCACTCGCAATTCTCCTCGTATGATGCATGTGAAAGAATGAAGCAAAGGCGAACGGGTGGGAGCAGCAAGCTACAGTCGAGCCTCGATAAGAAGTACCCTATTCATATTCATACCCCTAACATACCCCTATTCGAGAATTTTGGTTCTACATTTTACAGAATCATCTTATATACAGTATCAAATAATAACAATAGCACTTTAATACTGATCGAATTAAATATTTTATGTTTCAATGATCATTCTTTACCAAATTTAATATGAGAATTTGTTTGTTTATAAGTTTTATTTTAAATGTATTTCCCCATAAATTGTTCTTTTATAATAATGCAATTTGTGTGTTCTACGTAGGCTTGACTGTACGGGAACAGATTCCATGTACACCCAACAAAAGAACAGCAAATAAGCTAAAGGAGAAGAGGAGCTTCGCTCTAGTTGAGAAAAAGGAGCAGGAACCCCTTAGCCAGCCTGGAATTGAAAATAATTGCGATTCCAGCTGGAAAACGAATGGCCTGGAATTGCATCGCCCAGGGCCCATGTGTCTCACTTCATTTACAGCAAATGTTGCGTATCCCGGCCAGGCGGAGCAGCAAGCTGGAGAGGATCGGCTGAGGCTCGAGAGGGGTGACAGGGAGCGACTCTTTGGGCGCTGTCGCATGTGACGAATTCCCGTTTGATTTATTCACTCCCTTGCAGCACTTTTGCATGGTTTATCTCCCTCCCGCCGTCTCCATTCGATATAGTTTTATTACCAAATCAAATACGATTCGCCACAAAATAAATATTTTCGTCTGCAATCTGCTTCACATCCGAAAAAAACAAACAAACATGCAAATGCGATATGGGATCTCTAATGAATTTCCAAGAAAAACCATCAGATAATACATATCAATATCAATATAAATAAAATAAAGCATTTTCATCCACAATACTTTGCCCACACTCGCCTGTAGCTTTTCTACTTGAATATACTATAATATTAATACATTTCCTCTTAATTATATTGAATAAATGTATACAATTTGTTAGTGTTCCACAATCAAACCCTTGTGTTCTGTCAATCAAAATCGGAGAAGCATACGGCATTTAATCAAATATGATAAGCAAAGCTCGGGAAAAATAATCGTTTTAAACATGGCAATAGATCTCAGTGATCATAAGCAGAGAGGAAGAGAGGAGGAGGAGCTGCTTCCCAGAGTATCCAGTTGATTGATTGTTGTCTCTTCCCTCCAATCTCCCATCTCCGGTTACACGAATATGCGCTTGGCCGGGTGTTAAATTGACGTACAACCAGCACCAAAAAAGTATTTTCTTGAGTATTTCCATTTAGAATGTTGGAATTGATGAACTCGGAGAGGAAACAAAAATCCGATCAATCTTTCGCGAGTGGGGAAGCCGTCCGGTCTGTTCGAGGGACTCCAGCGCGTGCTGTTGTCATTTCGGGGCTCCATCGCTGTCCATGACTCCCATAGCTCCCACCCGGCTGCGTCTGCGCAGCGTATTCAATCACTTCATTTGTTTTCTTCTCCATCTCGAGCTCAGCTGCAGCCTCATCTTCAGCGCTCGGTCTTCGGTCTTCGGTCTTCTTGGCGGCACGTTCGCCGCGGCCGTAAAATGTTTTATTTACTCTGCACTTATGACCCCGATGCGGATCGGGTTAAGTGAATCCGATACCCATACCCATATGCATATACCCATCGCTGGCTGCTGCATTTGCATCTCCGCCAGACGCCTGATGAGGCGGTTGTCTGTTCGCTAAAGGAGGAGGAGGTGGAGTAGTGCGGGTTCCCAAGTGTCATTGCAACCAAATACAGACGCGAGAGCTGCAGCAGCGGAGCCAGAGATCTCCGCATTGTGTCCGATGATGAATTGTGTCCCTGATTTCGTATCATGATCGTGCCGTCTGTTTGCGACATACTGTGGCTTCGGTTGACATATATTCAGCACAAAACGGTCTTCAATATTTAATATATATTTTTTTTTCAATCCCAAATACATCAATTTGTACTAAAAAATATTATATTTAATAAAGTTCTTCAGAGGCTGCATTTAATATTCTAAAAAGTGAATTTTACCTATCATTCCACAGTACACTGAGCTTCAAGACGTTGAAGTTTGAAACCAATTGAATGGCAGCAACAAAGCATCAAAGCTATACATATATTCATAAACACTTTTGTAGACACAAAGACACAGATATCCACATGCACCTAAATGCACATGAATGGCAAGTATTTATGTGCATATGCCTGCGTCTTTTGTGTCGCGCCGATCTTTAATTGCAGAATTGTGAGAGGCTTAGCAGCGAAATAACCTTCGATGCCTGCCCGCAGTTGCAGTTGCAGTTGCTGAGGCATTTACAGCTGCAAGATGCGAGAGGAGGCGCTGTCGTGGTGATTAATTTGACTGTGGTGTCGCCTCAACTGAGCTGCGCGGGCTTTATTAAAAGGATTACACGAGTGCGTTGGAAGGGGCGCACAGTTCCATGAAGAGGCATCGCCAACACAGTAACAAGATTTATTACGAGCGTCGTGCTACGGCTGCAACTAAAGCCACCAGAGCTGCGTGACCACTCGCATTTATTCAGTGTATATTCTACAGTTGTAATCAACATATTAGGGGTAAAGCCATTTTTTCACATAATAATAATATTTATAAACAAATTTTGAGCAGAAATATATTGCAATATAATTTGCTTAGCTGCCAAGGGGAGAGATTTTAGCCAAATAATTGTAAATATTCATTAAATAGTTTTAACTGGAATTATTTACATAGAAAATCATACATACATAAGTGCTGCCGATATGTGGCTTCTAAGTGCAAAAACGCTGTTAAGTTGTATGCATCTAACGTAATTATTTTCAAACAAAATAAGATAATATTGCAAAAAAATTAACAATAAGGCAACTATCTTTAAGGTGCAGCTAAGTATAAGGGCAGCTAAGCAAATTATACTGTAAATGAAACATATAACACATTTATAATTTTTAAATAGGCATATTAGCACGAAGTCTTGAAAAATATTAACTTTATTTATTTGTTTTTCAGTAACATTAAGTACCTATTTTCCTTTAAAATGTGTCTTTTACAACTACACCTCTGTAATTTTGTCCGCTGCTGTAAATCAGAATGTTTTTCTGCTCATGGACAGCTCCTCGCTTCAATATTTTGACATAACAAATAACAGACTCATTTGGTGCCTCAAGTGTTTCATTAATTTAAGAGCTTTTCGGGTACTTTACGCCCCTTGCCCTTCGTCACATTGCCGGGGGTTGGCGTAATCCCGTCCAGAAATTAGCATATTCTTAATTCTTAGATCCTGCTGGCACGCGAGCCCGCCAAAGGGGATGGTTCTTCGGCCAGCGATAAGAGGCATCGATAATTGGAATTGAAAAAGGCTACTGTTCCACCAATTCGTTGGGCCTCGGGGACAACTCTTTGCTTTCCTCGTCCATGAACGAGGCCAGGAAATGAAAGTAAAAACAATTATTTTATTTTTAATTAACTCTTGGCGTCCCCAGGGAAGAGAGGCACTCGCTCACACTCACACACAGATCTCTATCCTATCCCCCAAGGCGAATTGGCGGCAATGATGATGTCATTCCCGCAGCATTCATCTCCCATAAATCACGCGGCGATCGCGAAAATCCCCCAGTTTATGCTCCAGCATGCTGAAGGCCATGACAGCAGCCGCATCCACCAGATTCGCCAGCCTGCAGCCGAGTGGAGTGGAGTCGAGGCAGCTGCCACAGATTAGTCAGAGTCATAGTCAGATTCGGATACAGATTCGGCCTGGCGCACTTCAATTTACTCGCGATCTCGGGCAAGCTGCTCGACTGGTTTTCAGGTCGCTGGAGCCCAGAGCAGGGCGGGGATGTGAGCCCCATGCACATATATAGCTGCGAAAGATCAAGGTAAGTGGCGAAAATAATGCCTAATGGGTGCCGCAACTTTCCCAACTCGCTCAATTGGAATCAGATCGCCAATAGGAGTATTACATCAGTGAACCACGCTTCAGAATCGCTTACATAAAGCGAAGAATCGTCAATACAGGGCAGAGACTTAACGGTTTCCAGCTTAAGGGTCACTCCTCTCGCCCGCAAAACTTTCTTTCGCCATAACAATAAATCTGGCAAACTGAAACCCCAAAGAGAAGCTGCAAAAATAAACCGCCAAACCGCAACAAAGAAACCCAGAGAAGATTCTCAGGTTGGCAAAGGTTAAGGTAGAAATTGGCAGAGGCTCGGTTCTGGTTGCTGAACGGCTGAAAGGGATTTTCTGTGGATCTATCGATAGATTCTTGGTTCCAAGCCCCAATCTTGAACATAAAGTACTTAAGAAGCAGCATTAGTATGCATAAGATGGCACTATGTGCTTGTGCTTATGTATGCTTGGGGCATGACTCACATCTCCACCTCTCGCCAGGTAAAGTGAAAAGACCCAAACATGAGTTAATGCACATTCATGGCTTTTAAATGGGCCGATGGAAATAAAGAAATAAACTGTTGGTTCCGAGCGTGACTCGTTTCCCCCATGCTTCAGTTAGTTGCTTTTTCGCTGGCCTCTCCGGGTTCCCGATTGCGGGCCGTCATTCATTCACGCCAACTGTTGATAAGTTTCTGTGACACAGCTTGGCTCGTTTGCATATCTTAGCGGCATGTCCGACCAACCGTCTGTGGCACCATTAGACCGTGGAGTTGGACAGCTGCGGATTGGACTCCAGTTCGGCGTACATTATCACTTCTCACTTTGCTTTATTCAGTTGCAAGGCGAACTGACACTGCCAAATCCTTCTCTAATCGAATCACCATTAAACTAAACAGGAAACTAGACTTTACGCCTTCTGCTCCCCTGACTGCTCCGTGGTCCAGTTCTTGGGACGGTCGGCCATGATTGTCCAGTCGTTTTCGGCGATGTTCAGACCACCGTACTGCTTCAGGGGGGTGTCGGGGAAGAACTCCCAGCCCTGCTCCACGGACATCTTCTTGATGACGCCAGCCATGCCTGCGTTGAGCGAGAGGTGGGTTAATCTCAAAGACCAAGCGCAGTGAGGGCGGGAAATACTAACCCAGGAAGAGACCGGCACAGAGACCAGCAACGTGGTTGTGTTTCCAGGCACCGAAGACGCCTCCAGCCGCAACGCCGCCCAGGAAATAGTTGATTCTGCAAAAGCAAATTGGATAGCATCTGAAGAGCCTATAAGGGGCATTTCCACACTCACTTATCGTCCTTGCCGCGGGCGTTTGTGGCCGCCAGGGTGGTGAGCGTAAATGCCGTGGCCATGCCCATCAGAGGACCCGTGTTGTAGGCGAAGCGGCCCAACGTGGGTATATAGCCCTGCGGCTTCGACAGCGTCAGCACGTCGAACATGGACCAGGCCAGGCCGGCTGACACGGCGTATTTGTTGGTGGCCACGATCTTGCCGAAGGCATCCTCGCCGTCGGGATGGTCATAGTACTTGGAGCGTAAGAACGACATGGTTGGCAGCTGGTTGGTGGACGAGGAAAAAAGCAAAAACATTAGACTATAAACCACAAACAAATCGATCCGACGGCGAAGCAACCGTTGCTCTTGCAGCTCTGGGAACAGCTGCAGTCGCTCATGGACATTTCCGAGACCACAGCGGCGGTCATAGCGTTGGATGAGCTTCAGAATTGTTGGAGATTTACCGTAAATTTGCTAACCTGCCGAAATTTACGTAATTATTTCCAAGATCGACAAAAAACAGCTGTTGAACAATGTGCAGTGTGACCGATTCTCAGAATCAGTAAAATACCAACTGATTCAAATATATACCATATGCATTCATTTAATAATTGCTTTATAAAATCTTTAAAACAAAAAGCATAAGCAGCAAAATGAATAAAAAATTTTAAAAAGATATATCAGAAGTTTAAAAAAAATCAGATATGCGCAAGACCGCTTAAAATTTATGTAGTTTTTGGCCAGTGTGTGCACATCAGCAAAATAAATTCTGATAGTCGAGCTATCGTATATCGATTAGCTACTATGAAAGGCGCGTATTTTAAATTTCTAGGGCAGTTGAATATCTTTAATAATTTTAATATTTCGATGTTAAATGATTGCTCGATTCCATCGTTAAAAACTCTGATAAAGTTTAAAATTTAAATGTTAGGAAAACTATTAAAATAACTTTTAATAAATAAAATAAGAAATCTTTTAGCACTTTAAGAAATCCTACGACTCTTGTTATAGCTTTATTTAAATGTATCTAAAACACATACTCCAAAATCCAAGCAGAATACCTTTTTTAAAACCCTTTAATAAAAGTAATTGACAACACAAATTTCGATATCAAGTCCGGTTTTCAATTTATTCATTATACTAGGTTCACAAACGCAGTGGCACTAACTTTAGATCTTTAGTAATTATAAGGTGCGATCAATCGGTTCTGTTTAAGTAATTTTTCTTGCCCAGTAACTAGGGATTCAAAGCGAAGAGTAAGGTGCACAACAATGCGGGTTTGAAGTGCATTTGCGCTTAGCTTAATAGTAGACTAGTGTTTGAGTGAGTTGCAACTAAAAGTATTCACAAATAATCATGCAAGTTGCTAATCGATCTTGCCACTATTTCTGTCATGCAAGTGAGATTGAGTTTGACCAAAATTGGAAGAGTTCTTAGAGAGCAGAAAGACAGAGTGTTTGTGTTCGAAGTGTTCGAAGGGAGACATAAACTTTGGCGTTTTCAAAAACAAAACAAATATATCAAAACATACAATATGTATATACAAATTAGATATCAAATTATTGGCAAATCTGTTTCGTAGTAATCAGTCGTTATGTTCGTCGTTCAACGAAATTTGCTAATATTTCACTCGGCTCCTGCAACGGTTTCATTAGAATCAAGTCATTGTTATTGCCAAAAACTAAGAAGTTCGATCTGTTCCGTACACATTCACGTATGTGTGCTGCTTTTGTCTACTGCTCGTCGTGTCCAATTATTTCGATGTCATCAGCCAGGGGACTCTCCACCGCCGGCTTGCCATTCTGTTGATTTGCGTCCAAATTAATCAATGACAATGTCATTCTGCTGCTAAGAATGACCTGCGAACGAGAGCTTGGATGAGTAAGTGATATACAGGGGATATAGGGGCTTTTCCATACGGCTGGTTCCTTGGCCGATCCATTGAGCTCGGCGTCGTAGACCTCCTCGCGCTTGGTCTGGGAGTCGGCAACCAAAATTTGAGACTCGTGGGCCAAGGCGCCTTCCAGGTAAATGGACTGCGGCTTTGGCAGATTTTCGTCTTCCAATTTGGACTGAAAAGGGGAGCACGACATGATTTTTAAGATAAACAATTTAGCAAATAGAGCTAGTGTTAGTAGTCTCAAAAACAAATATTCACATTATTCATTTAATTTTTTTATTTTGAAGAAGGTTAACGAAGGTAATTTTGAGAATGGCCTCATTCCCAAGGGTAAATATATTTGGTTCTGCTCGAGCCTCCCATAGAAAAATGAATATTTGAAGTTTAAAAATAGGTATTTAAGTTAGCGAAATTCTTCCACCTCTAGAGCACACACACATCTCTCTTATACTATGTACGCCAATCCACAAGGACACATTGGACAGCAAACAATGCAGAATTTAGGTTTAAATAAAGAACAAATCATGTAAAAGGAATCCCTTTTCATAGAACTTCAAAACATAAAATGGTGTGGCGTTATCAGCTCTGTTTAATAAACGCTGAATATACTAATTTTACTGGCATCTCATCTGCCAATATGACTGCATGTATTCGAAAAAGCGTATAAAATAGAAGAAAGAGACTAGAAATAAGAAAATAAAATAGGGCATATAGTTGTAATGTTGCATAAACGCAACAAAATAACAATTTGAAGGCACTGGCGCCCTGTGCATGCTGTGGGTGCGCAGGCAGAGGCTGAGCACATAAACTTGCGGACTCACGAGTCAGGGCTGTGAGCTCCCCTGACATTAAGCCTTTAATCTTTGTTTAGAAATGTCCTTTGTGCTTCGGGATAAATCAATTGAGATTCCTGAAAGCTCGGTTTAGCCAATCCCCTACATTGTTGGAGCAGGTTTTGGAGATGTATAGGATAGCGATCAGTCATATCATATCGCTTTGGCTTGGGGCTAAACACACATAAGGGTTACAGCTTGCAAGTTGGGCTTGGGCTTGGGTGTGCGGCAGTGGCACTTACATGTTCGTTTGGTGCTCGGAAAACAGGCGTTGGAGGGCGTCCAGTCCACTTGTGGCCGCCCTCGCAACTGACTGTTAACTCCATGCCCAGTACCTGAACCAATACATAGGCGATTATATACATCAAAGATCTACGAGTGCAACAGTCTTTATATAGGTTGCCATATGCCTACCGTTAGTTCGCGCTCAGCGCTCAGGTCCCGACGCCTCCGCTGTGTCCTGGCCCCCTTCGCCGCTGTCTCCTGCTCCGCCTCCTGGTCGGTGTTTGCATGTCCGTTGGAAAGGTTCTGCGCGTCTACTTTTTCGTTGTCGTTTTGCTGCTGGGAGCACACAGAAAGGATGTTAGAAACGCTGTGCAAGGGCAGGTAAGTAAAAGCATTTCTACAGCCTCGAACGTAAAATAAAAACGTAAAACGCAAAATTAATTACTTCAATTCGTTGTGGTTAGGTGAAACGCAACAAAACTCATTAGTCGAAGGATCTTGGTTAACAAACAAAAAGATTAAATAGTCCTGCATCCGCAGAAGTAGTAGTGTTCAAGGATTGCCGTGCCGGACCCTTTGACGGCTTCTAACCTTGTTCGAATCGGATTCAGTGTCGCTCGTCGCCCTCTGCTTGTCTTGGCCGTTCAATTGCTCATCGGCAGCGTCTATCAAACCTTGTATGGCCGTTACAACTAAGGGAGCCCCAAATCAAATCGGGTTTCCCATTAACAAATTCGAGTTTTACACATGAATGTGAGAAACATGAAAAACGTAGAACGACAGAGAGTGAGTATTCATCATATAGGTTGTGGTTTCTTTAGCGTAGACAATGGAATGAGGTAGGCGATTTCTTAATTTCTTAATTGGCAATGTGGTGTTTCGGTCTAGAGAAATAGTGTTCGAATAGATTTCGAGAAAGGCTTGCTTGAACCGTAAAATATGTCCCCATCAAAGTAGTTTAGTCGAGAGCACTCGGTGGGATGCATTCACATTTAGATAGTGGGTTTGTTAGTACGTAGATGGAAGATATCGAACTACATCGCATGCCGACAGCAGAGACAAGCAAGGTTAGAACAGAGACAGAGACAGAGTTTGAGACGGGAGAGTCCGTTCCATGCACTGGTTAGAGAGAAGGGGCCGTGATAGTGGACAGGAAGAACACGAAGTGGGATCGGGGATCGGGAAGAACCATTCCAAGGGGTTTCAGCTATCCACTAGGAACCAAAACACGAAAGTAATCTGATTGTTGGCTTGTACTTAGTTGTGGTCTGAGTTGTTGGTCTGATTTTGGTCTGTTTACTGATTGGATTCTACGGATACATATATGTGAACTGAATGATGGTTATTTTTGTCTGTTAGAAGTTTGGCTGCCGCTTGAGAAACTTCATGGCAATCATCTTGAAAATGAGAACACAAAGAATAGGATAAAGATTAATAAATGATAGCGAAAGGCACGCGCTGGCCAACTAAAAGTCACTACGGTGATTTTCGAAATGAATGTATCTGAATCGTTGTATCTGTATCTGTATCTGTATCTGTAATCCGGTGGCGATGCTAACCTTCGCCTCGAACTGGTCGGTGTTCATTTCGGCCACCAGCTTGGCCATCGCCCGCTCCGTGCTCTCGAGCTTCTGGCGCAGCTTCTCGATCCCCATCAGCTGCTCGGCCTCCTTCTGCTGCTGGTGCTGCTTCAGCGAGCTGGACAGGCTGCTGGCCACCTCGGTGGCCGACAGGCTGGCGTTGTAGAGCTCCTTGCCAGTGTCCTTGGCAGCCGGCGACTTCACGGCAGCGGCAGCGGCGGCTCCTCCTCCTATAAAATTGTCGTACGATTTGGCTTTGAGATTGATATTCTGGGCCGAGACTAACTAGAGAGACTAGGGTATTTACACGGGGACTAGGTATATTCAATGGGGCGTGGTTGATTCGGGGTTAGTAAACACGTATACATATATGGCACAACATCTAGAGTAAGTACATCTACTACAAATCTACTACAAATGAATATAAAAACACATAGTCGGTAGGGTACTAAACCAAATGAGGAGGACATATTTCAAAAATCAAGAGGCGGCCTCCGCCGAGGTCTAGAAACTCAAGATGCGAACGGATACGGAATTCTACGGTCGGAACCATCGGAACCGTCTATCTGGCTTACTTGTCTGATGCTCTCGCCAGCCTGATCGCCGGTGGGTGTGCGTGTGGTGTGCGGGTGTGCGTTGGCGGAAGCGGAAGCGGAAGAGTACAAAATGGTTTATTCGGTTAGGTTCGGCTTCTGAGTTGCGGTGGCTATGAGTCTGTTTTCGTGTCGCGCTACAAGAGCTATCCTCCCGTGGGTGGGTTATGAAACAGCCCGGCACTCACCCAATTTGCTGCTTCCCAGGTCCTCCACCTGGCTGTGGTTCTGCTGCCCGAAGACCTCCTGCCGGAAAGCGGGATCCGAGGGAGCCGGTCCATACGGAGCATTCGGTATCTGCTTCTTGAACATAATCTTTGGGGAGGGGATAGGGATTAGATTGCTTGCTTCTGCCATAAAGTCAACAGGGAGTCACCTTCATTATCGTGTAGCCAAAGAACACCACGATTCCGATCGTGTAGAGAGGCATGAGGAATCCCATGCTACTGCCCCGCTGTTGCGGTTGATGCAGTGCTCCGGCTCCCATTGGAGGTCGCATTCCAGGAATGGGGCCAGGCTGAAAAGGATCAAATATTCACAGCAAGTAAGTAAAAGCAGAACAGTACAAATAGCTTCATAATAGGGAATAATTTTAAAGCCCATAAATTAGCAATATTAAATTAAGTGAGGAAAAAGCTAAGGGACAAATAAATTAATCAATCATTCCTTTGGGATCAGAAAAAACCACTTAATAGAACACACACTGCTCAGGATATTCGCGCTGTTAACAGGTAAAAAATGGGAATTTCAAGTGGAAAATTAATATAAGATAGTTAAGCGAAAAAAAGAGAAACCATTGCTGGAAAAATCTGTTCGAGTTATTCGCAATAGTGGCAGTAAAACTAGATCTGAAGAATTCAACATGCAATTTCTAGCACCATCTTAATAAAGCAATAGTCCCTATTATTAATGTAAATATCAATGCTTGTATCTTTTCCGCGTTCAGCTTAAAAGAAGCTCTCTCCTTCGGAATTGGGTGCACATTGCAGGCAAAGCGTGCAAAAGCTTTTTCCGAAAAGGAAGCGGCCTTAAGAGAGTGAACAATTCTTTCGCACTTATGCGGTTACATCTAGTTAAATTTTCAACAAAACCTATTTCTTTAAATTTTATTACATACACGCATAATTGTAACGACGCGTCAGAGCATTTGTAAGCAGCCTTTGAAACTTTAACCTTGTTTATCTCAAAAAAAGAAAGATGGTGACCACTCGAAAAGGTCTAAACCAATTAATCTACAATTTTTACAGAGGCTACCACTATATTTTCTAGAACATAAGCTAAGTTTTTTAGTTTCCAATAAATATTTTTTTTATAAACTATAAATTATGACAAAAATTTAATTTAAATAAATTGTTTTGCTTATTCCTTCGATTGGGTTATAGATTCTACATTACATTAACGAAATCCGTTTGATTTTTTATTCTTTTTATTCTTTATTCCTTTTCTGGAAGGGTTCCTGTAGATTTGCTGTAGCAACTTTAAGACCCGGTTACTTACAAAACTAAAAGAATTCTTTTTACTCTTTAAAGTTACCGAAATATGTGTATTAATTTTTAAAAATAATAAATTTAACCGCTTTCACAGGAATATTTTTTTAAAATCCCCTTTGTTAGGGCATTTTACTAGATGTAAGCTCTTTAAGCGAGAGCGCAAAAGGAAAATGCTGAACAGATCGGTTTTCGATTCCATTCTAAATAGAGTCCGCGGGTATCCGGTATTATGGGGACTTTGGGTAGAACGGGAACCCATCTTGTGAGCGACAGTAAATATTTATGATACTGAACATACTCTCAGTATAGTAAAAGATTTATATTAAGCGTAAGTCTTCAGAAAAATACCTAGACAATGATTCTTTGGAATATCTACAAAAGATATTGAGATCCTTGAAATACCGTATATTAAATAGTTTAAATATTCTAAGGATACCATAGGTGTGACATGGGGCGGATACGTTATTTTTATGATCACCCATATGATCACCCATAAAAATAACGTATCCGCCCCATGTTTTTTTGACATGGCCAGCATACAGCTGATTTGTTCTCTTCGATTGTTGCGATGATCCATTTGTTATAGACGAGAGCGAACCGAAATGGAACTGGCGCATCGAATTTGGCACAAGTTCAATATGTACAAGAAAATTCTGCCGCGCTCCCACTCATCCTTTACAGTTGCTTTTTGTGTTTTCTTTTGCCCTGTCTTCTGCTTCTGTCTTCTGCCTTCAGCTTGCGTGCAGTGTCATAAAAACAAAACCCAAATCCAAATAAAATAAACGTTGGCTATTTATAAACGACTTCCAACGCGAGCGCGAATGTCTCATCCCCATCAGCATAATCGCTGCGACCGCCGTGGCCGAAAAATAAACGAGAATAAAATGTGGTTTGCCAGCCGGACTCCAAGGAATAGTGCAAATCGCAACTCACCCGTCCGTCCACGATGCGCGGAGGCGGATTGCTCGGCGAGCTCTTCCGCTCCAGGATCGGAACCGTGGGCGTGGCAGGTATGGCGCGTCCGCGCTCACGCATGGCCTGATATATGGATTCCGGATGCAGGTGGGCTGGACGTTCCTGACGCAGACCTGGCAAAGATTTCAATTTGATTAATTGGCCGTGAATTTCCCGGGAACTTTGTCAGATAAAACACAAAATTCTGTTAGCAAAAGGCAATGGTTAAGGGAAATTGAGGAAAAGCATGTAAATAATAATATCAGAGATAAGTAGTAAAATTCACTTTTGGTTTATTAAAATTAGGAATTAATTAAAATGAGAAATATTATTAATAAGTATTCACGTTGTAGTAACTTCTTAAAACCAATATTAATTATAACTTGAATTTTAGTCGTATGCTTGTATTACTAAACTTTCAACGTAAATTATTTTGTATAAAACAATTTTGTTTACAACTAAAACATCTGACGGTATTAATTAAAGCGTAATTTTATACCGAAATATATGGCATAATTTATAAACAAAGACCTATAATTTGTTATATTTCAACATGGATATCTTAATTGTTATTTGAAGTAACGAATGCTTGTAGCAAGGGCCTATAAATAATAGACGCAGTATGCAAACACCTGCTTGTGGGAGATTCGACTTTGCTCCCAGTTCTTGGTGGGTTTAGTAAAGCAAACAGGGTAAGTTTAGTGGATAGAACCATATGGGGCCACCTACTGACTTCGCCCGTATAAACGTTGATCTGTTTTCGATACAAATGCGGGCCAAAGGGCTCAATACTGTCCTTCTTCGAGATATTCCCGAACTGCTCCCTGTCAAGAACGACGTCACAACAGCCTACACAACACCAACAGCCAACACAAAAGCACACACCGATGTGAGAAAAAAAACAATAAAGAGTAATAAAAATGATTAATAAATAAAAATAAATGTTTTAAAAATAATAATAATAAATTGTACTACATTGCTAACAGATTACGCGATTGCCATTTCCTGATCAGATGTTTACATCGCAGAGATCCCTGTTAGTATCGCCAGGCGACATAAACGATTCACCGCTTTCTGTTGCGTTTGCTTGCTAAATGGACCTCTTCCTTCTTTTATAACTAATTTTTAAAATATTTTCATTATTATTTGATTGAATATAAATTAAGTCTTTGAATCAGAAGCCTTATGGAAGCATTTGGTAGCCAAAACATATCATTGTAAATTAGTTACAGTATCGTAGTTTAGGCCTACACCAAAAAAAACAGAAGAGTTCCACCTTTCTACGCGCTGTCTTAAAAATATACTCAAGCAGTGTAATGAGATTAGTATAGAATAAACACTTTATAATATCAAATGTATACTCTATAATTTAAATTGTGTTTTTTCAAGTATTATTTTTATACGAACCTACGGTAGCTGAAATTTTGTGCTTTAATGCGTTAATGATCTTTCACCAGTCCTGCTGCAGATTAGTATAATTTTTATACTTTCGTAGTATCAAATTAATAGGTAACTTATTAAGAAATGTTTAATCTCAAGAGTATGAACTCATGAAACAATAGTATAGCTTCTGAGACGATATTTTTTTTTTGTGTATGTTCAAAGAATTTCTGACTTAGTCAACTTATTTATTTTATTTTAATAGAATCGCTCCACCGTTAGGATAATGCGTTCTACGGTAACCAAAATAACCTATAAGCATTAAACAAAGGGCTACACTTCAACTATATTAAAAACTAAGATTATAGTGTGTGTGTAAACAGACGCAGGACATGGCTAAGTCGCTTGGCGATTCTGATCCCTGCGTGGCAGACTTCTCATCAAGCTAATAATACCCAACGGTATTTGCATATTTTCATTAAATACTTGTTTTAATTTAATAACTGCAATAACGGAAATCTGAAGACTTACCTCCCGGTCCGGCGCGCTGATCCTTAAAATTCTGCTTGGCTGGCGGCGGCGGAACACCGCCGAACATCATGGGGTGGAAAACCTTTGGCCACAGAATGGCAATACATCCTATGACGGTCACGATGATCAGGGCCGTCTTTTTGGGGGTCATCTGGCTCTCCTCGCCGGCGGAGGCGGGCGGGCGCTGCTTCGACGTGGCTGTCGCGGGCATATCGATGGGGCTCTGATCTCGGGATCGGTCGTGGGCTTCCTATTCGTATGGCTGTGGTGGCTGTTAAAGCTAAATCCTAAGGCAACTCTGCTTCAGTATTCCTGATCTGTTTGGTTCGTTGGCGGCTCGTGGCTCTCTGCAAGCTGTATGTGGGCTGTGTGTGGTAGTTCCAGCTATTGGTTAACTTTGACATTGGCTCATGTTGGCTGGTTTGATTCTGTTTAAAGCATTATCTGAAAGAGACATAGATGCGTTATGTGGTTACACGCTTCAGTTCACATCACTGGGCACGCGAACGCCCGATCTGGTGTATAGTGTGTATATACATTTAAATATTGTTGCGGGAAAACAAAAAAGTTTATTACATAAATAGCGGTCCCGATATTTCTTATTTTTAGCTCGCGCAATTCGGTCTTCTCAGCCCGTCTAATAATTTTTATTATTTTCACTTTTCTTTAGCACACAAATCACGCAGGGGCTATTCGCAATTAATGTCCTCATAAATAATATTGAATGCTTCTCCTTCTCCAAAGAAACGATTTAATCTCGCTATGGACAACACTTCCTGGACGCTGGGGCCGGGGGCTGAGCGGAGCGAGTGCTTACGCAAAGTTTGAATGTTGTTCCCGAACTGGCCAGGCAAATTTTTCGAAACTATTAGCGAATTTTCGCAGATCAGATCTGAGGCAGCCCGACACGACGTCCCGACGAAAGCCATTCGGCTGTTTCGTCGTCGCGCTCTTCCCTCGTGATAACCGTCGTCGGCATTATTTTCCCTTATTTTCGCTGTCTTGGCCAGATCGGGCCGGGCAATGAGTTGCGACAAAGTGATTTGCAGCTTGGGCCTGCACCGGGTATTTTGTATAATCGAGAGCTATCTCTCTCTCTCTCCATTCACCTAATCGTACGACAGGGGCTACGACATTATAGTCCAAAGAATTCGTTCAGATAAAGAGTTTCTAAAAAGCCTTATACATTTTTAAAATATTAGTTAATTAATAAAATAGTTTGGTGTTTGTTACGTAATACTTTTAGACAGCAGATTAAAGTTCCTGTGTTTTCGGAACTCTTTTTTAAAGTCTATCTAGTGTTGGGTTAAGCAAGTGAAAATTGAATTTCATTTCCTTAAATATTTACTTAAAGCAAAAGTTCAGAAAGTCTGAAGGAACTGATGAAGTAAAATTTTAGAACATAAGTGTTTTTAAACTTTAACCAAACTACTGAAAAACACATTTAGAGGCTGTTAATTTATTTCATGAAAGATAAATGCCACTCTCATCACCGCTACTGTATGTATTTACGCATATAAATATAGTTAATATTTTAATTTTCGCAGCTTTTGCTCTCTTGTTATCACATGCGAGCGCTAAGAGATCACGCCAATATACACATTTGCGAGTATGGCTTTTCCGCTGGGGCTCCCAACGATTTCCATTTCGCTTTCAAACGCACTGACTGGCACTGGGCGAAAGTAAAACTTTTTAACCGTGCTTTGATTTTGCTGTTTTTCTTTTCTAATGCAATATTTTTTATTTTCTTCGTTGAGTTGTTGAGGCCAGAGCTTCCATGCTCTCGGCGTGACCAATTAGTGTCTTTATTTTTGGAGGCACGGCATTGTAAGGGGGTTCAATGTCGTTTGGCTTAAAGGTGTACTCATCATTTATTTTTAAAATTATGAATTGACCGCGTCCTTGGCATTCTTGTTGTCTTTAAGAAACACTAAACTTAGTTTAATATTTACCAGTTTCGTTGGTGTACGCGCTAAGTTTAATTTAAGATTCGTTCCTTATCTAATTACGGCTAAATTCAAACTGTTTGTTTGTCGTTATAAGTTTCTCTGCCAGACAGCAGTGGCAAAAATAATTGATTTTTCCAACTGCCAAACGGACCAATTCAAATTTTTCGCAACCCAGCTGGGAAATACCAAGAGTCAGTGTGACCAGTCTACTTCAGAACACAGCGGTGGCCACTTTCCTAGCAATCTTTTGCTTATTATTAACGGGGTTTCATTTTAAAATATGTAAAACAACATTTTAATTACGTATAATAAAAGAAGTGAAGAATGTATAACAAAAATATTACAGTGTTTCCTAAATTATAAAGTTATACTTCCGTTTACTTAAGTTTATTTTCATATACCAACAAAATTAAATTTTTTTATGGATGGAATGTCTTTAAAAACGCAATTCTCAGAATACTTCATTTATCCTTATATAATATCAAGCAAAAAGAAAGCATCAGCCCCATTTACAAAAAATATATCAATGTATCTTGTTTTGACCCAAATTCTAGTAATGTTGACTGATTTATTTACTTTACTTGCGATCACAAAAGAAAGAAAGAAAATATTTGTTCTATTTTATATTATTTCACACCGGAAAAAAACAGTTGATACATAAAATCTGAAAGATAAAGCAATACCTTAATTTTGACATTTCTAGTTTTGTAAATATCTTAAACATAGTTTCTTTATTATAATTACGTTAAATTTAACTCAATCCAGTTTGATACTTTTAGAAATCAGTGGGAACTGACATTACTATTAAAAGTGTAAGCATCCCGAAGGCATGCGCCAGTGGAAATATGCAATAATTGTTTATAAATTGGAATTCTTGTGAATCGAGATTGGGTCATACTGTGCTTTCCTTTGTGTTATAAAATTAACAATTTATAAATACGCATTTTCCGCTGACCCACCGAATATCGCAGAGATTTTGGAGAGTGCAACGGACAACATACTTGCTGTCAAATCACTGGGATATCGAGGATAATCACGCATCTGGCGTGGCTGGTTTTTGTTTTCTTCCACGAAACTGGAGCCAACAATGGACAACGAGTCGTGGGCCTGTGCGTCGGTGGAGAAGGACCTGACCCGAGTGGTGACCAAGCTTGAGCAGCTGCACGAGAACGCCTCGGCAGACATCGGGGACATAGCCACGTTGATGTCGGAGCTGGTCAAAGTGCTGGGCAAGGCGGAGCAGGCGGTGACGACTCTGAACTCGAGCACACAGGTGAACGCGACGCCAGCCAGCGGGGACGATCCCATGGGCGACGGGGTTAGCATGCAAGTGGAGACGGAACCCACTGCACCGCAGCGCCTCACCGAACGTCAGATGGAGATAATCAGAGACGCCATTGTCAAGTGCAACGATCGGGTGCAAAAGCTGTCCACGGACCACCGCGACCTACACGGCTCCATCTCGAAGATCGGCAAGGCCATTGACCGCAACTTCAGCGCTGACTTTACCTCCACCATGCGCGTGGACGTCCTGCAGAACGAGGAGAACCTGATGCTGCTGAACAAGGCTATAGCCAAGCACTACTGCCGTCAGGGCATGGACGAGGTGGCCCGCACCCTGATCCGCGAGTGCAAAATGCCCGAGAATCACGCCCAGGATGTGTTCGACTCGGAGCGGGAGTTTGCCGCCATTTATGGAATGTGGGTGAAGATACAGAAGAGGGATCTTACTGACGCCCTCAAGTGGGCCAAGATCTACTCGCAGCAACTGAGCGACCGACACTCGTTGATAGAGTTCCGGCTGCACCGCATGCGCTTCATGCAACTGGTGTCCTACGGCCTGGACTCGCAACGCGAGGCCATCTCCTATGCCCGGCTGAATTTCAAGAAGTTTGCGGTGCGCTACGAGCACGAGATAGCCAATCTTATGGCCAGCTTCATATATCTGCCGAGTGGGCTGGAGAACTCGCCGTACAAGCACTTTCTGGGCCAAGAGATGTGGACCGAGCTGTCGTTCATATTCCTCAAGGACGCTTGCCAGCTGCTGGGCATCAGCAAGAACTCGGCTCTGTCCGTCGTGGTGAACGCCGGATGCACTGCCCTGCCCGCCCTGCTCAACATCAAGCAGGTGATGCAGTCGCGCCAGGTGCTGAGCATGTGGAACGGCTGCGACGAGCTGCCCATCGAGATCGACCTCCAGCCGGAGTTTCGCTTCCACTCAATCTTCGCCTGCCCCATCCTGCGCCAGCAGACCTCCGAGGACAATCCGCCAAAGAAGCTGACGTGCGGCCATGTCATCTCGAACGACGCCCTCCACAAGCTGAGCAACGGCCACATACTCAAGTGTCCCTACTGCCCCGTGGAGCAGAATGCCGAGGAGGCTGTTCGCATCTACTTTTAAGCAATGTCTATGTATTCTTCACCCTATGATAATCACCAATGCTTGCATAGCCTTTCGGTTCAGGTAGTTTGAGGACAGGCCAGGATTGGGTGGGGTTCCTGTGGTTGCTCGGCCGGCTTTCCTTAAAATTCATAATCATTTCAATAGTTCACTTAGATACATGTTCTTAGACAAATTCGCAGAGCGGAATCGAACTTCCTGTGCCGTGTTGTGCATGTGTCCCACATCCTAACGAACCACTTAGTTTTAATAAATATATATACTGTGTATTTAAATAGAATCCAAGTTTAATTGAATCGTCCAAGCTACACATTTTAGTGCCTGTGCTTGCGCTTGTGCTTTTCGCTGGTATGTTTCGATGGCGACGCCTCTTCTCTTCGCGCAGACCGTGAGCTGTAGGACGTGGGAGACGAAGACCTGCGAGAGCTACGAGAGCTGCGCGATGATCGCTCCGAGTACCGCTTCGGCGACCCGGATGAACTGCGCGACCGATTGCGTTTGGAGGATTTGGAGGAGCGGGAGGTTTCCGGCGAATAGTCACGACGCTTAGTCTCTGCGGTAGCGTAAGGCGAGTGCGACCTTTTCAGGGAGCTGCTGCTTAACTGGGCTGGGCTTTCACTGTGCTTGGAGCTTTTGGATTTCGCGTGCACGTAGCTCAAGGGAGACTCCACAACAGGATCAGATCTTGAGTCCTAAATACCGGGTAATGAAGACGTTGAAGGAATAGTTAGTCTTTAATATAATTTAAGAAGACTCACCTGTTTAAGCAATCGCTTGCGGAAGTACTCCACTTGCTCGGCAACCGACCAGCCAGGCTCCACGCGCCGCTTGCCCGACTCCAGTTCGTCCTGATATTGAATGGCCTTTAGTTCAATCTCGCGCAACTTCTGGCGCTTCTCATCGCTAAACTTCTGAGAATTGTCGTCGTCATCGTCGCTTTCCTCGTCGGAGCTAAAGAACTTGGGTGGATCCGGCGGATCAAGTGTATCCCATTTGCTGGTGGTAATTGCCTGGGCTTCAACCTGCTGGGGGTCAACTGTCTCCCATTTCGAGGGTATAAATCCAGGCACTTTGACATGCGGCCTAGATTCTTTTTCGAGGGGCACGCCGTCAAAATCCTCGTCAACTGGAATGTTAGAATGCTCAGTAACTCAACCATATTTTGGAATTACCAAAACTTACGTGGCACGCCGTCTATTTCATCCAGGTATTCGTCCTTCTTTGGCGTTCCTCGCTGTGGTGTGGCCGCATCTGGTAGAGCCCGCTTCAAGGCACTCTTGAGCAAGGCAGCACCGTCCAAGGGCACGCCGTCCAGGTCCTCATCATCCTTTTCCTCGCCAGAGAGTGGGGCACCATCGATGTCTTCCTCTAACGCCTCATCAGAGGGCGTTTCCTCTGCCGGAGGCGATGAACTGACCGGCATAACATACTAAAAAACAAAATATCTTAATGAAATAGAACGAACCTACGACGCAAGAACTCGGGACGAACCGGTTTGCCCAGAAATTTGGCTCTCAGCTGAGCCAAGAACTCCTTGGGATAGATTGTCCATTCCTCCCAAGCGTGAATCACATTGCACACTCTGGACTTGAAGCCTTCCGCCTTCAGTCGACTCTCGATGTTTGAGTAGTAGCTGTGCAGGTTCTCACATATATCCATCAACTGTTTCTCCACGCTGAGAACGGAGATTCATTAGGAATCCGCCACAAATGAGAATGAGTAAATGGCGGACTTACGATTTGCGGAAGAACGAGGCATTGGCCACCTTAACCGTGCAGTTGTGCAGTATATCCGAGATCAGATACAATCGAGCAATCTTCTTTGAGGCCGGTGTGCTAAGGCTGGCCAGAGACTCGGCAATGCATTCGCATATTTCGTCAGCAGCATCGGCATGTTCAATGCAGAAGATCATTGCATCCCCAATCCGGGCGCGTTCCGGCGTTAGGTGTCTAATGAGATCCTCAAGGCGATCACGTTGACTGTTGAAGAATGAAAATTAGGCACCCTGAAACGCTCTTTCTCTCTCTCTTCGCCGGAACATACGCATTGGACAAGGCGCCCTTGTGCACCACAGGAGCGTCGGGATCCACAACAAGCTCATCGGGCATGCCCTGGGTGTAGAAGTTGGCAATCGGAGGCTTCCAAACCGGTCCGTTCTTGAACATGCGGAACTCATTCTCCTTCCACTCATTGGGCGTGTCTCCCTGCAGCAGGGAGAAGAGCTTCCACCGGTAGTAGATGTGAGCGGGACTCTCATTATCAAAGAGAAACGAGAACAAGGGATTCTCCATTTCACGAATCATGATCAGAGCCTCAAACATGGGTCCCTCGCGGATGACAAACTCGATCATACGATGGATAACATTGAGCACGGCCCTGTAGAAAAAAGACAATATATTTAGTTTCAATAAAAAAGATAAATCTGATTAAGCTGCCCGTACTTCTCTGTGGGAATGTGGACCTTGACGACGCACTTGGAGAGTATCTAATATAAACAAAATGTATAATACGGCCTGGTAATAACTCTTATTTGGTTACCCTCTCCATGTTCTCCTTGTCCTCCTCTTGATCAAACTCCTTGTAGTTTTTCTTCGGCAAAACGTCAGCTTCGCTGGGCGGCGGCTGGGCGTTAAAGGGCAGGCCAGATGGAGGCGGTGGCAGTGTCATCTCCAGCAGCGCTTGTGGGGCAAATATGGGGTGTTCATTATGGGCACAGTCTTGCCTATGGAGGAAATAAAGACAAGACAGTTAGAACTTTGTTTGGATGTTGGAAATACAATTTCGACTTTACCCCATCCCAGACGCATTTCATAGCCCATGATGTAGCGACCGTTGAGGGTTCTCAGCGCCCTTTCGGCATCCTTGCGACTCATGTAGGCCACAAAGCCGCAGTTGCGACCTCTCTGCTTCTCCTCCTCGGAACGCGGCCACATAATCTTGATGCTGGCCAAGGGGCCATAACGTCCGAATATTTCCATGAGCTGTTGCTCGGATATCTTGGGATTCAGGTTGCCCAGGTAGAGGTTCGTAGTGTTCGGATCGCCGGTATCGAAGGACCCCGACTCCCGTGAGCTGTTCGACGCCTGCGATGTGGTGGAGGCACTGCTGCTAGGCGCTGCCGCCGCTGGCTGCTGAGCTGGTGGGGCATGGGACACGGCCAGGTGCTTGTACTTGTGTCGCTCCTCACGTTCCTCTTGGATCCTAAAATTAAAGCCTATAGTAGTGAGTCCTACAAGGACACTAGTCATTGGTTTGTTTACTGTCTCAGCTCCTCCTTGAACAGCTCCAGGTTGCTCTTCTTTTTTTCCTGATTTTTCTTCTTCAGTGGTCCAGGATCCTTTTTGAGATCCGAGGCCAAGACCTTAGCGTACTCCTCAGCCTTCTCGGCGGAGCTCTTCTCCAGCAGCTTGGAGCCAGGCTTGTAGAGCTTCCCCTTCTCCGTCTTGTCCTCGCGCCGCGAGCCCGCATCGTACGTACCGGCTTTCACCCACACCTTGGAGGAGGGTGTGGGCGCATCTTGAAACGTCTCCACGAACTCAACAAAGGCCTGAAAAGAAGCACCGAAAGGGGGCTTAGCAGTGCAGGAGGCTGGTGGTGGCGTCAGTCACTTACGTGCGCCGCAGCAGCCGCATCCTCCTTCTTCTTTTGCTCCTCGATCTCCTTTTTGGACAACTGCCGCTTTGAGAACGTGCCCACCGTAAAGGCCTCGAGCTTTTTTCGCTTATTCGCTGAAAATAAAAGCTGGATTCGGCTGATGGATTGCAGGACTTCGGGGCTCTTACCTTCAGGCTTGCTGAGGCAGCAGCCGCAGCTTCCTTCGATTTATTTATTGGTTTACTCATTTTCCCCGAATATTTATTTCTGCATTTTCCAGAGATACAGCGAATATGCGAGCTAGTGTGGCCGAAGCGGAGAATGCACTAAGAGTATGACCGTTTGCCGAAACTCACGCACGGCACAACGATAGCTGCAGAAGTCCCATCGCCAACGCAGCTATGTAAATTACTACTTTTTATTATAGTTTTATTTCCCTAAATAGATGCAAAATGGACATCTGCCGCTTGTGTTTGCGCGGCGTAAGCGGCGCCCAGATGTGTCTGCAGATCTTCGATGCGGACTCGGCGGACAACAAGGTGGCGGAGGTGCTGCGACAGCATTTCTGGTTCGAGGTAAGGCTGGCTGCCCTCACCTCACCCATTTATATTTACCCCGTGAATTTTCACGGGACTTTCCGTTCCTGGTCTGATCCCGAGCCAATCTCCCCGCCCTCAGGTGGTGCCCAACGACGAGATATCGAAGGTCATCTGCAACGTCTGCTGGACGCAGGTGTCAGAGTTCCACCAGTTTTACGTCTCCATACAGGAGGCACAGGTGATTTACGCCACCACCTCTAAATTCAAGCAGGATCCGGAGATGGTGAACACCTCCTGGCCTGAGGAGGTGCTAATGCCGGCCGATGTGCTGGCCGGTGGACAACGATGTCAGTGCCCAGCTAAACGTGAATCCACTGGATGAGCTCGATCTCGGCCAGAGCCTGTCCCCGGAAGACAGCAAGGTGGACATTAAAACCGAGCGGGAGACACCCGAATTGGACTTCTTGGCCGACGATACGAACAATGATGATCGCGACGATGACTACGAGGCAATGACTGACGATGGCGATGATGATGGGGAGGACCTGATTGTTACCCGAAGTGGTCGTAAACGGAAGCGGGAGGTGGCCAAGCCGGCCAAAACGAAAAGGACAGGAGCGGCGGGCAGAAAGGTCAAGGACAAGATTACGGCCAAGCGCGGACCAGCCAAGAGAATATTTAAGATGGAACGTCTGCCTCCGTTCTGCAAGGAGGACGAAGAACTAATCAAGCGCTACATAGTCATGGGCTGCGAGCTGTGCATATTTCTGGCCGAGGACTTCGACGGCATCCGCGAGCACTTCAAGGAGAAGCATCCGGACGAGCGGCCGTACATAAAATGCTGCGGGCGTAAGCTCAACAAGCGCTGTCTTATCCAGGAGCATGCGAGAAGGCATGAAAACCCCGAGTACATCAAGTGGGTCTTGCTTCATTCCTCTGTCGCCCTATCAACCTTACATGTATTTTCCATTTTTTCTGAAGATGCAAGGACTGTGGCAAGGTGTTCGCCAACTCGAGCGTACTGCGCGCCCACTGGCTGGTCCACCACGTGCCCGACGAGGAGTGCGACTTTCAGTGCGAGGACTGTGGCAAGCGCTTCTCACGCCGCAATCTTCTCGAGCTGCACAAGGGCTCCCATGTGCCGGTGAACGAGCGCAAGTTCATCTGTCCCCAGTGTCCCAAACACAATGCGTACGTATTTCCCTCCATCCCTTAGAGGCTAGAGGTAAACCTTTTCCCCACCAGTTTCGCCACGGAGTACCACATGCAGGTCCACATCAGCATGCAGCATCGCAAGGCGGCCAACATCTGCCATGTCTGCGGCAAGACGATCAAGGATAAGGCCGTTTTCGAGAAGCACGTTCGCCTGCACTTCGAGGAGAGCGGTCCGCGCATCAAGTGCCCGCGACCGGACTGCGAGAGCTGGCTGAAGGACGAGGACAACCTTAAGCAGCATTTGAGGCGCCACAACGACGAGGGCAAACTCTTCATTTGCGCGGAGTGTGGCAAGAGCTGCAAGAACTCGGGCACTAATTGGTCATAAGCGCTACTCATTCGAATGTGATCTACACCTGCGAACAGTGCGGCAAAACATTCAAGAAGGATATCAGCCTCAAGGTAGGATCGGAAGTTGCTCAAATCGTATTTGTATTTAACATATTCCATTGGCTGTCCTTTCAGGAGCACATGGCACAGCACACTGGCGAGCCGCTGTACAAGTGTCCGTTCTGTCCACGAACCTTCAACTCCAACGCGAACATGCACTCGCACAAGAAGAAGATGCACCCCGTTGAGTGGGATATCTGGCGCAAGACGAAGACTGGTAGCTCCCAAAGATCCTGCCCAGCGCCCAGGTTGCCCAGATGTTCAGGGACGATGCCGACGCCGCAGCTATTGCCAATGACTATTCAGCTTAGGCCATTCCTAGGGGAATGCTTAAGGAAATCGTTGCACGGAACCATTGCTTAGTTTTTGATTTACCCCTTGTTTAAAAACAAAAAAAATATACAATAGGACTTATTTGAAACTCGGCCTTTACTTGATCTAACGGAAAATTAAATTATTTATTGAGAAATTGGAAACATACAGTCGTGCAAACGTCAAGGCTATGAGGGGAACAGACATTTAAATTGAAGGCTAGTATTAAGTATTAACATGCTTAGTTCTTAAAACGATAACTAACAAAAATAACGAATTCTAGTGACCCTGATTGCACAGAAACGCCATCAGTGCCATGTCGCGAACCTCCAACGTAACCCGGCCGCGGTGCTGCGTTAAAGGTACGAGTCCTGCAGTCTGTGCGTCAAGTAGAGCTCCGATGACTCCTGCATCACTTGCAAGGCTCCCTCAGTGACCCGCATGTGTAAATGGCTCAGCTGAAACATAATTTCCCGCACCAATCTCGAGAAGGGCAGCCGGGGAATTAGCAGGCTGGGATTTGACTGCAGCCGGCGGATTTCCCGCTCCATTCTCATGAGATGGCTCATTGGCTTGCGCTTCTTGCGTTTCTGAGCTCCACTGACTGCTGCCGGGCCATACTTCTCTCCTTCCTTTGACTGGTGCTCTGTCGGGTCTGCGGCGATCTGCTTACCGGGGAGCGATTTTCGATTTCCTCATCGCTGGTAGTGCTTCGGTTGCCTGCTCGGGCTCTGCGTACAGCGGAGATATCTTTTCGCAACGTCGAGCAGCGTCGGTTGCTGGCGTCCTGTAGTGTAAGCTGGCTGGTGGTGAATTCTAGGCCGTAGTCGGTGGCATCATCGGGCTCTGGCGAACGGAAAGCCGTGCTGTCGTCGTCGACGTCTCCCAAAGAAGGTTTGGGTGCACGGACCGAACGCCTGGGAGCGCCTCTTTTGGTGGTGGTCTCATACGACTAATTAAACAGTAAACAGTAAACGCTTAAAAATAATAACTTTTGTTTGTTTTTAAAGGCTTCCCGCTTTTTAACAGTGGGACCGAACTTGAAATAACAAGAGATTGAAAAATCTCGATAGCACTATCGATTACATGTTCGAAAAACATCGATAGTCTTCCACCACCTAAATATATCGACATCTAATATATTTATCGCGTTATTGCTATCGAGACCTAATATATTTATCGCGTTGTTGCTATCGGGACTTTATTTAAACTAGTCGGAGGCCGTTAGATTCAAAATGCAATAGAACGTCCATATTTCTACACACTATCAGTATTCAGGATAATAAATAAATCGATTCTGTGACAGATATATTTGTATTTGTGATGTTTTTGTTTAAGGGTCGATTTTTCAATGCCACGTTAACTTATGTCTATGATACAAATTGTTTTTCGTTAGTCGCCCAAAATCATGTTAAACAATCTGACTGACAAATCTTTAACTAGAGCTATTCCTCTGGTCAGGATTTGTCAGCAAGTCGAGTGTGACCGACTGGGAGATACCCGGTACCCAAAGCTTTGTGGGTGAATAGCCCATGAATATGGAAAAAGAAAATATGGACAAATGAAACCAAATTTTGCTAGGAACATGTTGAGCAACACCCTAAAACAGACAAATGTTGCTGGGGACATGTTGAGCAACACCCAAAAAGACAAATGTTGCTAGGGACATGTTGAGCAACACGCATTGGTGCTATCAGCACAGAAGAAGTTTATCATCCGGTTTTACTGAAACTTTTTGAGCACGTCCGCAGAAACGTAATTATTTTATATATGTTTAATTTAAACCCAAATTTATGACTATAGCTTAGTAACTTTTTATGATTCTCTGGGGCAGAAGGCATGGCCAAATTTTAAAACAAACTTGTTTGGCGTGCAAATTTTTCTGTACAAATCGTTCTGTCCAGTTTTTCGTCTTTGTCTTCGGCATCGACTCTGTCTCAACCCTTATAGTCTCTGAGATCTGTTGACTCATACGGACGGACAGACAGACAGACATGGCTAAATCGACTCAGCTTGCGATGCTGAACATATATATATGTACATATGTATATACTCGATGGGGTCAGACATGCTTCCTTCTGCTTGTTACATATGTATGTACACTTTCGGTTTGCACGAAGTTATGGTCTCTATGGGTACCTGTTGTTATAAAATGTAACATAGTAGATGAATCATGGTAGGTTCTACCGGCTAGAGATGTTGATTCGTGGATCTGCTGCTGCTAATATCATTTTGATTGCTTTCCAAGGGTGCCCTTGGAAACGGCTAGAAATCATAGACTTCGTCGTAGCACTTTCCTTACCCAATTATAATTACAATATTTATATACAATATTTATGTACAGTGTTTATATCCGCTGTTCCATACAAGAGGCATCAGTTGGCGTAACACAAACCCTCCCAGATAAAAACTAGGTTCAATCATTTGTCAATATTTATGTCAGTGTATATTATACATTTCTTTCTTCTGCTTCACATATATTTACATTATTGGCGCTCCTTGCGCTTAAACATGTTGCTGAGGCGTCGCTTAGGTGGCGAGTTCTGCAATTAAACAGTCAACAAAATATAAGGAACTAGTGGGTTTAGTTAGAGGTTTGAGATTTGGCCTGCTTTGGTTTTCTACACCCTTGCCCGCACAAATTCCACCAGCAGCGAAAGCAGCGCCACAGCGACCGAAAGCCCCAAGACAACCGTGGCCACTCGCTGCCCAAAACTAATGGTCCGGAAGAGGGTCCCACACCGAACTGACAGCGAGTCCATCGCAACTGCTGGCTGCACCTGAAAGGTGCCGTGCACCCTCTCTGCTTGCACAGCTCTTCGAACCGCCAGTCTTCCATCTCACTGTCCTCGTTGTCTAGAGTCCACTGGGACACGTTGTCGGCTTCGAACTGCTGGTGCTGCAGCTGCCAGGAATCATCCACCTTAAAAGTGAGCCCTACAATTGACCTCCTTCCTGTGCCATCGTCCAGCACCACCGTATTTCCCATCAAGAGCTGCGAGGGCCGCCCCGAATAGGAAAGGCGGTCGGAAAGACGAACCTGGTCGAGCGGTCGATCCTGATCAAAGCGGGCCATCCGCTCCTGGCACATTTGCGACGCTGGCGCATCCGCTCGCCAGAAATGCCAACCTTCAGACCTTCCGACCGGCTCTTGGCCAAAACGTTGCCGTGCAGATAGAGCGGGACGCGAGCTGTGCGCTTGGGGGTGTGGGTGATCCGGCGGGTAGTGCCCTGGGTCAGGCTAGCAGCGCTTCATTGGACAGGTGAGGGGTTGTCTGCTGGTCCGCTGCCTTGATCTCCTCCTCGTCCGAAAAGACCGCATCGCTAGCGCCGATCAGACGCTGCTGATCATAGTAGGAGCGGCTCTTGCGAGGCGTAGATGTGCAAAACACCACCCAACCTGCGCCGCTGCAGCCTGGTCAGTATACTCGACCGCTTGCGCTGAGGCAGGAGATGCCAGGTATTTGGTATTCGGTTGTTGTTAGCTTTCGGCTGCTTTCAGCCACATAGAAGCACATGGACAAGGACGACGACAATCACAACAAGACAAGGAGATTGAGGACAGGCACTAACATATATTCAATAGACTATCACCCTGTGAAACGACACTGAACTACAGTAAATGGCGACTTGTGGTGTTTATATGGATGTTGTCTACAGATTGCAAGATTTATAGTGATTCCCTATTTAAATTCGGAAGGTAAACAAAATACGCTTGTTTCCAAATTGTTGCAGGCAAAGCGTATTTTGGGAAACGGGATATTGTGAGCTTAGATTTTACATTAAGAGTACTTTGAAAAATTGGGAAAATGTAAATTTAGCCGATCAAAAAATAATACTTTCTAAATATATTTCTTTCATTCATCAAAAAAATATCTAGTCGATAGGTTCAACAGTATGCCCTAGGCGATCTATCCTAAAAAAAAAGCCTTACAGATCTATAAGTATAGATAGGCATAAGGTAATCTCACATTTTTGCCAAACGTATTTGTAATGCGTTTCAAAAGTAAACAAGCCTGGGTACATTATTTTTATTTCAAATATTCCTAAACTGGGGGTAGAGGCACTTTTCCTTCCCATTTAGGGCTGGTTTCTACCTTCCCTGTCAAAATTTTGCGGCCAGATAAAGTTCTGGCTAAAAAATGTAATTATATATCGTTTGAATGTAACGACTTACTTTAACCCGGACCCAGACTCCTGTAAAATCTTTTCCGGGCCGCAAAGAAAAATCTGATTACCGATAGCCAATTGAAGAATTGGTTCCGATAATAACCATGTATTTGCGCCTTACAGCACAATTCGTGCTTTACAGCAATAATCGAGTTAATAGTTAGCAGAGAAGCTAACAGTCATGTTTTTGTTTTAAGATAATTATTTTAGGAGGGCAGAAAACCAATTTGCTTAACGATAAGTTTATCTAGTTATTTTCATTTCCGGACTGATAGCTGTCAGGCGCTATGACAGTGAGGGCAGAAACCGGACCTTAGAGGTTTTAAAGTAATTTTCCTATAGAAAGATTTAAGTGGCCATACAATATATTCTACCTAGGCGAAGTTCGGGTGGGAGGAGCATGGGCATTCACAATCTACCAACAACCAAAACATTGAATCTCAAAATTCTACTGGTTTCCAGACGGAAACCTCCGGAAGCACTACCCTCGTCCCGGGGTAGGCCGCTGCTGCCAACGCTGAAGCGCGTGGTCAGGAACTTAAAGCGAGCCGGTGTCTTGGAGGTGTTGTTGTGGTCGCCGAATTCGCGCAGAACCTCGCGAGGCGGCTCCGAGCTGCCGAACGACAGCCGGCCTCCGTTCTTGCTTGGCGTGGGCGGACCTGGACGCTTGTAGTGGGTGCCAATGGACTTCTTGCGCGTCCCGGTGCCCGTAGAGCTGAGCAGGGCGCACATGCTGTCATCGAGGCTGTGGGGTCCATCCTGCAAGTGAACATATAAGCAATATTTAAAATAAAGTAAGACATATTAAACAATAGACAAGGACTGGAGTATTAGTTGGCACAAGACACACATATACACGTACAACAATAACAAGGAACAGAAGAAACAGGGCAAACATTACATTTCACGCGGGACAACTGCTCACAAAGAGATGGAAACTATTGATGGGCCTTCGTCTCATAGAGAGACAGAGAATCGGAACGTGAGAGAAATATGTTATGGAAATATTCTGTATTATTTGTTTTATGGCCGTCAGTTGTCCTTACTTATTTACACAATGAATTATTAAGTCTATTTATAGGTTTTATAAATCTTGTCTGGTTAAAAAATAGAATTTTGTAAATTATTTTGTTGACAAATTCCCCGGACTTCGGGGCACAGTCTGAGCACCAGTGCTGCATGAAAACACTACTTCCGCAGGCGATTGTGCCAGATTCGAGCCCATTGCGCCCTCTTGGCAGCTGGCTGCGCCTTCAGGGGTGTCCCGCTCGTGCTGGTCCTACTACCGATAGTGCTTACTTTGAGATCTTCATCCTGGCTGCTCAGATCGTACTGGGCCGCATAGGTACTCTTCAGATGCGGCGGCTGCAACGAGTTTCGATAGTTTATCTCCTCGGCCCTGCGGTATAAATAAAATATAGTTTAGATTTTAAAATCTATTTTGATTATTTATATTCTCTTACGTTATATCTGGTACCCGACCCAGCTTCAGGTCCGTCAAGTAGGTGTTGTTGAAAACTTCGCCCTCTTCGTCCTCCATTGCCAGATTGGAGGATGGGGCACTGGGCCGCTTGAAGGGCTGCCAGTCGTCATTTGCCGCCGATGAACCGGCAGGCACAGTAACCAGGGGCGGGCGCAGAGGTTTTGGGCACGCTGAGTGGCTGCATCTGAAGATGGCTCAGCTTTGTGCTTATTATAGCGTTCTGCTTCTTCTGCTCCAAGATCTTCTCGTTGAGGCGGACAATCTGGTTGGACAGCTTGCGCGTGTGCTCCTCGTACTTGACATTCTTTAAGGAAATGGAATTATTAAACCAATCTTTGTGGCTTTTAAATCTAGGGTCTTACCTGGGCTGCCAGGGCCTCCAGCTCCGCCTTGTTGGCGGCCGCATCCCGCTCCTGCTTCTCCTTCATGCGGGTCACCTCCGCGGTGTACAAAGAGCGCTACGGTTGGTGGACCGTGTGAGTGAGTGTGTGGTGTGCGAGAGTGATTGAGACAAGAGTGAGGACAGCAATAACAAATGAAGAGCAGGCGCAAGGCAAATGCAACGTTTGCAGGTTTATTAAGTCGAAACTACGTACATACATACATAAAACTCTTAACAAGGTAATAACAAAACTACAAGGGACGAATATATACAAGGTAAGTACAGGCCAGCCTAGAACTGGCTGGAGCCTCGAGGTCAACGTCATTGTGGTACAGTATCAAATGCACGATGCCCATCAATATTGCCTGTGCATCGGCCAGGCCAACACCATGCCCGGTACTGCGGTCATCATTGAACTTGCAAAGCAGTACGACCGTCAGGTCTGAACCGGAGGGATGAGGATTCTTCGGAAATGGAAGAAATGGTTTTAGATTCCATGTTATGGCATTCGAACACAATAAGTCAAACTTTGAAATTATATGATCGGGGAAAGCACAAGTAAAATACATGCATACAGATCGAAAGCAGATTAACACTACCACAACCACCTAGCTTTGGCACAAGAAAGATATGCAGACCACTTTGCTTCAACGATTTGCCCATTTGTGTACATAAATCTGACCGACCACTCAATTGATCCTCTTACGGTTTCTACCCTATCTGTCATAATTTTGAGGCCAGATAAAGTTCCAGCTTAGAAAATTTGGTTCTCAGACTTTAGCCGGAACTTCCGACCCGCAGAAAAAGAGCTGATTACCGATAGCCAAATGAAGAATATGTATAAAGTTTCTGATTACTGTGCCTACAGCACAATTCGGGGCCATCGATAGTTAATAGCATAGTTAAGAGCACTGTTATTCATTTTTGGAGGGCATGATTATCTTTCCGACAACAGTGAGGACAGAAAGCGGCCCTTAATGATAAAAACTCATAACCCCACTGGGCTCTTTTGTTCGGTGCATACCAAGTGCGTGTGCCGGCAAGATATCGGTCTCGACGTATTTGATATTCTTGGTAATACAGTCGAGAGTGTAAACGACTGTGAGATAGCCGGTACCCAAAGCTTTGTAGGTGAAATTGAATAGCACATGAACATGGAAAGAAAATGTTAACAAATGAAGAGAAATGTTGCTGGAAACATATTGAGCAACACTGAAAGAGACAAATGTTGCTAGGAACATGTTGAGCAACACGTACGTGCGCTCTCAACGTCTCTCTCTCTCTCTCAGAAACTTTATTGCTTAATAATTTCTATGTTTATCATCCGATTTTACTCAAATTTTCAGAACGCGTCCACGATTGCCTACTTATTGAGCCTATCTATATTTTACGCCGAAAATAACACACCAACATGGAAAAAACAAAAAGTTGACAAATGAAGACAAATGTTGCTAAAAACATGTTAAGCAACGTTCAAAAAAGACAAATTCTGCAGCTGAAAGCAGCTGCCTTACGAATTAATACTGCGCTCGAAAGCACGCAACACTTTTTTTCGCTACTGCCTTTGTGGCTCAGAAGAAGAAGAAGCATTGACAGAAAACTTTATTATTTAATAACTTCCATGTTTATCATCCGATTTTACTCAAATTTTCAGAAAACGTCCGCAAATGCCTACTTATTTATTTTATCTATTTACTTTAAGCCAAAAATTACGACTATATTTTATATAGAGTTTTTTACGCTTTTCGGGGGCGTAAGTGGGCGTGGCCAAATTTTAAAACAAACTTGATCTGCGTGCATCAGATTCCAACGTTGTCACCAAATTAGGTAATTCTAGCTCTTATAGTCTCTGAGAGCTGTTGTTTCACACGGACGGACAGACGGACACGGCTAAATCGACTCGGCTGGTGACGCGTATCAAGAATATATATACTTTATAGGGTCGGAGATTTCTCCTTCCTGTTACATACATTCTCGGTTCGCACTAACTTATAATACTCTTGTACCCTACGGGTACCGGCTATAAAAAGGCTTATTGTTATCTTCAGGATTGACTATGTTCGCTTAATTGCATTTCTAACTTCTGATAACCAACTGCAAGGGTATGGAACATAATAAATTAAATTTCATTCAATGTCTCAAAACCAACATATTAACAAATAACAACATAGCAAAATAATACCAATCACCGGTCTTAAAACAATTTTCGATCATCTGGGGTCAGCAAAGTGCCAAAGGAATATAACGGCAGAGACTAATCTCAAATTGGAAGCATAGTGCAGCCGGCGAATGAGAAAACTGAGTGCGCTTTGCACACATCTCGACCAGAGCGGGCAGTCCAGAGATTCAGATTCGCTTTCAGATACTCTACAATGACATACCATCTTTGTTTTCATCTTGTCGAGCTTGCCCTCCATCTCCAGACGCTGATCCTTCATCTTCTGCTCGCAGCGCTGTATCTCGTCCTTGGTCTCGCGATACTTGGCTTGAAGGATCTGGCAGTCCAGCTTGCTTCTGGCGCCCTGCAGCTGAGCAAGTTCGTCGTCCGACGCGGTGGCGGCGCACTCCTCCTGCTGTAGGTTGTGCACAGATCCGTTGGGGCCTGGGACTGGGCCTGGCTGGCGGCCTGTACCTCGGCCAGCTGCCCCTCGAGAGATTCGATGCGACGCTGGCAGCGATGGACTCGATCTGCGGACTGGGCGCGCTCCAACTCAATCTCGCGCGTCTTCTCGTCCAGCTCGAAGTGCTGGGTTTCGTGTAACAGCCGTGTGCTGTTCAGCTCTTGCTGGACCTCGGCTAGCTTGCTGGTGATCTTCTCCAGCTCCTTTCTAGCCTGGTTGCGCCCTTCGACCTCGGACTTCAGGCGACTCTGCAGTTCGGCAACCACGTTCTGCGCGGCGGACAATTCCTGGGCCTGCTCGCCATCTGGCGCTTGCGCTGCTCTATATCCGAGTTAAGGCCTCCGATCTCCAGGTTAAGGCTTACCTTTACCTTTTCGGCTTCCGCTAGCTGGTCACTTAGCTTCCATGCCTCGCAATTCTCCAGCTTGCCAATGCGCTCGTAGGCAGCGGCACTCTTCTCTTCGGCTTCGACGCGGAGCTGCTCCACCATCGCCAGGGGAGCTCGGTCTGAGCGAGCTCGGCCTGCGTCTGTTGACTTTGCCTTTGCCTGGATTGTGAGTCGTTCGTCAAGAGCAATGCTTGCAGCCTGCGGAGCTCTTTGAGTGTTCGCGCAGATCCTCGATGGTTTTCAGGTGCTCTTGGTTATCTCTTTCTCCCCTGTGATAAAAGCACTCGAAGCTTCGCCATCTCTTCCTCGTCGCTCTCTGTGAGGTCTCCCGCAACTCCTTCAGCTTTTCGGCCTCGGAGCTGCTCCACCATCGCTCGTGCTAAACTAGCCAGGAGTTCGGTCTCAGCGAGCTTGGCCAGCGACTGTTGCCTTGCCCCTGCCTCGGCCAACTCAGTCCTTAGCTGGGATGCGACCTCTTTCTCGTCCGTGAGCAATGCCTGCAGCGAGCAGAGCTCTTCTGAGTGTTGGCCAATCAACTCTTCCATCTGTTGGGCAAGTAGTTGCTCCTTGCCATGTAAATCCTCGATGGTTTTCAGGTGCTCTTGGTTATCCCTTTCTCCCTGTGTGATAAAAGCCCTCGAAGCTTGGCCATCTCTTTCCTCGTGCTGTCGCTCTATGGCATCCCGGCTCTCCCCGCAACTTTTCCAGCTTCGGCTTCGGCGCGGAGCTGCTCCATCATCTCCTTCTCGTGCTGCAAGCTAGCCACGAGTTCGGTCTGTTGCCTTGCCCTTGCCTCGGCGAGTTCTGTGGCACTGACCAACTGGGTCCTTAGCTGGGCTGTGACCTCTTCTTCGTCCGTGAGCAGTCCCTGCAGCCTGAGTAGCTCTTCGGAGTGTTCGCGAGTCAATTTTCCACTTGTTGGGCGTGTTGATGCTCCATGCCTTGCAGATCCTCGATGGTTTTCAGGTGCTCCTGGTTATCTCTTTCTGACTGTGATAAAAGCACTCGAAGCTTTGCCATCTCGTCTCCACCCTGGTCTCGAGCTTTGGAGAGTTCCGCCAGCTGTGTCCTGTACTTGCTGATTTCCTCCCTTTCGGTCAGGATGGCCTGGCGCTGCTGTTCAACCTTAAACTGGGCGTCCTTCAGCTTTGCCTGAATAGCCTCTAGCTCATCTTTGTGCTGGCTGTTCAGACGCGAGACTTGGGACTCCTTCTCCGCCAACTGCCTCTCGAGTTCTTGGCAGCGCTCCTCAAACTCCGATTTCAGAGACCGTAACTGCTCGACTTGCTCTTCTAACTGGGACTTCTTTCCCATCATTTCGACCAGTTGGCCTTGCAACTGCTGCTGCTCCTTGGCGCTCGCCGACAGCTGAGTGGCTTTAAGCCTGTCCGAGGCGCTTATCTCGGCCAGACTCGCCTGGCACTTGGAGAGTTCGTTAGTTAAACGCTCTACCTCACCGGTCACCGAAGACAACGACGCACTGATGTCCATGTGCAGGTTCTGGAGCTTCGAGTTGTCATCGATCAGCTTCTCATTCACCTGCTCCAGATTGTTGATCGTGTCGTTCAGTTGCTTTAGCATGAGGCTGCTGGCCTGGTCACTGGCCAGTTGCTCTTGCATCTTGGCCACTTGCTGCTGCCCAGCCGCGATCTCGGCGTCTTTGCCGTCCAGCGAGGAACGTACCTTCGCGGCACTAGCCTCAAGGAGTGCGTGAGACGCATAAGTTGAGCCATCCTGGCAGCCCGCTCCTGACTCTCCTTCTGGATCATTGAGTTGTGCTGGCGTTGAGCCGCACCCAGCTGTTCACGCAACTGATCTGCCGTCGCCTGTAGGGTGGCTACCTCCTGAGATCGCTGACGGAGGGAAAAGGCGAGCAGAGACTCGAACTCCTTAAACTGGCAACTTTCCTCAGATTTGACAGAGATTCCGCCATTGAGGAGCACAGTGATACGGCTTAGGAAGCTCTCCATCTCTTGCTGAGAGCTGAGCAGTTGGCTGTTGAGATCGGCCTGGATTTGGTCAACGTGTTGCTGATGGTCCTGCCGCATTGTTTCCACTTGCTCGTTCGCCCTCACCAGTTGCTGCTGCAGCTCAGCCTGCTGCTCGTGCTGCAGCTGCAGACGTTCCTTCAGCTCCTGGGACTCCTGCTTCAAGGCTTCGTGCTGCTGCCGCAGCTCTTCCCTGGCGGCAATCACTTCGTCTATCCTCTGGAGCGTGCCCGCCCAGTCAGAGGCATCAAGGTGACTCGACAATTGACTCATATCCGAGGTCTGGGCCACCAGCTGTTCCCGGCACTGGGCGTACTTGCTACGCACGTACTCCTGGCGGCGCTGTTCCTGGTGCAGCTGGAAGACTCCGCTATTTCGCTCAGTGATCAGAGAGTTGGTGCGACTCTCGAGGGTCTTGTTCTTGTCGCGCAGCTCCATTAACTCACTGCCCAGTTGGTCCATCTGCTGCTCTTTCTCTGCCAGCTGCAACTTGATCGTCCGCAGGTGCTCGTCCGCCTCGGCAGACTTATCATTCGCCTGGCTAAGGGATTGGAGAAGCCTGTCGTTGTGGGACTGCAGCTCCTGCTTGCTGGATAGATGACTGCACAGCATCTGCTCGTACTTGGCGTTAATTTCGTCCAGTTCCCTGGAGTGCTCACGGCCCTTTTCGAGTAGCTTGGCAAACTGTGCCAGGGCTCCGTCGAGCTGCTGGCTCTTCTCTTGCAGCTCGCTTTCGCGCTGCTCACTTAGCCGCACCGACTTGGTCAGCTCCTCCTTGACAAGGCAAACGGTGGCCCAGAGCTGTGAAGAGGGTTCTTCTGACACAGATGACAGAGACGTCGACAAGCCGTGATCCTCCAGCAGGTCCAATAGGGCCTTGCTCGTCTTCTGGAGCTCTTCCTTCAGCTCGAGGTTCTCATGCTCCTTCTCTCGCAGCTGCTTGTCAATCACCGAGTCGGCCAGGTTCTCGGGCGTAGTGTTCGGCGACATGGACATGGGCAGGTCGAGCAGATCGGAGGAAGAGTTGAGCACCTCCCGCCGATTATGCAGCTCATCGCGAGTGACCTGCAGGCACTTCTCCAGCTCCTGCTTGTCACGCTCCAAGCTAATAACCTGATCGGATTTTGATGATAGTGCCTGGGAAAGCTCTTCCTGGCGAACCTCCAGATCCCTGATGCGGTCCATGCAGACCACCAGTTGTTCCGAAGAAGTTTTAACCTAATTAAAAGTAATAAACGATTCATAAAATATATAAAAGTATGCAAAAAATATCGGAAAATCAAATTCAAAACTATGGTACAGTTTCTTTTTTAAAGTGTGCTATAAATTCTTCATTTACTTATGTACATGCCACAGAAGGCAGGTAGTTATAGGTACCTACCTTGCCAAGCAGCTCTGAGTTTTCGATGCGCAAATCCTGCAGCTTATCACGGGTCTCAGTTAAAAGTGCCTCCTTCTGGCTGATCTCCTTCATCAGGCTGCACTTCAACTGAAGTTCCAGAAAAGTTTATTAGTTTATGGTTCACGCTACCTGCCACCCACACGGGGATGTCTACCTACATGATCGAACTCATTTGGCACGTATTTTCGGATCGAGTCTTCATCTTCATTGTCGTCAGAGTCCTTCAATTTAGCCAGCTGCATTTTCTTCACCTTGTTCTCTGTGAAGAAATCAGTGATTAAACGTTAGTAATGGAAATATAGCAATTATAGTTAGTAACCTTTTCTCAGGGACTTGATCAGATGTTCGTTCTCCAGAATCTGCTCCTCCAGAACGTTTTTCTCGTAACGCTCTGCTTCTAGTTGTGCCTGAAGTCCCCGGACCTCCCTTGTTCGTTGCTCTAGCAGCTCGGTCTTGGGCGTAGCCGGCGGGCATTGCCTTTGGGGACGGGGACGACATGGGCCCGATGAAGTCAATTGGCAGATCCTGGGCATCGTCGCCAAGGCTGCTGCAGTGACCACTGCCATCGCTGTCGAGACTGAGCGAGCTGGTGGCTCGACAGGCCTTGTTCTCTGCAGCGCCCGAAGTCTGGACCACCCGGCTCACGTTGGCGATAGCCTGGCGAAGGCTTTCACGCGTCAGCGGTCTATTCATCGTCTGCTGGAAGAATTCGCAGATGCTCGACTGCGTCAGAGTGGGCAGCTTCTTGCAGACGCTATGGAAGGAGGCGCTGGGTTGCTTCACACACTTGTAGTGCAGGAGCAGCGAGTACACGTAAAGGTAGTCTGATCCGACCAGCCGCCCTTGACCATCTATGTGGCCATTAAACTCTGGATAAATCTCTGCAAAAATAATGAAAACAATTTAGTTTGCAGTGGATGGGAGCATCTCTCTTATTAAATATTAACAATGTATCAAAGAAAGTCTCTTGAAAGAGATCTCTAGCAGAATATTTCACTCTACCTCTAAGAAACGCCTGCAAGGGCGTCAACTGCCCTGAGAAGGGTTCATCGGGCGAGAGGTGATGTGTTGGCTGAGCCTGCAGCGCAACCTCCACCACAGGCACTGGCTCCACCTGAGCCTTTTGCACATAATAAGCGAAGAACGCATCGATGTCGGTTAGCTCTAGCGCAATATAATTTGTCTTCGTGAATCCAAAGTTGTGGACCTGCAAGGATAAAGGTACGACATCACCTGGCTCCCTAATACTGGACTGCAAGCCCCACTTCTTAACACTTACCCACTCGAGAAGAACCTTCTCCCAGCTCTGGAGATCCATTACGTTTGGACAGCGGGAATTTGAGGCGATGGAAGCGAACGCGAACGCGAAAGCGAGAAGGCGACGTTGCTGTATTCAAGACACGCCACCTTTGTGCAAAATTTCAGGTAACAAATCTAACTGTTTTTTTTCAAGTACACGCGATCTCTGCCTGGTAACCGACTCCGCAAAGCAACACATAAACAGAATAGATTCTAAGCGACTTTAAACAAACAATGACGCATTCGACTAACTACAAATTTTGACACATCTATAGCGACTACTAGATACGGAAAACAAAGAAGAACGCACTGTTTTGATCCGTCCTGAAATTCAGAGTTAAATATGGACGCCAAGCCGATCAAGCGGGCTGGAATTTATAAATTATCGATTGAACTATCGATAACAACAACAGGTTTTCTACATCGATACAAAAGTAGATACGACGTGCATTTTGCAATTCTGCATTCTGGGCAAAATGCTGAATTTTTCCTATGTAAAAGATGAAGGAATATATTCGTTTATTTTAATTTTTAACCGCATCGATGTGTGATCATGCCCAACAACTACCATCTGTTTTTAATTAACTTACTTGCCCGCCAGTAGGACAAGGATGCCTAGGCCAAGAAGAATACCATCTCAGAATTTCTAATTTTCTACATTTTTCAAATTAGTGTACATTACTTTGAGAATGTAATTGCATGCCAAATCAAAACCAAGACAAAGAATAGTTTTCCTCATCAAATATAATATATGGAGCTATAGCTAATATTTTGACTGCAACTGTAAGATAACCGGTAAACTTTATACTAAATGCAGCGATCTGGCAACGATTCTCAATACATTTCCTTACGTTATATTTGTTATATTTGTTTAGCCAAGTTTCCTACCTTGATATCAGCTGATCAGCTTTTCAAAAGAGATGCTCACATCTACAGGACCTGTAATTTTATTTTGTCGATAAATTATCTTAGCGCACATCTACAGGACTAAAATTCCCAACCAACAAAATAAAAACAGCTGTTCTTTAAAAATAAACAAAAAAACTTTCCATAATATATAATAACTAATAATTTAACCCTCTTTTTATACCTAATTGTTAAGTACCGCAAAGTAATTTAAAATATATTTTAAATAGCTGCCTAAAAGTATGCTGTACAAGAGAAAATTGAACATATGGAGACGTTTAATCGAAATGAACACAGAAAAATCTATGTAGTCGATAGTTCCATCGATGCTTTTCCAGCTCTAAGTTCAGGGTTTTCCCCCTAGATTTAGGGGGTTTATGACGTCCTAGGTGGAATATTAGGAGGGAAGAATTTTTAGGGGAAAAGTTTAGGGTTTTTTAGGAACCGCTTGATGAAGTAAAAACATCAATAGTGCCTTCACTCGATAGTTTCCATCGATAGTATCTTACGTCGTAAATCTTCACGTTTTTGTTTACTTACGTTGTAGATCGTTACATTTTTGTTCAGAGCTGCTCTCTGCTCTCTTTCTCTCCCTCTCCCAATTTTTATGCTTTTCCACTCTTTAGTTGTAGTTGTTGTTCTCTTTATTGCTGAAATTCCACTTGGCGCGAACAAACGTTAATTTAAGTTAACTTATAAAGTGATTAAATTAAGGGACTAAAACCAGTGGCCTTTGGCAGTATGAGAAAAAAAAACAACCATGAATTCGACTGAGTGAGTTAATTAATTGTTATTAATACTAATTATATTATATTTAATTAATATAAACTATATGTATAATATATATACTAAATATTTATTAAAAAAAAACAACAACAAAATTCAAAACAAATTTTGAATTTACCGTGTTGTTTGTGTGGTTGAATTTATTAGCTAAGAAATCCTAGTGAGAAAAAAAGATAAAAAGAAAAGAAATCACAAGTGTTGAGTTCAACATGCAAATAAAATTTATAAATATTAAATAATTAAATAATAAAATTTATTATGTAATATTTGGTAAGCCTTACAAGCCTTACTAAAAGTTCTTTTTCAGACTCGCAAGCCTGAACGCACAAATAACCTTTGCGGTATTTTGAAGGCCAACATACCTTTATTCAGAACATGGGTAGATATAGGGGTTTTTGGCGTCCTAGGGGGACTTTTTAGAGGGAAAGTTTTGCTTTTTCGAAACTGATTGATTTAAATGTTTTGAAAGAATCTCTTTTTAATATCAATATTGCCAAAGAAATCACATAAATAGGCGAAAATATCAAACTAAATACTGCCCACGATTTTCCTATCGCCTATAAGTTTTGCCAGCTGATGTTGGCGCCTTTAAGATACCTAGAACTGTTATTCCACCTACATTTTTTCTTTTTGCAACATTCCCACGTAATAATAAGATATTTCTCTATTATTTGCAATTAATAGTTTTTAAATTTAGCGGGAAGACTGGATTTTTATAGGGGAAATATAGACTCTTTGAGATTTTTAGGGGAAAGCTAAATTTTCATATGGCAACACTGAGAAACAGCTTGCGTGGACACAACAACAAACATTGGGGAATCATCACATATTAAGTGAAAATGAATGTAAGTTTATTTCGAAAACAATGGCAAACACAATTTTTATTCCGTATTCCCCAACAGGAGTCCGAGATCCCCATCGATATCCATACGCTGAAGCTGCAGGATTGGCTGATCAGCCGCAGGATCGTGCCCAAGAACGTCCAGCAGGAGATAAAGGACATCCATACGAAGATAAGCAATGCCCTGCAGGACATGCCTTCCAACGAGCAACTAATCAAGCTATTAGGAAAAACAAGTATGTGGCCTGCGCCCCGAAACCCGTCATCTTATTTGTTTTGGCCTCCTTGCAGATATCAACTACTACCATGTAAAGGAGATCATTGAGATACTAAAGCAAACGGAGAAGGACACGAAGAGCGTGTTCGGCACCTACGGCAGCCAGCGGATGAAGGACTGGCAAGAGATCAGCCGCCTATACGAGAAGAACGCCGTCTACCTGGCTGAAACGGCGCAGATCTTTGTGCGGAACGTTAACTACGAGATTCCCGGGTGCGCAAGCAAATGGCAAAGCTGGAGCAGCAGACAGACGAGAGCCAGAAGCGAGCCCATGATCTGAACAAACCCGAGACCCAGCTCCTGGCCGAGCACGCAGCGCTGCGGGAGCAACTGGGCGTCAAGGGCGATAACCTGCATGCCGAGTTCATAGAGGTTCTAGCGGGCCTGCCTAACCTGTACACCAAGTCACTGGACGGCATCGCCAAGGTCCAGCCGGGCATCGATCTGTACGCTGAGGTGAGCGGACACAAGCAGCCACTGCCCATTCTGAGCCACCTGGTGGAGTTCGGCAACACCACCGTGTACCAGTACATTCACAAGGAGGCGCCGCTCGCCGTGGAGGAGCCGCCGATTAGGCTGAATCTCAGCGAGGCCATCGTTCAGAAGGAGGGGATAACGTGGCTACTGAGATCGACTTTGGGACGGACGACAACGGTGGCGGAACCTCCTCGACAGTTTCGGCGGAGATAATCGATTACGGCGATTTCGGAGGTGTGGATCTGCAGGAAAATGACGGCGGCAGCATCGACTGGGGAATCGAAAGTGCCCCAGCGGCTGCCGTGGAAATTAATTTTGATATTCCCGTCGAGGAGTATGGCATCGTGGTTGAGGGAACTGGAATGGATGGCGGCACGGCAAAGGGTGATCAAGCCTACACCTTGCTTGACTCGCCCAACTATCGCGATCGTTTTCTGGACGAAATCTACGAACTGGAGTCATTCCTGCGCCTCCGCCTCTACGAGCTGAAGCAGCTGGAGACCTCGAGCGACATAATGTTCTCGCTTATGGATAACATCGCAACCCACGATGCGGAGAGCATCAAGAAGATCCTCGGCTCTGTGGAGACAATCATTCAGCAGACATCCGATGAGCAGACGCGGCACCTCTTCCAGCTGAAGCACTCGCCAAAGTATGCCAATCTGCTGGCAACCAAGCTGCAGCAAATGACCAAGGCGGTGGAGAAGCTGCGATCCACGAGGGAGGCGCTCAAGCTACGAGCCATCGACCTGAGAGAGCAGCGGCAGCAGCTGAACCCTGTCCTGGAGGAGCTGGTGGCCCAGACCCGCGCTCTGCAGTCCCATATCGAGAAGGACATCTCAAAGCGCTACAAGAATCGGATGGTCAATCTAATGGGAGGTGTTAACTAATGTAAAATCCGTAATGTTAAGTCTGTTAAATAAATGGGAAGAAGCTGGCAACAAGGAGAAATAGCCCTACTTTACCGCAACATTCTCCCATAAGGGAGGATGAAGGTTTCTATACATACTAAAAATATCGCGAATCTTAAGCGATATTTCGTTTTAGCAGGCTATATAATACAAAATTGGGTCTTACAAATAAATTGGCAGAAAATGCGACATTTACGTATGTATGTATGTTGATGAAGTGTCGCATGGTGGACTTGCAAAACAAGCCATCCAGTTCATAGAACAGATAAATCAGTTGAAAGTCGTTTTACATTTGGTTAAAGATGAATTTAAGATTACAAAAATGTTAAACAAAGTTTGAAAAGAGCTGCCGAAGAAGTGCCTTTTAGCATGGCCGTTAAAACGTTTTAATTTAAGACTAGAATGCATTTTAAGGTTAAAACCTAAACAAGAGATTGTCTATTCAAAACAAAACATCGTATTGTTGGAAACTCAAAGCTATTAAAAATTAAGTTACAAAAAATAAACTCGAACTTGTTATTATATTAAACAGTTTTAGCCCCAAACAGTTTTTCACATATACATCAGTTTCGGCTTGTTATGGATGTCCCAATATTAGATGTTGCAGTGGAATCACCTACATTCAATTTTTGGAAAGTATGTTGCACTACGATATTTGTAAATTTTTAAAAGAAGTTTATTTATTTTGCTATTTTTATTAAATATACAAATTTTGTTTATATTGTGTTCTTTTCTTTTAATTCTTTGTTTTTGTATCCAGAATACAAACCTAATTTTAGTGAAGTTTGTTGTCATTTTTTTTTTTGTTTTGTTTGTTTGTTTTGTTTGTCCATAAAAGTATCCACACATTTAACGTTTTAAACTTTCACTTAAATATACAATTCTTATGTTGCTGAATTTGAATAATTGGTAAAACAAGAACAACTCTGTGATTAACTTAAATGTTTTGTTTGGGGCCCGTCTTGAATTAAGGAAATTCGTTTAAAAATGTTGCGATACTTGCAAATAGAATTGGGGAGCTTGAAGGTAACCGGAAATGCTATAGAGCTACAGAGATATACAAGGATTGGATTGGGTGTAAAAGCCACAAAATGTCGAGGGATATCAACTAGACTTAGGCACTAATCTAACAAAAGTGTGGCTGGCTGGCGGTAATCAGCAGAAAGGCTCTATAAGCATTATCAATTCGTTAACTAAATAGAAAATAACAAGCACTATCGAAAATACAATTAATTATATGGGGGAGGGGAGGGTAGGGGCCTCATGATATGGTTACAACTTTGTGTGGGCTCGAAGCGTCGTGTACTTTTGTATTGTTTCTGTTTGTGATGCCTGACCCGATATTCACGCTCAAATCAATCATCTACAGTACAGTATATAAGGGTCTCTCGTGGTCTCCACAGATAGCATATGTATGAATATAATGTTGGATTGTTTTGATTATACATCAACGTACGTATTTGTGTAAAGTTGCATTTATATAACTTGTATGGTAAAATGTTAAATAAGCATAAAATTTGTTCGAAAGTTGCTTGTGGTCTGCATTATTGTTAGTAGTTGCTTAACACTAGTTTATATGTATCATATAATCTGTATATATATATTTATATATATATTATTTGTAGGTTTAATTTAGTTTTTACTTTGCTTGGCTTAGGTGCTACTATGTATATGTCTGATTTTAGTTTCCGTTTATTTTATGTACTTTTTGTAAATGATTACATTTTATACACGTATCATAGCGCCGGTCGTTATTGCTCTTAATTTCTATACATACATGCGTCTCTTCTACACTTACAATCTAAACGAACTTGTTCCGCTTCCGTTTCCTGTTTTCCGTCTGTTTCTTCAATGAAAACATGGGTCCACCAGCTGCTGAGCTTGCTGCTGATGCTGCTTCGACTGTCAATCGTTCTTCACTAGATCAAGTCCTGCTGGGCAACTGCTGCATCATGCCACCCATCATCGGCGGCAGCACCGCCTTTGAATCGTCCCCAGCATGGAGTAGCCCACTCCGACTCCGACGCCTACGCCAACTCCCGTGCGGTCGTAAACGCTGCCGTGCGGAGCCGGCGGTGGCAGCAGGTGCGGTGCAGGGCGACTGCTGCTGTTGTGCCTGCAGACCGTGGGGTGGTAGGGCTGAAAGCTGTTCTGCTGCTTCTGTTGCTCGCTCACGAGCTGGTCACTCAGATGCTGCTCGTAGGCACCGCCGTAGACGTTGCTTCCGCTGCGCATGCGCCTCCGGCACCGTGATGTTGCTGCTGCTGCGCCTGTGCTGCTGCTGCCTGCTGCTGCCGTACTCCATTGGCGCGGGATTTGTGTCAATGAGATTCGTGAGTATGCTGCCGATATTGTTGTAGTTGTGCGGATCACGGCCGGGCTTTGCTGCTGCTGTTGTTGTCGCTGCGCTGCCTGTGCTGCTGCTGCTGCTGTTGCTGCTGAGGATAAAGCCAGGCGCCGGCACAGAGCTCATCAGGTCACCAGCGAGGGCTGGATCCTGTTGTTGCTGCTGTTGCTGCTGTTTGTTTACAGCTTGCTGTTGCTGTTGTTGCTGCTGTGCCGGCGGAAGCCCAGGAACTCGGCCGAGATGTAGAACTTGTTATCCTTGAGCTCCACCTGCTGGTTGTTGGGCGGATTGCCAAAGTTCATGTTGCTGCAGGGAACTGCTGCTGCTGTACTGGCGCAGGTTGCGGCGACTGCAGCCTCGCATGCTGGGGAATGCCTGATGCTGCTGCTGCAACTGCTGCCGCGGTGCAGCGGCGACCGCTGGTTGTGGTGCTGCTGCATCATCAGCTGATGCTATGGCGGTGAGTGGCGCGGCTGTTGCAGCTGAGGGATGCGAAGGATGCGGCGGATGGGGACTCTGTGGGGTGTGGCTGCTGCTGCTGGGCGTTGCTGCTGGGGCTGAGACTGCTGCTGCTGATACTGGCTGATCAACTGATGCTGCTGATAGCCACCAGCTGGACTAGCCTCGAAGTGAAATTGCCCATCCTGGCCGAAGCTGTTCATGCGCTGCAGATGCAGTTCTGCGGATGCCACTCGTGGCTGCGGCGGCGTTGGATGTTGCTGTGGCTGCGGTGGAGGAGTTGGATGTTGCTGGTGCAAGGCACCTGCTGCTGCTGCTGTTGCTGTTGTTGCTGCTGCTGCTGTCCCGGCTGCAGCTTGTCCGCATTAAAGCTCGGATTGTAAATGGAATTCTGCTGAGATTCACGTAATGCGATGGATGCCGTGGAGGACTGCGAGTTGAACTGATCTTGTTGCATGCACCCCGGCGTTGTGGACACCGGCGGCGGTGGCGTGGGCGTATTGCAGCGCCCTGCTGCTGCAGCTGTTGCTCCTGCCGCGGCGGCCACAGGCCTTTTGCTGGCTGGACCAGGCATGTGCTGGAGAGGTAAAGGGTTTCAGTTTATGTCACAGTTTATGATCTGAAAAGTATATATACCTTCTTCGTTCGCCCGAAGTGCTGCTTGCCCTTTTAGGAGGCGGCGGCTCGTTGCCGTGCGTCGTCTGTTTGTGGCGCACCAGATGCGTTTTCCACTTGAAGGTCTGCAGGGATATCAGGGGCATAAGTATTATATTGAAATTTTTCATTTATTTTATGGGCTCTCACCTGATCGCAATAGTTGCAACAGTGCGGACGCTCCTCCGAGTGCGAGGGGAGGTGCCTTTGCAGCGACTTGGCCGATCCGAAGCGCTTGCCGCACAGAGTGCACTTGCACTCGGACACGTCGACGTGGGCATTGCTATAGTGCTCCTTGAGCGCGGGATATGTGTAGTAGGACGAGCCGCACAGGTCGCACACATAGGGCCGCTTGACCTCGGTGTGCAGCTGCACGTGCCGCTCCAGGTTGGCCTTCAGCGTGAAGCGGTTATGGCAAATGTGGCACTCGAAAAGTTGTCGCGCTTGTGAACGCGGATGATGTGCTGGTACAGGGCGTTCTTCGACTGGAACTCCTCCCGCACACCTCGCAATGGCCCTGTCGGCCTTGTGGCCCGTCTCCTCGAAGTGCTGCTGCAGCTTCTTCTGCGGAAACTTCAGCCCGCATTCGCCGCAGGGAAATGCTGAAAAGAAAATCCAAAGTTAGACACCGATTGCCTGGGGTTGGGACTGGGTTGATGCTGATTCCAAGGAACTCCAAACACCGAACTCCGAACTTGGTGAAATTTACATTCACGGCGACTCACTTTTGATTTCCTTCTTGTTTGTGGGACTCCCACGGGCGTGAAACTGCTGCTTCCGCGAGTACGACTCCCCGCATGTCTCGCACACGAATGGAAACTCCTTCACATGCATCGTCCTGTTGTGAAGGATTACTTCCTGCAAATTAAACAAATTATTTCGTAAATAAATCCACTAATTCTTCTCAGTTATGAATTACCTCTAACGTATTTCCGTTGGGCTGTCCGCAGTCGTGACAGAAACCGGGATGCATCTTGTAGTGGTCCAATAGGGACTTCCTCTTGCGGTACGATTTGGGGCAGAGCAGGCAATTGTAGCTGGGCTTGTTCTTCTTGCTGCCGGGCGTCTGACCTCCGCTGCCGCCACTGCCGCTACCGTGCTGTGATGGCGGCGCCTGCAGAGAGGTGCTGCTGCTGCTGCCGCCATCGATCAGCTGCTGCTTGGCCGCCTCCAGCTCGTCCAGATCGTGTTCCAGATCATCGTCATCCTCGTCGGGCGACAGGTCATTGTCGTCCAGCTCCAGGAAGAGTTCAACTGGCTGCCGATGGGAGCAGTGTCTCCCAGATTCGACAAGGCAGCTAGAGCCGGCATTTGACGGCTGGCGGCCATCATGGAAGTTCCATGCTGGAAACCCTGCCCCTGTCCCTGCATCATCTGATGTTGCTGGTGCTGCATGCTCATGTGATGCTGATGCTGGTTCTGCTGCTGATGCTGTTGCTGCATCATCCCACCCATCATGGTCAGGGGATTATTGCTTGAGTTGTAGTGGTTTTGCTGCTGGTGCAGCTGAATCTCGCTGGCGTGACCCGAGCTGCCGCTCGGCATGATCACATTGGCATTGCCCAGGGCCTGGCCGCCCTTCGCATCCCTGTTCTCCAATGACACGGACATTGGCAGTTGGTGCGACGGCTTCAGGACGCTCCGCCTGATCCTGCGCCTGCAGCGTTAGTTGGGGACAATGCAGGCTGCCATTATTGTTGTTGTTATTAATATTATTATTGTTGTTGCTGATACTATTGCTTGACGTAAGGCCGTTGATCACAAGATTTGCGCTGCTGCTGCTACTTCTGAAATCAAAGAAGCCAAAGGGATTAGCACACACTCTAAGAAATAACATAACACTTTCCAGGGCTTGCAGGCGGTTTTATATTCGGTTCTAGACAGAACTCAACGGAATTAGTAAATTAATGAGTACAACTGTTATAAATTTGTTATACAACTGTTATAAACTCTTTTAAAAATACTTATCTTATTATATCTTCTAATTTCGTTTAAGAGGGCTACTCTTAAGATTTATTTTTCAAAATGCTTTCACCTGCCAGCCTGGGTAAGTAAGTAAGATTTCCATGACAGCAAAGGATACTCACAGGTGATGCGAATGATGACTATTGTTCTCCAGGACCACCCGCTGCTGATGCTGATGCCATTCCCATTACCGGCGCTCCTCCGCTGCTGCTGCTGTTGCTGCTGTGTCCGCTGGCGCTGTTCACACTGTCCAGGACACTGCCCGCGCCAGCCAACATGTCATCGGTCTCGAGCTCCATCTCCAGACCATCGATCAGACGTCCCGCGCCTACACCCTCGTCAATGAACTCCTCGAACTTCATAATCTCTTGGGCAGCCGACGACAGCTGCGATTCCGTTTCCGACTCCACCCGGAGTCGCCAAACGAGATGGCCGGCAGCTGATGGTGCCGCTGAATCTCCTCCAGCTGCTGCTGCTGAATCTCCTCCAGCTGCTGCTGATGCTGCTGCTGAATTTCTCCCGCTGCTCCTCCGGCTGGATCTCTTCCACCTGCTGCTCACTTTGCTTCATCATGCTGATCAGCTGACGGCGCCCCGATGACGGCGCCACTCCTCTAGTCGCTGCTCGCGCAGCTCCTGAGGACTCGCGCCGAGGGCGTGGTTCCCAACAGGCGTCCGTTCACCACAAAGTTCTCGTAGAACTGCCGTAGGAACGGCTTGTGGTGCTGGCTGAGCGCCATGCGCAGCAGAGCCCGGAACTGGGCCTTGAAGGCCCGCTCGCTGAACTCGCCGGTGCTGTGGTGATAGCGCATCGTGTACTGGCTGTCCTCGTGGAAGATGTAGCCCTCCCAGCCGGGAGCGTGCCTCTTTCCGCCGCACACTCGTCACGGTCAGGTGCATGTTGTTGGTGCTTCCTCTTGACCAGCTTGCCGTCGCTGCTGTTGCTGTTCGTATCTTCGGCCAGCTGGTCCTGGTCCTCATCCTCGAAGGTAGCCGCATACTTCCGTTTGACCAGCAGGGAACTTCCGCTGTGGATGAGGTCCAGCGGATCGCCGGGGCCTAGGGCCAGGGCGTCCACATTGTTGCCAGCATTAAACTGCAGGGAAGACGAGTTTTGGGTGTCAGCATCGTCAAGGAAGTCCTCTTCCTCTCCTCGAGGCACAGGAACTCCTCCTGCAGAGGATCTTCTCGAAGTTCTGGTTCAGATCCGTCGATCCCGCCTCATCCTCGTCGTTCTCGCGCTTGATCTCCGCCTCGCCACCGGTTCCCGGTTCCTCTTCTTCTTGGCGGTCAGCAGCAGCTGCAACTGCTTCGTCCTCGCTATCTCCGGCTGCTGAGCCCCGCCGCCACCTCCGTCTCCTCCGCTGTCATTGGCTGCAGCTATGTGACTGAACAGATTCCTGACGACTTGGTCGCAGGCCTCCGGATATTTGCACTTAAGAGTCTGCAGCAAGAATTGAATAGCATCGCACCGCAATGCCGTGTTGAGGCTGTCCAGTAGATTTAGTGACTGATCAACCTGAAAAATAATAAACAAAGAATAATTAATTAAAATTAAAATTCAGGATAAACAAAGTCTGAAAATTACACTTTGATTTAAACTAGTTCATTAAACGTAATGTTTTATAATGATAAGCTTTTTATATTTCCATTTCCGCTTTGATAAAGCGGCATCATTCCCGAACATCAGGTCACACTATTAGTCCCAGATAGCCATCTGTCCGAAACTGGTAGAGACCAAGTAAACTTGTTTTCTCGACGCCTGTAATTTATCTGAACGATAAAAATCAGCAATCATTTAATTTAAGTAAATGTTCAGTTATGTATAACTTTTTTTCTAAGATAAAACCAAAATAATATTGATTATGGCCTGTTGTAAATAAACTCTATACTCTATAATGATGATAATGATTTTATATTATTTCGATTTAAGTGAGGTTTTATTAAGGGAGACACCTACTGTATAATTTTGAAAAAAAAAAAAATTTCATATTTTCAAAGTTTAGATATTCAAAAATATGTCATTAAATGGATTTTTCAAAATTCCTATTATTTCATTAGTTAATTGTTATTTTATCTATACATTTTTCTAAGATAAAACCAAAATATTATTGATAATGTTGTAAATAAACTGTATACTTAATGATAATAATGATGATAATGATTTTATATTATTTCGATTTAAGTGAGGTTTTATTTAGGGAGTAATCTACTGTATAATTTTGAAAAAATTAAAAATTTTTATTTCATGTTTTCAAAGTTTAGATATTCAAAAATATGTCATTAAATGGATTTTCAAAAATTCCTATTATCTCATTAGTTATAGCCGTTTTACTGACGTGGCATCGGTTTCGGTCCGACCGCTACAAAAACTTTGAACGCGTTTTTTCGAACCTACTTTTTTTAAACTGGAGGTAAGGATACCTCGAGTTTTAATAAATTGATTTACTTCAAATTTAGAGAGGATATTCTCTAAACATCGCTTCTTCTCGTGAACCCAGCCCAAAACTATAACTTCTCATTTAGTGTTTTTTAAAAATTCGGAATTGTAAAAAAACGAGAAAGAAAGCTAACTTCGGTAAACCGAAGTTTATATACCCTTGCAGTCAGCAATTGGATCATTGAAAATCGATCCAATTTGGTAATGTAAAAAAAAATGTCAAATTATGTAAATTTTGTAAATTTTACATTTTACATGTAGAATTTTACATTTTCATATAAATTGACCGATCCTTCTATGGCAGCTATAGATATAGTTGTCCGATCTTAATGAAATTAAAACCGTAATTCTAGAACTATAAACGACTATATCTCGAAATTTATAGAAATTCGTTGGAAAACAGAAAAATTAAAAATTTTTACATTAATTTCGCCATCATTCCTATGGCAGCTATAGGATATAGTGGTCCGATTTCGCCGTTCCGACATATATACGTGCTGAAGAAATAAGACTATGCTGAAAATTTCATCCCGATAGCTCAAAAATGAGAGACTAGTTCGTAGAAACCGACAGACAGACAGACGGACAAGACGGACAGATGACAGACTGACAGACAGACGGACAGACAGACAGACGGACATGGCTAGATCGACTCGGCTGGTGATGCTGATCAAGAATATATATACTTTATGGGTCTGAGATTCTCCTTCACTGCGTTGCAATATCATGGCAAATTATAATACCTGCAAGGGTATAAAATTAAAAATATAACAAAATTTTAAACTGCCACCATATAAAAAATTTTTTTAAACTTATCCAAGGGTTAAACGATAGTGGCATCTATAATAAATAGGAATCCGTCTGTTTTTCATGTTTTACATCACCAGGAGGGTTGGAATAATGCACGCCACGACACCCTCTTTTTTGACACCCCACTTTGACTGCTCAAAACATTGTCAATTTTAATTATTTTTAAAATAATTTTTGTATGTAATATTAAAACAAATAACCAAATGATAACAAAATTGATAATCAAAATATTTTTGTTTCCTTTGTACAGCGCTTCTAAATCCGGTAAAAACTCATGCCTATACAGTAGAATACTGCCTTAATGAAGAATTCCCTCAGAGTTTGACTATTACCCCGAAGAATTGCAGCTGATGTAGTTATTTGGTCTCACTGTGCTTAAATTATTGCGCTAGTGGAAATAAATTACCAACTTCCGCTTGAAGTCGACCATTTTCACGGCAAAACAACAAACTGCGGAATGTGGTGGGTGGGAGAGATTCGCAGGGTTGCCACCTTAATACGGGACATTTGTGAGTCCCGCTAAAGGCCCAATTAGAATCGTCATTTGTTTCAATTAAACGACCAAACTCTCACACAGACACACACAGTCACAGTGCTAGGAATAACTGTCGTCAAACACAATTACTGATTATGATTTTCCAAACAATTTAATGCAATTAGAGTAGGAGAGCTGAAGAATGAGATTGGAAGAGAGGAGGAAGAGAGAGCGTGCGCTTCAATGAAATGAAACGTAGACAGCACGGCGACAGCGACGTCGGCAGCGCTGCCCGCGCAAGCGATTAGCAGCAAACACACACACAGAAATAGCGAACGAAGATGGCGAAAATAGAAAAACAAAAACAGCAAAAGCGGAGGCAGAGGCAGCGGCAGAGACATTAAAACAGCGCACAATTTGTGCTACTTTTCCCCATTCCACAATGTTGCTATTATGTATGTATGTATGTGTGGTGTGAGCGTGTGTATATTTGCAGCGAATTTGTAGTTGTTACAAACACAATGTGGAGCTCTGCCCGCAGCTCTCCCACCACCCATCCACCCACTGTGCGCGCGGGAGGGGGAAACAATAGGAACAGCGAAAGGGCAAGGAAAAAGGGAGAGGGAAGAAGAGGCAGCACAAGTAAACGACGACGCAAGTTTAAATAGCTCTAAAAACAAAGATACCCTACATGTACGAATTCATATTTAGAACAATAACAAGTGGAAAGCTACAGTCGAGTGTGACCGACTGTGAGATACCAGTACCCAAAGCATTGTGGGTGAAATTAAACAGCCCATGAACATGGAAAAAGAAAATGTTGTCAAATTAAGACAAATATTGCTAGAAACATGTTGAGCAACACTCAAAAGAAACAAATGTTTAGGAACAATAATGATGATGATAAATATGAAGTTATTAAACAATAAATGCTTTCACACTCTCTTGCTCAATCGCACTGCTTAGGAATAATTTCGCGTGTCTGAGCACTTAGCTTTTGAGAGAGATGTTGAGAGTGCCAATGCGTGTTGCTTAACATGTCCCTAGCAACATTTGTGTTTTTGGGTGTTGCTCAACATGTTTCTAGCAACATTTGTCCACATTTGTCAACATTTTCGTTTTTCTATGTTCATGTGCTATTCAATTTCACCCACAATGTTGGGTTGGTATCTCACAGTCGGTCACACTCGACTGTAGCTTTCCCACTTGTTTTTCTGTAAACATGTATCTAGAGTTCATACTACTTTTTATCCACATAACCCATGCAAAGATATAAAGGACCATAAGTTGGGAACGGTAATTTTCCTTTTCATTTTTGTTCTCAGTTTTACACAATTTTAGAAATATAACTTAGAAGAAAATCAGAAAAGGCTTACCGTTAAAGACCATGTATCAAAGTTATATTAAAACAAGAAAGAAAGCTAACTTGGGTAAACTGAAGTTTTATACCCTTGCAGTCCGCAATTGGATCATTAAAAATCGTTCAATTTTGGTAATGTTGAAAAAATAAAATTATATAAACTTTGTAAATTTTACATTTTACATGTAGAATTTTACATTTTATGTAAATCGACCGATCCCTTCTATGGCAGCTATATGATATAGTTGTCCGATCTTAATGAAATTAAAACCGTAATTCTAGAACTATAAAAACGACTATATCTCGAAATTATGTCCGCCAAGTTAAGCAACTTGGAAATTAAAACTTTTGATTATACAAAAATTTGCCGCTAATTAGTTGCAAATTAGTTACGGGAAAAAATTTGTTGCAAAATTTTTTAGTTTTTTCTAGATGCCCTGCTAAGTTAACTTCAAGTTAGCAGGGCAACTCCAGAAAACTTAAACTTTTTCAAAATCTCTTTACCCAGAATTTGCCGGTAATTATTCGCTAATTAGTTACGAAAAGAAACATTTTCTTGCTCAAGTTTTTATATTTATTTTTAAAACACAAAGTTTTAAATGTAAAGTTTATATCAACTTAAAAGGGCAACTGTAGAAAACCATCACATTTCCAAAATCTTGTTTGCTCAGAATTTACCGCTAATTATTCGTGAAAGCATAAAATTTGTTGCTCCAGCATTAATTTTAATATCTTAAAAGGTGTTTTGCTATATAAACAACTTATATTGGCGGGCTTCTCTGTTAGTATGTTAGGAAAAGTGGCAACGCAAGCAAGTTCCTACGCGTGTTAGAGTGTTTGTGTGTGTATGGTTTTGCATAGGAATTAGGGTGTCAATTGTGCAACAAATTTTTTCCCGTAACTAATTTGCAACTAATTGGCGGATAATTATTGTTTAATCATAAGTCCTATTTTTAAAATGGATGGATATAAAGAAGTCACACTAACTTCAGGAAGCTTTACGGCGTGTAACAAAATTCAGTCAATAACACTTTATGATGATTATGATTTATGATAGTTATCCTTAGCAAGAAAGAGGTTCTCTAGCAAGAGCTATTAAATTTGGAGAAAAATTCTTACAGATTGCCCGCAGATCAATTTGATTGAGGGTTAGAGCTCCGTCTGATATGATCTAAAATTTAACTTGTTTATTTGCTTAGTTTTTAGAACTTTTATTTTTCAAATGTATCGAAATAATCGGTTGTAAGATAGACCATTAGGGCTCACGGCGTCGATGAAAATGTCAATGTCTTCTAATTTAAAGCAAAGGCTTTGGGTTTCAAGTATCTTACAGTTGAGCACACTGGACTTTTACTCGTTGTTATCAATCGATTGTTATTATAATTACATAATATTTAGCTGCTTTTAAGATATTTTTATGTAAATTAAATAGCATTATATTATATTTAATTCCGAAAAATATTTAAAACGATTATGACAACAGTTATGCGAGTTCTACAGACTTTGTAAGAGCAATATTTTATTTGCATTTGTAAGACCATATTTTCGTAAAAAATCGAAGCCTTGTAATTAATGGAAATTCTGGAAAAGTACCAAATGGCCATACATCCAGTCTTAGTCAAATATATGTCTGTATGTAAATATATGTTGCTCATAAATAACATAAATATAGTTTATTGGTCTGAAATGTTATCTTTTGCTTCTATTCATTAAGAGGATATACAATTAAAATGGTTTAAGGACATCATTTAATATTTTTCCTTTGGTTTGCGAGGAAAATCCACGTCGAGTACGTTCTACTGTCGTAATTTATGTATACTTTTACAAACAATAACCTTAAATGAAATATGTATTTATATTTCTGAGCTAATGAAAAGCAAGCAATAAATTTTACAAAGTTTATTTGAAGGGGTTAAGCTCTATACACTTTTAGATATTTATGTGTGTATACATGTTTATAAAACGAGTATAGCAGCAGCGTGTTCTTCAGACCCTACTTTCTCCCAGTCAAACTGTTTTTAATCAATCAACTTTAAATAAAATACAAAACGGCAATAGTTCACAAAAGATTTTAAGCCGAAGCTATTAACCGATATTTAATATATTATCTACCGACTTCATCCGACTGGCAACGCTGCGATTCGTGCGTTTTATTTGTCAATAAAGTTGTTGTAAATTTAGATGGCAGATAACGCAAACTTTTACAAGTACGCGCACACACATGGATGCATTTATAAACTTCTTTAAACTTTGTTCGAATGAATGTGAGGCAAGAGATAGAGGGCAGTAAAAATAACGGGATAGGCGAAGAGAAAAATAGCTTAAGAATGTAAAATGCAAGGAAATAGAATGTCATGTTTAATTAGACTTTATGTAATCTAATTAAATTTTTATCAGTATGTGTGCTTTTATGCTCATATCTGTGTACAAACGCATAAGGCCAAAGTAATAGGTAAGCCAAAATGACAACTTTCTCACGTCCATGGATATAACAAAGCAAAAATGATCTAAAAGCTCCTTTTAAAAGAAAAGAAGATAAAGGATTCGTAACATTTTAAAGCTATTAAGCCATTAAGCCTGCTGTTACATACATATGTAGATACATATGCATAAATACAATTCCAATGATATACAATATAGTGGCATGAGTGCTAATACAAAATTTTATACAGCTTTACGGTTTCTTATTAATCGGCATAATAAAATACCAATAAAAAATCTAAAAATTACACTGAGTACTATTTGTACAAGAATAAAACCAATATCCCAGCCTGAATATTGTAGAAAAGTGTAAGCACTTTTTAAAAACAACTGACAGCATTATAGAACTTTGTTGGATAAAATGTTATTAGTTCAGTTAAGTTGTTTCTTTCAACTTTTAGAAACACTATGTATGTAGCTATTAAATAAAATAATTTGTAATCATGATAATAGGATGCGCCTATGCATATCTACTTCTCTACTTTATTAAATATCTTTTTTTTTGGATTTAACTATTTTCGCCAGTGTAAATTTTGGCTTCTCAAAATAATGAGAGCTGACCTCAATCAGATTAACATGGTGATCAAGAATATATACATATGTATACATTATGGGGTCGGAGATGCTTTCTTCACTGCGTTGCAAACTTCTTGTTAAAATACCCGGCAAGGGTAAGAAATGGGGAGCGAACAGCATTGTACACCTCAGCTTAGTTAATTAATCAACAAATTACTATTTATACTGGAAGAGTTTGCAAGGATGTGGAAAATAATATCGTATTTGGAGCTTCAATGGTACAAAATGCACTAAACTATCCACTTAAGTTCGAAAAAAGCCAAAAATCTACACATTCGCAAACCCAGATCCTAAAAACTTTTCTTTTATTTCTTTATCTGTAAACAAATAATGAACTAATCATTAATGCAACTATACAAATAAACAGTAAACGATTAAAACAATAATTTAATATCCCAATCATACTGATAGGTCGTCAGAAAAATATTCAGACATCCTGTGGTTGAAGGAAACTTAAAGTGTCTCTCTATGATGGAAAAGGTTTTCGTTAGTATTTCAGAATAATTCAAAATAATGAATTTAGTTAAAATAAAGAGCCGGTTTCTACCCTCACGCAAACTGCTTAATAGCTATCTGTCCGGAACAGATAATAAAAAAAACTTATCGTAAAGCAAATCAAATTTTTATTCCTCCAAAAACTAATCTAAACGTCAAAGAATAAAATAGCTCTTTTAACTGTGCTGTTAACTATCGATAACGGCTTAAAGGCACAAAAGAGTGCTGTAGGGCGCAACAACATGGTTGTTTTGGTTACCGTAACTAAGTCTAAGGAGTCGGGTCCCGGTTAAAGTAAGCTCTCACAACCGGCAGACAACAACATTTTCTTAGCCGGGACTTTATCTGGCCGCGAAACTTCGACAGGGAGGATAGAAACTTGCCCTAAATACTGAGAAATGAGAATAACGGGTTAGGCATTCTTTTTTTACTATAGACCAGGTCCAATACATTGAGTCAAGGAGATCATGGATTGTTTTAAGAAAGGAAGTCGGTGAAAAGAAAATCATTAATGCTTCTGAACAATGCAAGATAGTAAGAGCTGATTAAAGCAATAAAATTGGAAAATTGTATGCCATGGCGCTGTGATGTATTTATTAATTGCAATAAATCCTGGTAACACAGTTTTTTCTAAATTTTTTTACAGTTATTATTTTAAGTACCACTGTATGTGTGGAAGAACATGTGTGAGAAACTGAAAAATTGTGTAGATATTTCGTTTTGGGCAATATTTGCAGCAGGGTATGGCACATTCGGTGGGTCTAGGTGATAAATGCCTCTTCCATCTTGATTTATTCCGCTTTAGTTGCTGCACAGAAATATTTAGTTCGTTTGCAATTGTTATGTACCTGTTCATAGCACACATAAAGACCCAAAGAGCTATCTTCGAAATACTTATGTACACATGAGCACACCGTACGAACATGCATATATGTATATACTCTTTAGTGTTCAGATGGGTGAAACGCTGGGGTGGCAAGCGGTGGCCGGGGATGACGTTGGCTGCATTTTAGCAAAATTTATGTTATACATTTCGTGAGCTCCTTCTCCCTCGCACTCAAGCACACATTAAAGCTCTCAAAGTGGAACTCACACAGCCATACACACATACACGTACGTCCAAATAGTTGTACTAATCAAATAAAAATAGCATTTACATCGCCCGCTCTTTCCCTTTTTCAGAGTTTTATTAATGAAATTGGCACAGCAAAACACAGTGGAAAGGATAGGAAAGGAAAACATGTCGTAAACTCAATTAAGAGCGATAAAACTTTAATTGAGTTACTGCAAAACAGAATTAATTAAAACCTAAAACAACTAGTAACCGAGAGAAAATTTTATTTAAGACCGAGTGGGAAACTTAATTGAGTGTTATTCGTGGCGCGACGTTGAGTTAATTAAAAATCATTTATTTTAGTTTAAATGCATTTAAATCGCTGAATTTAAATCTTATTAACGGTGAAATTAATTAAAACGGTGCCCCACAAAAGGCAACAGAAAACTTGCTCCACTGTGCGGCGCTGTTTACTATTCTTCTTCTTCCACTTGTGCTTTGCTTCGTACATTCGTACTCGATTGGCCCTCTCGCTCGCACCTGCATGTGAAATGCCTCGAATTTATATGCATGCAAGAGGAGGAGAGAACTCCTCATTCTCTCCCCCTTCCGCTTCCTCCCACAAACACACAAAAACAACAATACAAACACACAAAACGGAGGGAGAGAAAGAAATACAATCATACTCTTGCTCTTGGGGCTCAATTTTGGATTGTTGTTGTTGCTGCTGCTGTTGTTGGCTGTCGGATTTTGTAGTATTTGTAGTATTAGTATTTATGTAAATGTGCTGGTGTGTTTGTGTGTGGATGAAGTAAATGTAAATGTTATAAACTAATAAAATAAAATAAATATTTTCTCAAAAATAACGAAGGAAAACAAAACAAAAGTGAATAATAGCAATGATGAAATGGGTCGAAAAGTGGGGAGTAGCAGGCAAAGCAAAGCAAGGCAAAGCGACGGTGAGGAGGAGAAGAGGCGGAGAAAAGGAGGAGGTGGGGAACTACACCATTTTAGAGGCAAATAGAAAAACAAAAATAACATTATGTGGCGGCGAAAGGGGAAGAAAAGGGGAGAAAGAGAAGGCGGACGAGGAGGAGGCAAATGGAAATGGAAATGGGGTGGTATGGGTTTTGCCTTTGAATAGGGATAGGGTGGAGTGGGCGGCAGAGAAGGGCGGGATGCGGTTGGGAGATGGAGCAAAAGACTCGGCGGAAGTTCAGTGTGCGTGTGTGTGTGCTGGTGGGTGGGAATTGTGCAAGAAGTGATTGGGGATGGGTTGGCTTTAAAGCTTTTAAAATAATAAAGCAAACACAAATAGAGGGAATTTCAGAACCACCCTTCCGCCGGCTACACTTAGCCGAATAATACGCGATCAGCCCGGCCCTGCCCTCCACATCGCGCTTTCTTAATCAAACTCAAGTTGACCGCAATTCCCGCTCAAACTCAGCAGCGTCTCTTTGTTTACCTCAGGTGCTTCGCATTTCCAATTGGAGCGCAAAACTAATTTTTTTTTTAATCGGGACGACCTTTTCACACTACAGCAACAACAATAAGAACGACAAGCAACAACAACAATAAATACGGCCAGTGCACACTGTACTTCACTTCATTTGTTATCTGTCCTCCACCTCCTCTTCTATCGCGCTCTCTCGCTCGCTCTTTCTATCTCTTTCTCGCACTGCCGCTCTCTTTCTTGCCTACGCATTACACGTTGTTTTGCTGCTCTCTCAATTAGACAGTCACGCACACAAGCACACCAATTCAGCTGCTTGTGTATGTGTACTTGATATCATGATGGTGATGAAGAAGAAGAAGGAGGGGTGACGGTAATGGTAAACATTATTTAATTACCAGTAATTTAAAATCCAACTGTGTAGTTTTGTTATCCATTTTGTTGTTGGTTTCTGCATTTGGCTGAATTTTATTTATACGTTTCACTCTCACACACACACAAACACGCGCGCACAGAATCTCACTCGCTCACATGCACACACACACGGCCAGGCATTTGTGTGCGTGTTTTATTATTTCGATTTTTCTTTAGCCCGTGCTTCGTTTTCTTCTTACTTCGCTGTGGCTCTCTTTTTGTGTTATTCCATTCTCCTCTCCTTTGCTTTTAACTTTTCGTACGTCGCTCTCGTTGAATATTGACAACATTGAGAAATTCCCATTGGTTTTTTCACATTTTCCGCTTTCGCATGGATGCTTATGGGATTTTGTTATTGCATAAAGCGAACACATGAAATATTTAACAACCGTGCACTTATTTAGAGCTCTTTCTGCTTGCAACTTTCTGTGGCACGCACACATACACGCGCGCTCACTGCTACTGCTGCGTATGAAAACGTTTTCCCATCCGTTTTCCACGCGCTCGCCGCTGGGTAAACTCTGTTTTCACAAAAGCCCTTCGATGAAACCGATAAATTATTAGTTTAACAGTAAATTTTGCATTTTTGACAGCAACAGCAAATAAAAAGCGACGGAATTTTCTCAAAATGTTTTGTACGGTATTTTTTAGTGACTGGCCAATAGCGGCCATTTTAGGACGTTTTTCCATTACCCTGTGACGCAGAATTGAGAGCCTTTGACGCTGGTGTGAGAAGTGAGCATGAGTGTAACCAGGTCACAAAGGGCAATAAAATACTAACATGTGGAAAGTAATTGTTAAACTAAATTCATACTTCATTAAAGTTTATTTAAACAAAACTTTTCTACATTGAATTGTTATATTAACGAAGTATTTACTTGCATATAATTCGATACATATTAGTATAAAATCACAAAAAAGCAATTACAAGTTTGCACCCATATGGCAACACTGTGCACAATGATTGTTTAAAAATTTTGAGCAATTTTAATAAAACAAATAAAATAAGAAATCAAATATTTGTGGTTTTGAAATTTTATTTCACACTCCTCGAATACAAAAATCAGTAATTATGCATGTAGCTATCCACCAGTAATCAGAGAGGCGGTTTTAGGGCTTGGCCTGTTGCTTTGACTGCTTCTCTTTCTTGGCGGCCTCGGCCTCCGCTTGCAGCTTGTTGTATTTCTCGATCAGCTTTTCCACGTCGGGCTTCTCAAGGACACTATAAACAGTGGTGTTGTCCACACGCTGTAGCGTGGCCATCTCCACCTTTTCGGGCGTCAGCTTGGTGGTATCTAGGGTCATGCTTAGTACCTTGACGGCCAGGTCCTTGGCATCCTCCAGTGTCAGCTTCACGTTCTCCTTGTCGGCCAGCTCCTGCTTCAGCATTGAGATGGCGGCTCCGAAGTTGTTGCCGATACAAGTGGCCTTCCAGCCGCCGTAGTTGCCGCTGGGATCTGACTGGTACAGCTGGTAGCCATACTTGTTATCCCAGCCCATGTAGAGCAGTGAAACGCCGAAGGGCCGTTTGCCGCCGTACTGAGTGTAGGCCTGCTTGATGTCGCACAGGTGCGAGACGAGCTGCTCGCAGGGAATCACCTCGCCGTAACTGAACTGGTAGCGCTGGGCGATCAGGCGCAGCTCGGCGGTCAGCACATTGGCATCGGAAGTAATGCCCGCCACGGAGCAGACCATATTCCTGTGGGCGAAACGATATCATCAGTATTCAACTTAAGTCATTAACTAGGTTTCTAAAGTTATGTTAAAAATGTCTTTGCAGATAATTTATAAAGCTATTTGCTTTAATTATTCTCCACAGAAGTTAAAACCTCGTTAAAAGTTAGTCAGGACTCAATTTTAATTGCAGTCACCTACTAATCGACGAGAATAATAGTCAGTCACTAGCGAAGAATATGAAGTTTTCACAGGAACTTAAAAACGAAAACATAATACCGGTCCAAGAACATTTAACATTGGAAATAAATGTGAAATAATAAAAATCCTGAAATTAATCATAGCTCGTTGCCTAAGACCCTGAACATAAGCTCTCATTGTCTTCCTGCTACATCCTTAACTCCCCACTCCGAAGCCGGGAATCTAGACTGCCTACTTACTCATTCAGACGGTATATTTTCTCCGATGGAATGGCGCTGTCCAGCAGTTTGTTTGTGCTGCGGCACTCGGCGGCGAGGAGGATGCCGTCCTCGGCCAGGATGCCCAGGCAAGTACCGGCGTGAGAAATGGCCTCCATGGCGTACTCTACCTGGTAGAGGCGGCCCTCCGGCGAGAAGATCGTGGTGGGAATCATAGCGGCGCGCCTAGCAAATGAGACACTTACAGATTAGCGCACTCGTCAACTTTAAGGAAGCATTTCTGCTGATCGGTTAGTACTTACCATTTTTGCCAAATATATAAATTTACAAGTTTGTTTTGCAAAACGAACAGAAATTACTTGTCATTGAGTGTAGCAGAAGTGTGCCCAGCGCTTTTTTCGTGCTTAAAACTAAAGCGCCCCGAAAAAATGGCCGGATAGAGCACACATTTTTGACATGTCGTCGAACGGTCAGACTGAATACCCGGCGTGAGATGCGTTTTACATGTTTTTTCATGTAAATCGACATTTTCTGCAGTTGAAATCTGGTGGAGCTTATGCTCGCCAGTTTGGGTCTGGCCCCGTCACGATTTCCAAAATGAAACCCGGGAAATGAGCGAAAAGCTGGCAGACAAAGATGAGAAAGCCGGTCCCAATAGTGCTGCCAGACTGTTAGACCGCCCGCTGTTGTCTTTTTTCAAAATGTGTTCATGTTTCTAGAGAGCTTAAACTATCGTATTTGCAGATATATATATCGCAGAGCTGTCGGAACTGTGGAAGCCTGAGGATGACTTGCCCTTATTTTGCAGGCACAGCCAAAGACTCCAGGGGAGCAGGAACCGTTCTCATCTTTTATAAGACTTTTAGATAGGTTAAATGATTTAAATATAGTTTTAAATAATCATTTTATTTCTCAATCAATTTCTCAAAATTGCGATGAAATTCGGGTTCAATCTCCAATCATTTTTCCCTTTCTTTTGGTATACGTGCATATCGGCACGCTTTCGTTGAGAGCCGCAATAATATTTTTAAGGTAGCCCCTATTTGTTTAGTCCCGCCAATTGTTTGAATTCCAATTAATATGTTTCCGACGGCTCAGGGAGCGACTGGTTCACGAACGGTTCCAATTCCGCTGCTCGCGCCTTCGTTAACGGCTATTTCCTAAGCCCCACTGTAAAGCGAATTTCTCAAAACCTGTCGGGACAATTTTAATAAAACTTTCCCCAAATATTCTTTATTCGATCCCCAATATCTCCATATACCATGCATATCGGCACGCGATTTGAAAGTAGAGTTATAGGACTTCTAATTTTTGATGCCTGTTTTTGTATGGGAGCTTTTCATAGGTTGGCCCACTGTTGGGCAATTTTCTAAAAAACTGTCGTTGGAATGCCCCCAAACCAGGCTTACCGTGCATTGCGGCTCATCCTCTTTGGGAGGAGCAGTTTAAAAAAAAGTGGGGACTCGATTTTTCCAATGGATATTTAAGGAGCCGGCGGGTGCCAAATCCGCCCCAACCCAATAAAAAACATTAGTTAATTAAATTCTTAACAAGTAGGAACTTTAGTTTGTTCGATTAAATGCTTTATTTACGAAATAATTCAAAAATAAAAATCCCCCTCCGTGTTCCAATTCCCACCGTTCCGTTTCGACGCTAACTCACCGACGCTAATTTGACGGACATGTTTAGCAGACTGTTGTTCTCAACAGCTTCAATTCGACCCCATTTACATGTTAACCCGAAATTTTACGTCCATTTACTTGTTAAATTTGACTCTGTTAACCCGAATTTTGACAAAGCGCCGCTAAGTTCTTAAATGTAGATGGCCTTTAGAAAATCGAAGCGACCGAAAGGTGGGGTAATTTTATTTGCTTTTATATTTTCAAATTATTAATATTTTTATAATTAATTTTAAAATAAATGGTAAATATTAACAATTTTTGAATCCGCCGCGCTTGAATTTTATGTTATTCTTCTTATGTTATGTTATGTTATTCTCTCCCACGCGAAAGACGTAACGAGTTGGCAGTTTTTTAAACAGAGGTGGTATTTTTTTATCGTTTTTCGCTTTGCAACATTCCCACGTCATAATAAGATATTTCTTCTCTTAATTATTTGAATTTAATAGTTTTTTATTTAAATTTAGGGGGAAGACTGCATTTTTTGGGGGAAATATTGACTGTGAGATTTTTTAGAGGGAAAGATAAATTTTCATCTGGCAACACTGCTTGTGCAATTGTATTGGAGGACGCGGGAATTGTTTAACTTGATCATCGTTGTCATTCGAAAAACATGGGAGATCTGCTCAGCGTATGTACAATAACGCGTTTCGCATTCAATATTTAATGTATATTTTACCGGTCCGCTTGCAGAACTCCGAGTTTTTCAAAAGCTGGGCGTGGACAGCTCTAATCAGTGGATCCTCTACGATGAGCAGATGGAAAAGTTCTTTAAGTTCCTGTCCGAGAGCATTACGGATGTGAATATCCTCACAGAGCGACAGGTTCTGGAGCGGGCAGACATGCAGCACCGGGAGGAGTGGCTAGTGCATTGGATCGAGAGCAGAGGCTGCTGCAGATCGAGTCGGTGAGCCCGGGTCTTCTGAACTATAATCAGCAAGATGTTGACGCCCTAACCTCGGGGATCGAGGCTGTCAAAGAGGCTACGAGGGAGTATGCCACGCTGTTGGAAGACATGCTGTAAGGGATCAGTTTTATAAATAACTCACCATAGTTCTATGTAACCCATAACATGTTCTTCCAGAAACAACAAGCATTCGATAAATAACCACCTGAGCGAACTGGAGTGCGCTGCCTCCGAGCTTCAAACTATGGAGAAGGATTTAATTGCCGAGTGTCAGTCAAAAGCTAAGCAATTGGAGGAGCTGCAGCGTGAGAACTGCCGGCTAAGCAGCGAGGCCAAAAGGCCTTCACCTCTCAGCAGATGCCCCCGTCTTTATGCATCAGCTGCAACTGGAGCAGTATTTCAACAAGTGCCACTCGTTTATGCAATTCTTTACTCTGTATGTTAAGGAGAACTTTAAAATCCAGGACTATGACGAATTCCAGAGCGCAGAGGCAGATCTACTGCAGGAAAAGAACAAATTGGAGGACTTGCAAAACGGGTAGGCACACCAGTCGAGTGTCATGAAGAACGAACTTACTGTTGTATTCATTTTGCAGCATCCAGTATTATGCTCTGTCCTACATCAGGAAGAGGGCAAAGGCCAAGGCAACGCAGGCCCTCATCGATCAGCTAGACCTCAAGCAGATTCACTGCCTCAGCCTGGCGGACATGGGGCGAGAAATGCACGACCTGCAGCTACACAACGAGAACCAGCTGAGCATACACGACACCCTCTTTAGTGATCTCACCAACCACATCCAGCAGCACACCCAGCGGCGCATAGAGCTAGTGCTCTACGAGAACACTAAGCTAAAGTTGGACCGAGCGTTGCGGAGACACGAGAGCGACAGAAAGCTAACCAAAATCATATCGGATGCCCTGTCCAACGCAGAGTTGCTGTGGATTGCTATTCAGTTGGACTGCGACAAGAAACGCAATTGCCTGGACACCTCGGAGGAGCTTCGCAGTCAGGCCCAGGCCACGTGGCAGCGGGTTCAGACAATGCGCTCCGCCAATGCCAGCCACCAGGGCGTTTGTGCTCAGTTTGTGCAGGAGATTGGCCATTTGTTGTCGGCCCACATTGGGCATAGCGTCAAGGCTGGGAGGCCAAGGCTTGCCTCTTTGAGTACGAGAAGTTTGGACGCCTGCTCTCCTATTCCTTCCAAGCCATGCTCAACAGGAAGTCCTGCGTCACAGCGCAGGATCAGCTGTCCGAGCTGTGAGTTTCAAGTCTCTTCATATTGCCACTTAATGAACAATTTAATTGCATTTGTAGCAAGCGCCTGGAACAGACTCTCCGTCCGTTTGTCTACGACTCCCCATTGAGCAGCCCATGTTCGAGAATGTTCGGTATTTAAGCGGCATTTTCAATGTCATCCAACAGCATAGCCGCCTGGATGAGGCTGTGCGAACTCTGCGCACCGATTTCCACGAACACATTGTCGGCCGCATGGTAATTTCGTAAGTCGGCAGTAATAAACTTTATTGTAACTCACTTTCCATTCCAGGACAGGGATAAGCTTTGGCGCTATAGCGTGGTTCTATGGATCTGGTTCCTCACCGAACCGCAACGCATGATGTACGCCATAGAGGAGGTGAAGAAGGCAGCCGCGGGTGGGATCCGTCCTGGTGGCGGCCTGCATCGCAAATGAATTTAGTCGAATCTGGTCAGTAATCGAATTGTAAATTGATAAGAATTAAAAAAGACTCCACACTATGATGGTAATAATTAAAATTGTAATTTTTTTGTGTCGACAGTTGTGTTAAAATATTTAAATCTGTGCTGAAGCAATATTGTAATTGATGCCTGCCCAAAAAAGGTTAATTCAAATTTGAAAAGATTTTAAACAAATCTGAAAAATGAAAATAGAATACATTAATTTAGGAAATAAAATATACATTTATACAAAATGATTTGGTGTCTGCCCTGTAATTCATACTGTTTTTAATCATTTTATCAAGACACTTTATTTAGCATCTTTCATCTCATTGAATTGCGTGTAAATATGACTGAAAAGGGTTGCAGCTATCCTTAAGTGTAGAACCCTTCTCGAGGAGATGCTGGATTTATTAAGCAATGCGAAATTAATACAACGGTGACTTTAAGAGTGCCCCCAAACAGACACATTAATTGTTGCCAGCACGCGACGTCGTTTCCAAGCGATTGCCATTCAAATGCGACCGAGGAGCAACAAGTAAGGCCGTGAAACCTTGCTCGCCTAACCTAGAGAATCACTTTCCTTCGTCCAGACGAAGACAGTTGGCTAACAAATTGCAGAGCTCTCATTGGCTGCATCGGCTCGGGTCCGGGCCCGACTTGTTACGAACTCGAGTCCTGGCATATATAAAAGGACCAACTCTTCTGGCCGTGGTCCCAGTCGATTAACGCGCTTCGGAAGAGCTTTCCTTTATAATTCTTCGGTAATACAATTGAAAACGGTGAAGTGTTTGTGTTTTAAATCTTTAAAAGTGAAGCAGCTCTTTAATTGTTCCCCAAATACTTAAATCGGATAAAAGTATTTAAAGTTAAAGATGTGACGAAGGAAAGGGAACGGCGGGACACTCAAGTTTCAAGTGGATAATGATTCGCGCCCCATTACTCCTTATTGCGATTTGAATTAATTTCAAATTTCTATGTAGCCTAAGGTCTGAAAAACCAAGTGCTTTTGTGATAAATTCAAGTTCGAGGCGGAATTTCGGGTCAAAGCATCTGAAATTAAATCAGCGAAGAGAACAGAGCTGCTATTGAATAACTTTTGACATAATTCATGAATTAATTTGCCTAAATTAGATAAAGTGCTTTAAGAATAGCTTTTAAAGATTTTTGTAAAGAAAGATGATTGTGGAACTGTTTGTTTTATAATCTTTAATAATAAAAAAGTTCAGACAAGTGACTTTAAGTCTTATTCGTATTTTTGAATTATTCCCTAACCAGTCTCTTAGTTGAAAGCCCTTCGAAATGTTCCTACTCCGGGTCAGCATCCCTTTCTTCTTCCTGATGTCGACTGATTCCTTCAGTGTTCATCCCAATCCCAAGCGCAATGAGATCAGCTGGGACGAAGCGAACAAGGATCTTAGCCTGGATACCACGACTTCGATGTTGGGGTTTAACGGCAACGACTCCTTTGCCGAGGTCAGAACCTTCGAGAGAAGCAGGGATGCGAAATCCCATCAGCTTGCCAGGTTGAGTGAAATGGGAGAAATTGGCCAGATGCGTGTCTACAATGTGGGTGTTTTAATGGCATCCCACTTGGGTAAGTGTGCTTGTGGGGCAGTCGGTTCGAGAGCTGACGACCTCGCCATTGCCTGCAGATTCCCCCTTCGATCTAGAACGTTGTGGGCCTGCCGTGGACTTGGCCTTGGACCAGATCAACAAAGTTTTCCTGCGGCCGCATAATATAACTCTGCTGAAGAAGAAGGCAAGGTGAGTGCTTCGAATATTTCTTTCGATTTTGATCAGATGTTCGCAACGGATTGAATAAATTGGGGTTGTCTCTCCCCGATTATGTTGCTTAGGACATCAGTTCTTAAGTTACGTTTCTGGATCCTTTATCTTTACCGTAAGAACTCTAGGGATTAAAGTATTGAAAAGCATTACTTCCGTTTAAAGCCCCAGCAATTGTTTTTTATTGGCCAAAAGTTATTGCCTGAAAACGATATGTTTTTAAACAATAGAATAATTATTTTAAGCTTAAAAACCTTAAAATATAAAAGGTATCATTGCTTATGTACCTCAAATTGGGCTTTCTGTCTTAGCTACCCATCCTGCTCGGGTGCCCGGGCTCCTGGACTGGCGGCTGACATGCACTTCCAGGACGACGTAATCGCCTTTATCGGACCCGCCTGTGCGTTTGCCCTTGAGCCGGTTGCACGTTTGGCCGCTTACTGGAATACGCCTATTATAACCGGCATGGGAGATCAAGTAAGTGGACTCGCCAGATGTAATTCTGCAGTCGTGTGTCGAGCGGCGCAGCATGGGGGATCAGGTGAGAAGAGTCGCGGAGAGGGATTCTGCAGTCGCGTGTCGGGCGGCGCAGCACGCCGCTTTCAATTATGTGACCCCTGACTCTGCGAAATGCGGAAACTTAATCTTAAGCCTAATCCACAGCCCCCGACTCCACACCCACTGCCTCCACGCACAGCCAGAGGCAATCACATTTAGTCGCCTTAATTGTCGTGGTCGTACTCTTGACATTGCCAATTAAATGGCGTTCCGCTCGCTCTTTAATTTGCATTTAAGTTCGCCGTGTTATTGATAACAAATGACATTTCCTCCCACTCTCACCCCCACTCACCTGCTGCCAGCCGCCTTCCTCGGAGGGTGAGCTAACGGTGACTTCTGGAATCTTGGGACGGATCCACAGTGGAAGAACGAAAATACGGTAAGTATTTTCCTGCTTGGAATAAATAAGAGTTATTAGAGTGTTTTGAGCAGAAGGTTACTTATGCCTGTGCCCCTAGGGTACTAGCAACGACCAATATAGTCCATACATTTGAATTGCAGTATGCAAGCAATTTTTCTGCAAGCAACCAATTTACTTCCTTCTCTCTAGCACAAAATGGAGAGCGTAAAAATTTAAAAATATAATGTTCTGATGTCTTTGGTCCTAGGGTATTTATTTCGTCTATTTGAATCTCTCGATCCCAGGGACAATAGGAACTAGAGCTACCTTAGCTAGAAATACTCTAAGGGAAGCTACAGTTTGGAATTTCTGTGGATATAAAAAGGATGATAAACATTGTAGTTAATAGCTAATGAATTGGATTAGAACATGCTGAAACTGAGAAACATTGATATGTAGGGTGTTGTTCTACATGTTTCTAGTTTCAGTTGCACATTTTCTTGTGCATTTTTCGTCGTGTTAGTTTAAAGTTTTTGTACCAGGTGCCAATAACTTGAAATGCAAATAAAATATGTACATCTTTAACGCACATGCTTTGGGTATTGGATATCTTACAGTAAAGGACACACTTTCTTGTCTTGAAATAAGTCAGTCAAATCTTTTAAATATAAAGCGTGTCCCAATAATTAATAAACTAGTGGGAATATGTTTGCTTGACAGAAATGATTTTGGGAAAAACCGCTAGGTATGTGAGGTTTGGAATAAAATTCTTATGACACAAAATTAAACACAATTTTTTTTTCAGTCATTCGAAAAGCTTTACCAACCAATTTTAAAATAAGTTAAGTTTAGGCCAGACTAGAATCGAAACATGGAAAATGTATGAAATATAAGCAAAGGAGACAGATATTCTCTAAGAAATAGTCATTTCTTTAAACTTTGTCATCAATTTTGGTGTATTTCTCACTGTGTGGCTTAAACCATTCCTGGCTTGAGCAACGGGCTACTAGCCCTCTCGCTACTCTTACTCCTTACAGGGCATGTTCAAGGACAAGTCTAAGTACCCCACCCTCACCCGGATGTCCTATTGCCAGTGCCGGCTCATCCTTGTCTTCGCCAGTGTCTTCCGGCAGTTCAACTGGCGGCACGTGGCCCTTTTGGTGGACAGGTCGGAGCTCTTCTCGTGGACGGTGGGCAAGAACCTGGAGTACGGACTGCGTCAAGAGGGATTGCTGAGCTTCGTGCGCGAGCTGAACGGCAACGAGGAGGAGATCTATGAGAACTATCTTAAGGATGCTAGCATGTATGCCAGAGGTAAGAAGGAAGATAAATATATAAATATATAACTGATGAAGATACTTTACCACATCCGAATCGGAATTGCATTTTGTGACAACTTGGGATGCATTCGGATATTTATCTTTTATTAATAACCTCCTTTCGTTTTCGTTGCAGTTGTTATCCTGTCAGTGCGCGGAGTCTTGGTGCGAAAATTCATGCTGGCAGCCCATAGCCTGGGCATGACCAATGGCGAGTGGGTGTTCCTAGACGTGGAGATCTTCCAGAGCGACTACTGGGGCGACAAGGGCTGGGAGATGAAGGACGAGCACGACGCCAAGGCTCGCAAGGCATATGAGGCTCTGCTGAGAGTGAGCCTCCTGCAGCCGACCAGTCCAAAGTTCCAGGACTTCGCGGACAACGTGCGCGAGAACGCACTCTACGATTACAACTACACCTTTGGCGAGGGCGAGGAGGTCAACTTCTTCATCGGAGCTTTCTACGATGGCGTCTACCTGCTGGGGATGGCCTTGAATGAGACCCTCACAGAGGGTGGCGACATCCGGGATGGCGTCAATATCACAAGGCGGATGTGGAATCGCACCTTCGAGGGTATTACCGGCCACGTTCGCATCGATGACAATGGCGACCGTGATGCGGATTACTCCATTCTAGATCTGGATCCAATAAACGGAAAATTTTCCGTGGTAGCCCATTACTCCGGACTGCACAAGTAAGTGTACAAAATGTTTCATACTCTTGTGGTTATGATTATTATTCACAGGGAATACGCTGCTGTGCATGGCAAGAAAATCCATTGGCCAGGCGGACGGGAGGAGCCACCGCCGGATGTGCCGCCATGCGGCTTTTGGGAAACTCCCGGATTGCCATGGGAACGGTTAGACCCTTTGATGTTGTTCAAGCTTATTATTAATATCTGATAATTCCAGAGTCCACCATTATGTACTCCATATTCGGCCTGGCTTTATTCTTGGGCCTCGTTTTTCTGGTAATTTGTCTGCTCCAAAAGTGAGTTAAATTTATACAAATATTACGTGAAAAGTTGTTGATCTATCCCGGTTTTGAAAAGCGTTTTATTGACCTTTTTTGCTTAATAGAAACTTTTATTTTAGCTCTAATTTAATTTGTTACTTAAAGATAATTAATTGTTAATGATCTAGTTAAGAAATATTATTAAAAGACTCAATTATTCTCAATTTATCTGTTTTAGGCAGATGAAGCTCAGCAAGGAACTAAACAACATGTCCTGGAGGGTGCGACCCGACGACGTTCTGATCGAAATGGGCGGCATGTTCGGCTCCAAGGGCGGCCTGCAGCGCCTGGATGTAGAGAACATCTCGCTGCAGCAGTTCGGGATCCACTCGGGACGCGCCTCGATTGCCAGCTTCACCTCGCTGCCGCCGCAGGTGTACACGACCATCGGCCAGTTCAAGGGCGAGCGGGTGGCCATCAAAAGGTGAATGTCAAGAAGGTGGAGCTGACGCCGCAGCTGCTCTGGGAGATCAAGCAGGCGCGGGACGTGAGCCACGAGAACACGGTGCGCTTCGTGGGCGCCTGCATTGATTTGCCCCGCCCCACGGTGCTCATCCTCACCGAGTACTGTTCGAGGGCAGTCTCAAGGACGTGCTGGAGAACGAGGCCATCGAGCTGGACTGGAACTTCCGAATGTCACTCATCCACGACATCGTCAAGGGCATGAACTATCTGCATAACAGCGATGTGGCCGCTCACGGAAAACTGCGCTCCTGCAACTGCCTCATCGACGGGCGCTTCGTGCTCAAGATCTCGGACTTTGGGCTGAGCACGCTGACCACGCCCTCGGACTTTGTGCGGGATCAGAACTACTACCTGAGTAAGTTTAGGGGATGCGAGATTTAGGGATTTCTTGAAAACCACGAATCATTTTAGAGCTGCTGTGGATCGCCCCGGAGTTGCTGCCGCTGACCTCCATTCCTGGCTGCTGTCCAGCCACGCAGCGCGGCGACGTCTACTCCTTCGGCATAATTCTGGAAGAGATCGTTAACCGCGGCGGACCCTACCAGGAGGCGAGACAGCAGATGGACGTGCACACGATACTACACAAGGTGCGGCAGTGCAGCGGGTTTAGGCCGCTTATCAGGGAACGCGAGTGTCCGCCTGACTTGCTCGAACTGATGGAGAAGTGCTGGGCGGACAACCAGGAGGAGCGGCCCACCTTCTCAACGATACGCAGTAACATTCGCACCATAATGAAGTGAGTTTTGTCTTGGTTGGGATCAGGCATTATTACTTATTATTTAACAACCGCAGAGGCTTCTGTGAGAACCTGATGGACGACTTACTGAACCGAATGGAGCAGTATGCCAACAATTTGGAGAGTCTCGTGGAGGAGAAGACGCGACAGTTGAGTCTGGAGAAGCAGCGCACTGAGGAGCTGCTCTACCAGATCCTGCCGCGTCCTGTGGCCCAGCAGCTGATGGCCGGCGACCTCGTCGAGCCGGAGGAGTTCAGCAGCGTGACCATCTACTTTAGCGACATTGTCGGCTTCACGGAGCTCTGTGCCCGCAGCAGCCCCATGGAAGTGGTAAACTTCCTGAACGATCTGTACAGCACCTTCGACCGGATCATTGGATTCTACGACGTGTATAAGGTGGAAACCATAGGCGATGCCTACTTGGTGGTCTCCGGCCTCCCGGAGCCCAATGGGGATAAGCATGCCCGCGAGATTGCACTGATGGCACTGGACATCCTCCAGGCCGTCAGTTCCTTCAACCTGCGTCATAAGCCGGACTATAAGATCCAGATACGCATCGGAATGCACTCGGGGTCCGTTTGTGCCGGAGTTGTGGGCAAAAGATGCCACACTACTGCCTTTTCGGGGACACGGTGAATACGGCCTCGAGGATGGAGAGCACTGGCCAACCCGGCAAGATCCACGTTTCCTCCGCCACCAAGGCTATCTTGGACAAGTTTGGCACCTTCCAAATGGAGCAGCGCGGCGACGTCGAGCTTAAGGGCAAGGGCACGGTCACCACGTACTGGCTGAACAGCACCACCGAGGGCGAGGCCCGGCCGCCCACCCCGCAGATCCTTGCCAGCGACGAGGTGCCCTTTCCACTGCTGTTTGCCGGCATGGGAAAGTAGCGATGCTAGACCACATTAAAGTCAATCTTCTACCAATCAGTATTAAAACTATTTTTCTCAGCTGAATATTTTATATCTTATTGAATTCAATAAATAACACCAGCTTACAAAATAAAAAAAATGCTCGAAGCCTGTTGATGCAAAATTCTGGTAGAGTTGGACCCCGGATCACGAAAGTGTCACTAAAGTTTTTCTATAGATACGGTTTTTTTAATTTTTTACGTTTTACAATTTTTGCAGCCTACCAATGTAGCAAAAATTGGTTGGCTGTAAATTCGGTTTACTGACGTTGAACGTGACAACGTCTTAAGAAAATACTGATGGAATGGTAGCATTTACTTAAGACGGCGTCACGTTCACGGTAAAAAAATTATGTAAAATTGAGAGAGGGAGGCTGTAAATGGCCAGTTTCTGGAGAGGATCAGGCAGTGCCGGCTGCAAATGGCCACTTTCAGGAGAGGATCAGGCAGTGCCGGCTGCAAATGGCCAGTTTCTGGAGAGGATCAGGCAGTGCCGGCTGTAAATGGCCAGTTTCAGGAGAGGATCAGGCAGTGCCAACTGCAAATGGCCAGTTTCTGGAGAGGATCAGGCAGTGCCGGCTGCAAATGACCAGTTTCTGGAGAGGATCAGGCAGTGCCGGCTGTAAATGGCCAGTTTCTGGAGAGGATCAGGCAGTGCCGGCTGCAAATGGCCAGTTTCAGGAGAGGATCAGGCAGTGCCGGCTGCAAATGGCCAGTTTCTGAAGAGAATCAGGCAGTGCCGGCTGCAAATGGCCAGTTTCAGGAGAGGATCAGGCAGTGCCGGCTGCAAATGGCCAGTTTCTGGAGAGGATCAGGCAGTGCCGGCTGCAAATGGCCAGTTTCAGGAGAGGATCAGGCAGTGCCGGCTGCAAATGGCCAGTTTCTGGAGAGGATCAGGCAGTGCCGGCTGCAAATGGCCAGTTTCTGGAGAGGATCAGGCAGTGCCGGCTGTAAATGGCCAGTTTCAGGAGAGGATCAGGCAGTGCCAACTGCAAATGGCCAGTTTCTGGAGAGGATCAGGCAGTGCCGGCTGCAAATGACCAGTTTCTGGAGAGGATCAGGCAGTGCCGGCTGTAAATGGCCAGTTTCTGGAGAGGATCAGGCAGTGCCGGCTGCAAATGGCCAGTTTCAGGAGAGGATCAGGCAGTGCCGGCTGCAAATGGCCAGTTTCTGAAGAGAATCAGGCAGTGCCGGCTGCAAATGGCCAGTTTCAGGAGAGGATCAGGCAGTGCCGGCTGCAAATGGCCAGTTTCTGGAGAGGATCAGGCAGTGCCGGCTGCAAATGGCCAGTTTCAGGAGAGGATCAGGCAGTGCCGGCTGCAAATGGCCAGTTTCTGGAGAGGATCAGGCAGTGCCGGCTGCAAATGGCCAGTTTCTGGAGAGGATCAGGCAGTGCCGGCTGTAAATGGCCAGTTTCTGGAGAGGATCAGGCAGTGCCAACTGCAAATGGCCAGTTTCTGGAGAGGATCAGGCAGTGCCGGCTGCAAATGGCCAGTTTCTGGAGAGGATCAGGCAGTGCCGGCTGTAAATGGCCAGTTTCTGGAGAGGATCAGGCAGTGCCGGCTGCAAATGGCCAGTTTCAGGAGAGGATCAGGCAGTGCCGGCTGCAAATGGCCAGTTTCTGGAGAGAATCAGGCAGTGCCGGCTGCAAATGGCCAGTTTCAGGAGAGGATCAGGCAGTGCCGGCTGCAAATGGCCAGTTTCTGGAGAGGATCAGGCAGTGCCGGCTGCAAATGGCCAGTTTCTGGAGAGGATTAGGAAGTGCCGGCTGTTTGTTGATATGTTAAGTTAAATGGATATAAATATTATAGAAAGTCTATAAAAAGCCAACTTATATTTTTAAACCCAATTGCTTCGGCTGATGCTCGAACCCGCGATCGTGAGATTAAGACTCGAACACTCTAAGCTCTGGACCACGCATGCAAACAAGAGGGCGACGTCAAAGACTGAAATACACATTCGCCTGCGTCAGTGCTCGAGCTATAAATAGACAAAGCGGGAGAGCAGAGCGAGACGGAGAAACACCGTCGCAAAACGGGCGGTGAGAGCGAGACGGAGATACACCGCTTTGCCCTTGCGGTTGCCAGAAGAGTGCAATGCATTAAATTTTAACCATTCTCTCATTCTCTCTTCTGCTGCTGCTGCTCACGTCACGTTTGCTCTGCCTGTGTCGCGGCTGAGGTAACGACACATGAGTCATGCTTTTTCGAGCGTGCACGCAGCCTGCTCTATCGATTTATAAGACGTTATCACGTCAAAAAGAAATAGCCTTATTTCACTGCAACAAGCTTGTACATTCTCGATGATGGTACATTCTTTTACACGAAGTCTCCCATAAAGATATGAGCTCATCCAGTCCGTCCATTGACCATTCGCTCCGAAGGTATCAATACATACTAAAAAATATCGAAAAATATCGATAGCTATATTTTGTAAGTTCCTTCCTAGCTTTCTAACCCTCTCTAATATCTTATTGTTTTGAATAATCTTATTGTTTATGCATATTTTTGACGAAAAAATGAATGGAAACTAGATTTCGCGCAGCACTTCGTGTTCGTTACTGCATAATGCCATGCTCCTTAAGCTGTAGAAGAAAATGTGTCTGCTTAGCGGTCGCGGCAGAAAACCACCCGATTTTTCTTTGATATACAAGATTTCGAAAAGCTCCAAGCAAGGGTCGGGAAGGGAACAGTGTCGCTTGGAAGACGCGACGCGAAAGAAAGCTAGAAATGACCGCTTTCGGCCGCGCTATAATGGACGCCGTTCCAATTCAAATGAAAACAACGCCGGATCAGCTGTTCGTCCCATTCACATGTCGACCAAGAATGTATATGGAGCAGTGGAATCACCTACATTAAATTTAAAAAATATGTTGCAGTGGAAATATACTATAACAAGTGGGAAAGCTACAGTCGAGTGTGACCGACTGTGAATACCCGGTACCCAAAGTATTGTGCATGAAATTAAATAGCACGTGGACATGGAAAAACAAAATGTTAACAAATGAAGCTGAGCAAATAAAATTGAGCAAAGTTCATAAAATACAAATTCGGCAGCTGTACGCAGCTGCATTACGAATTATTGCGCACGAAACACTTTTTTCGCTCCTGCCTTTGTGGCTCAGAAGAAGAAGGAGCATATAAAAACTTTATTGTTTAATAACTTCCATGTTTATCATCCGATTTTACTAAAATTTTCAGAAAACGTCCGCAAATGCCTACTTATTTATTTTATTTTTTACCTTAAGCCAAAATTTACGACTATAGGTCAGGGGTCGGCACCCATACACACACAGTTTTTTAGTGCCTATGTATGCGAAGCTAACAGACCCGAATGATACTAACAGACCCGAATGATACTAACAGACCCTAACGATTTGCTTCTCTGCTGCTACGAGAACCGAGCAATTGTGTACAGGCTTCTCGGTAGCTTCTCTGTCGCAGCGGCACCTGAACATATATATACGAAATTGTTTTACATAGCTCCGAAGTTTGTTATGTTAGCCTAACAGAATCCCGAACAAACACGAAGCGCTTATACTATACATGTGCCGACAGCGCTGCCTGACAAGTTTTCCTATACACTGTGCATACGACGCTGCCGACCCCTGCTATAGGTTGTATAAAATTTTGTACGATTATAGGGGGCGGAAGTGGGAGTGGCCAAATTTTAAAACAAACTTGATCTGCGTGCAACAGATTAGAAAGTAGAAAAACGAAAATGTTGACAAATGTTGTTAGAAACATGTTGAGCAACACCCAAAAACTCAAATGTTGCTAGGGACATGTTAATGCTACATGCTTTGGCATTCTCAACATCTCTCTCTCCCTCTCTCAAAAGCTAAGTGCTTAGACACGCGAAATTATTTCTAAGCAGTGCGATAGAGCGAGAGAGTGTGAAAGCATACGTACGTAGCTTCAACATACACAGGAACTTTATTGTTTAATAACCCTGCAGTACTGGGCGCTGGTTCGTAGCTGGTGAAATAAGCGCTTACCAGCAGACCACCCCTACTACCCATCGGCCCCAAGCAATGCGATCTTTCATTTCCGTTTTGTATGAAATGTCCGCAAATAGGGTCAATCGCCACCGTGTCGTATACCTAGGAACTAGTGAAATAGTGCCCCATATTAAGGGAAGTAATGTAAGTACTTACATGGGACCCCATGAAATGGTCGGTAATGTAAGTACTTACATGGGACCCCATGAAATGGTCGGTAATGTAAGTACCCATTATTAATTCAAAAATAATAACAATTGTTGAAATGCATTATTAATAAACTTATTTTTTATTTTTAAATAAATACATTTTCTTCATTTTTTTTGTGAACGCAGGAGTTTTTAAAGTGCCTCTTTTTTTGGAGCTGCAAGGCCTTTCGCAGCTGGTCCTCAGCTGACCCAATACCTCCAACTGCATTTATAGAATCTGGGAGTAAGAAAAATTTAACCCTCCGTTGTACACCCGGGTCTGGCAAGACCTTTTTTGACTTTGAACGTATATTTAACACATTTCTATTATAGGTAGCGACTTGGCCTTCCAGGTAGCTTCCTAAAATTTAATTCTCTATCGATTTATGCATATGAGGATTTAAAAAGGATCCTAGAACAGGACGAAAAAAAGGATTTAAAAAGTTACACCTTCGGTTGTACACCCGGGTCTGGCTGGACCCCTATACAAAATGTTCGGAAACATATGTAATATAATGTATTTTTACTATGCTACCTGGTTTTTTTTATTACTTATTATGCCAAATCTATATTCAGACTATTTCAAAAGTCATTAGAAGAGCGTGAAGTTGATCAAGGGGAAAATGTGGCTATGTGCCGAAAAAGAATAGAGCGGTTAATTTACTTTCAACCGTTCATTATTATAAAGCGTGTGAAGGCGAAGCAAAAATACCATTGGCCATTCTATATTATAATGCACAAAAAGCCGGTGTCGATTGTATGGATCAAATGGTCACGCATTTCACATCAAAACGGCCAACAAGTCAATTAACCTTGGCTTTCTTTGCAACATGTTGGATGTCGTGGCATTGGCAGCGTTTTGTATTTGCAAGGAAGTTGATGGGCTCAGAAAAGTGATGCGAGACGCGATTTTCTGACGACTTTATCGGAAACATTGGTTCTTGCAAACATCGAAAATCGTATGAATAAACCAAGCGTCATTTCTCAGTTCGCCACTCGTTTGGCAACAGAATTATTTTTCGGCAAACCAATAAATATTCCTGGGAACATTGTTGTCAACCAACCAGCCGGTGCCGATACACTCACAGCGAAGAGAGATTGTCGTCTTTGTTTACAAGGAGGCGATAAACTTCGTCGAAAAATTAGTTTTTCTGTACTGCATGCAATAATCCAGTGTGCCAACAGCACTCAAAACCGCATACACCTGTTTTGCTTGCCTTCCAGCGAACCCAGAATAAAAGTGTAACATATTTCACAATAAAATTGCATTGTAATCGTTTTTCTTTCATCAACCTTCGTTGAAATGATTCAAAATGAAAAACAAAAAAGCACAAAACAAAAATTGTTTTTCTTCACAAACCCAACAATTTTTTTCTACTATTTTTGCTTCTGTAGGTAGCTCAATACGTGCCAAAACCAATGAAAGAGGTAAGAAATTCAAAAAATATACCTGCGATGCTTCTAATTGACCTCGCATATGCCATATATTCCCATAAAAATGCAGGTAAATACATAGGGGTCTGGCCAGACCCGGGTGTACAACCGAAGGTTTTAGAAAAGGTGTACAACGGAGGGTTAATGATTATTAATCAAATTTAACAGGCCTGAGTATAAATACCTACCAATCAAAACACCATAGAAATGTATTTCCTTTTTTAAGGCCGCTTTCCCCTGAACACCATCTACATATTATAAGCCAAAACCACCTCATTAGCCATAACATTTTTCAGATTTTTTAAAATTCCGCCATTGACAATTAGGTTTTTTATTGCATCAATCTGTAAACGAAATAAATACGAATTGCGGTTAAAAGAACATTTTTGTCGGTGTTTATACATACATACATAGAGCTCTCGGTTTGCGATGTTTATTACTGAGTTCAGATCAGTTAGATCGCCTACTGTCTGAACAGGAAACTTGCTAGCCACCTTCTGCCTTTCTCCTTGTTGCTTCGTTATCCCCTTGACAGTGGCTGTTTGCTCTGAGGAAGCTTCTACAAGTACCTCGATTTTGTCCTGCGTCACTTTTTGGTCAGCTAAATATAAATATTGCATATATTAATGCTTATTTTATTAAAGGAACATTGACACGATCTTATACCTCTTAAAGCATGAACTTCATCGGCAACTTTTAAGAGCCACTTTTGTTTCGGCTGCAAATAAAAAGAAAGAAACATTTTATTCAAAGCTCAAATTAAACAATAAATTAGACTCTTACCTCGTGGGTTGCTAACTAGTTCAGTTAGATCGACTATCATCTTCTCAAGGCCCGCGATGGTTTCCCCACATTTGCAGTCGGCTTTCTTATCTAAAAATTTAAGGTTTTAATAATTAATTTATTCAAGATCTTTGAAAAAAATTTTTAACTTACCGGTGTTAAGAAACTTCATTCGCTTAATTTGTCTGTCTGGGCTGTCTGACATATTTTTCTTTTTGCTTGTTTTGTGTTTCTTGGTGTCTTTTTATTAAAATTTAAGAAATAGTAAAAAAAAGCACGACAACATTCTCAAATATCAATATGATGAAGAAAAGGCATTATAACTAAACCATTTAAATAGGGAATAACGATCGCCTTACAAATTAACTGGTCTAATTTAAAAATTTCTTCTAAAGATGAGGGCTCCGCATCTGCTAGGTAAATACCCATATCACACGAGTTTAAAGGGTCAGTATAAAGCTCCGCAGATTTTGAAATCGTCTTGCCCTAAATTGATTTTCTGAATCTTGCATAATTGATACAATTTCTACTGGAACATCGCCTTCAATATAACAATAATTGTTAGGTTCCTTCTGCATTAATTTGCAACCTTTAAATATTATCAAATTTTTCTTTTTCAGTTTCTAATATATGTGTGACTGGTAAATAATTTTCTTCGTCAATTCTCCGGTGAATTTGCTCCAAAATTTTTGTTGGCTTTCGGACATATTTTTTAAATGCTGTAAATAATTTTCAAATGCATAAGCAGAGCCTTTAACTGGATCGCCAACATACTCCACAGTTTCTTTTACATGGAGTAAACTATGTATATTGTACGATACACTATTTTCCCCAAATATTCTTGGAAAATTTTCAACAAAATGTGTTAACATGCGCTGAGAGGTTTGCAAATTTAATTGTCGTTGATATGGACAGCACAGCATCCGATACGCGCAATGCAACAACAAAAATAAATAATATTGGTCATCAGACAATTCATTTTTAAATACGCAAATTCCTGTATAAAGTAAAATTGTCTAAATTCAGTCGCTTTCCAGTTATACAGTTCATTTAGAGATCTTGGCTTCCTCACGAATTCTCTGGGCATTTTTTGTGTAAGTCAATTAATTTTTAGACATATTACGTTTTTTTGTCTTTCGTCAATTTATTATAAGTTTTATTAGTCATGATTCGAACAAGGAATTTGCGCATGACTCCTAAATCAAATAAATGCATGCAGTCTAATGGAATTTGCGTAACCATTTTAACATTTAAAGTTTCAAAGGGTGTAATTTTTGTCAAAACTGTTTTGAATGGTGGTCAGAATACTTTCTATTTTTAAAGTCCTCGTCTGTTATTAAATCTCCCTTTGTTGTTTTGTATGTTAAAACACCATTTATTTTTCTGCCGACTTGAATACATTTTGAGCATCCATGCGAAGATGTATGTCCTGGAGTCCCACTAATGTAAGCCCTAGCAGGGGCATCGCAAACAATAGCTCTCAGTTTTATTTTTATCGGTTTTTCGTTTATTTCAATTCCGTTATGAAATAAATGTTTTAGCTCAGAAGTAAATTCACTAAGAAATTCGTCGAGACTATGAGGCTTAGATTTTCCTAAAAATATTCCAACAGGCACTACAGGGCAACTTGGAATATTTGTCAATTTGATTAAAATCGGCCAAAGTTGTGCATTGGAACTTTTAAAAAGCGGAATTCCATCAATATTTACGTCAATAATTATGTTTTCATTATAATTAATTGAATTCAAAAGTTTATCTAATTGTTTTTTAATGCCAATGTGTAAGTAACGACCACCATCCATTTGTGTTATTTCTGCTTTTTTTGGCGCACTGTATTTATAAAATGGGTCGACATGTAAATTATTTTTTTTCAGTATATGAACTAAGTCAATTGCACTGTCACGGGTGGGCCTATGCTTTAGAAACCACATTTTCAAATCCTCGTTTAAAGTAGTATTTTCTTTCTCCCTTTTGATATTTAAGTCACAGTCAATATTATTTGTATTTATTTGCTCGTCAACAATATCCACATCCCTGTCATTATTTTCCCTAGGTACATTTTGTACCATAATGTCACAATTTTCAATGTTCACTGCATCTGCTTTTTCTAGTGTAGAATTTAATTTGTTCCTATATTTCTGTTTTGCTGCTGCTTCAGCCTCCTTAAATGCCTTTCACTATACATTTTCGAATTAAATTTGTTGTCGTACTTTTATTATTGATTCAATTAATACACACACTTATTTAATATAATTAGTTTTACTTACCAATTAATTTGCGTTTGCTCCGCTTCTCTCCACTCAACTGCAATGCTTTCAATATATTTCAATATATTATTTCACCAGCTACGAACCAGCGCCCAGTACTGCAAGGTAACTTTGTCAACCGGCAAACACAAATGCGAAAGAACGGCGCAATATAAATAGAACTAACTGTAATCGCAGTTATGCTTTCAACTTTTACTTTGCCCTTTTGCTCAAAATATCAAAAATAAAGGCGATGCTTATTTTTCTTTATTATGAATTTTCGTTTATGCTTTCGTGTGCATACATATTTCTATTAGGTGGTTCGGCGTTCGATAACCCTAGGGTCAGCAAAGTAAGTACCCATGTAGAATCCAGCTAGTAGCTGGTTCGCAGCTCGTTTACCGTAGGGTCAGTATAGTAAGTACCCATATAGTAACCGACGAAGTAAGCAACTACACAAGGCCAATCGCCACCTCCAGTACTGCAGGGAACTTCCATATTTATCATCCGACTCAAATTTGCAGAGCACGTCCGCAATCGCCTCGTTATCAATTCTATCTATTTACTTTAAGCCCAAAATCACTCCTATAGTTAATAATACGTTTTTTATAGTTTTCGGGGGCGGAAGTGGGCGTGGCCAAATTTGAAAACAAACTTGATCTGCGTGCAACAGAATCCAATGTTGTCACCAAATTTGGTAACTCTAGCTCTTATAGTCGCTGAGATCTGTTGTTTCACACGGACGGACGGACGGACGGACAGACGGACATGGCTAAATCGACTCGGCTAGTGACGCTGATCAAGAATATAAATACTTTATTGGGTCGGAGATTTCTCCTTCTGCCTGTTACATACATTCTCGGTTGGCACTAACTTAGAATACCCTTGTACCCTATGGGTACCGGGTATAAAAACTTAATACAAGTTAGTATATTTTAAGTAAGTGGTTGATGCGGAGTTGATGCGAACTTTTCTGTGCCTTTCGGACACATGCGTTGCTTGCGGAAAAAAAATCGTTGCGCCTCTGTGTAAAAACACTATTAGCTTTCTTATATATATTGGATTTCGTATGCTTTATTATGTATAATTCGCTAAAAATTGCAAATTATATAGAAAATTTAAAAGTAACTTTCATTTTGTGTAGCGTGCGACACAACACATTATGAGCGATTATTTCGAAAATAGTAACTGTAACAAAATTTTCTAGGCACAATACAAAATATTACTACATATTTTTCAGAAACTTAAAAAAATATTACACTTTAATTTACAAAATCGTACGAATTAAACGGGCGACACGTGAGATTTGCTCATATACATATATATGTACATGTATATTTATTAATTAATTTATCTTCGTGAAATATCCATATTTTTTTGCGCATTTGGTGAATTTTTCTTTAAATTATTGTTATATGTGTGGCGGGTAGTGTTTGGGGACCCACTGGCGGATAAAAGAGCTAGCCGGTGCAATGCCTGATTACCACACAGGTCTTTAGAAAAAGGATCATAGCATAAAAAGAAAATGCATTAGTTAAAGGATAACCGAGGAGTTTGTTGTTTTTTCTTTTTCTATTTTTTTTTTTTTTTCGATTTATTATGAAAGTTTGAAGTCAAAATAAAATTTTAAAACAAAAAAGTTTAATTGTTAAATAAAAATTTAATTAAAAATAAAATTAAAAACCCGACAGTGATACCTGGGAATTAGTTGCAGAAGCAGTGTGCAAAATTTCAAAACGATTGGTCAATTAGATTTTTCCACTTTTCAGAAGAGCGCTTTAAAGCAGTGGTCGGCGGCCCTATCCCGCGGGATAGGATTTTCTCAGTCGGCGTCGCTGCCGCTCATGCACAGTATGCACAAAAGAGAACAGCAGAATCAGTGCAGTCAAATTGTAATTTTGTGGCTAGATTTAGCCTTTTTAAGCGTTAAATAGCCAGTTTTTAGATTGCAGCTAATTTTTTTCCCATATTACAGAATATTTAACCTTTTTTTAGCCTCATACCTAGCCATAGATAGTTCAATTTTCGCTCTTATAAATGCAATGTTGGCATGTAACGGTAGTGGCGCACGGAACACTGCTTTAAAGCTTCGGCTGCCCATACATTGAACATAGAAAGACCTCCGTGCCTCTTTTACACTAAAGTCTCGTACTCCTCTATTTACAGCTTTATTCGCTATTCTGTTCGTTTTTTCATATATATCGATTCCTTTGTGTCCTGGAACCAATACAATTTCAAATTTATCTACTTCTGAGTCCTCATAATGCCATGAAATTATTTTACTATGTATGAGTCTGTGTTTTTATTACTTGCTAACTATTGCACCTTACCCATCACACATAATCAGTTTTTTTGTTAGCTTTGCATTTGGGTACCTCTTCTTTGAGCTCCTCTTCTGTAGGTTGCTCTGACCCCACCGATGATAATATAATAATATAATATTTTATTAAAATTTCAGAAAACCTGGCTCTAATTTCTACGTCAGCATATTTATTTTTATTGTGTTCTAAAAGTTGTTCTATCCTGACCGGCGACTTCCTCATCATCATTGCGGAGATTTTGCACGGCCTGCAGTACGTTTACGAGAAGCAGCACGTCTTTCGCATGCAGTCAATGATGCCCGAAAACGGATGGCTTTCCTCTAGTTAACACAAAATGGTAATTTGTTTCGCTTGCTAATTTTTTGCCTTGGCCAGAAGTTTTGATGAAACGATAGTTGAATATATTCGATATATCGGTATTATCGCATCCGGCATATTTTTTTTCGGTCACACTAATCTTGCGTTGAAGGCGCCGGCGATTTACAGTTGAAACTGTAAATTAACAGTTCCTTTAAACGTGATCGTATAAATTCGCGATGGCTTCCAGATCTTTTCTGATGACAAGAGGGAATAAGAAAGGAAAAAGGTAAGATTCGTTGCCATAATCCCCACTTTTAAAGTCCCATCCATCCTCGATTATGTGATATATATCTCCTATTTTCTTTTCAGATGTACTATCCAAACTGGCGTAATAGGAATCAGCGTTGGACGCCATTTTGGCCGCCGCTGTGGCTTTCATGGGCAGAGGCGCCCCCCTGGAGCCGGCCAACCGTGGTGGCCATCAACAGCGGCAGGGTGGCCCCAAGCCGGGTGGCATCCGGTCCACCCCAACAAGGGAGGCCAACAACAGCGGCCCAAGCAGGGTGGCCCCAAGCTGGGTGACCATCCGGACCGGCGTAGGCACCGGCACTGCCACCGGTTCAGCCACCGGCCCAGGCGGCCGCGGAACCAAGTGTAAATACATGTTATTTAAATTTTGTGTATCTAAGAGAATTATTAAAAAATGTCGCAATACATATAATATTTATATAGATTCCAACATTGAATCTGGTGAGAATCCGCAGCATGTGCCTACCGCTCCAAATGACATTATTGTTCAACGCGGGCGGCGTTATGCGGCCCATTGGAGGTACCGCTCCCCTGGAGATTGTGGAGCTATCGACCTTCGAACAGTTGCAGCTACCACCACAGCTCCAGCAGCGGAGGAGGGCCTGATGGAGCTGAAAGCAACAGTACGCCGGCAAGCAAGACGAAGGCCGGCAGGCCTTCCCAAGCGGGACCAGGGCAGGCGCCGTAGACTGGCCGCCCAGAGGCAGGAAGACCAGAGGCTGCAGGGGAGAACATGGAGATGATAGAGGCCCAGCACCAGGCAGACGAAGCCCAAAGGCTGGAGGCAGAGGTGGAAGAAGCCTCAGGGCCGAGGAAGTCGATGTCCCGGCAGACGGAGCCCAGGGGCGGAAATCCCGTCCTGCAGCGGCCCCAGTGTGCAGAGCAAAGTAAGTAAAGATTTTAGATAAACCAATCGTAGAACGGTATCTATGTTTACTTGTCTGAAGTACTTCAAACGTAAAATAAATGTTTCGGCTTTGAACTTTATAAGAAACATTTAAAAGAAAAACACAATACCAATCATATAATAGCAAAGAAACCAATTTGTATATTTTAAAAATGGCAAAATACCCAAACACGTGTGGATAAATAGACACTGTTCTGGTTGCAACAAATATTGCAGAGCTTTAACAGAATTTTGTATTCCCATATATGCGAAACAGAAGACAGTAGTAAAACATACGAGTGTCCAGAAAGTTTAAAATGTGGCGAGAAATTTAGAGATGTAAAATTATACAAAGAACACTTTCATTCTGTTCATGCAATGACTTACAAATATGCATGCCTGTTGATTAGGAGAAGTTCATTACCGCCAGCCAAAGATTTAAGTCAAATTTTACGATGCGAAAAGCAAGTATAAAACGGATCGTAAAAGGGCTTTTTACAAGACATGAAAAATCTTGTAATGTCCCAAAACAGGTTTAAGAAAAAAAACGATGATAGCGATAGCGATAATTGGGATGCGATAGCACAACCACCATAGTATGTATAATTGTTCTTTTTAAATTTAGTGGAATATTTGTAATACCACTTTAAAAAACACCAAAAACAGTGGAATATTTGTAATACCACTTAAAAAAACACAAATAACAGTGGAGTATTGGTAATACCACTTTAAAAATCGCGCCTATCACTCTACCTCAATAGGTGGTGCGGAAAAGAGTGACTAACCGCTAATCAACAGGTGAGTGAGAAAATCTAATAGGTTTCACCTTAATAAATAAATTAATAAATAACATATAATATATATAATAAATATATATATAGCTAGGCTTTGTCCGATTTTCAAACTTCAACAGCAGTGTATAAAAACTTTTGGCTTCGCTTGCTTTCCAACTTTCCGATTTTTTTGATCTAAACCATTTGCGCCGAAATTGCCCTATATATAGGTTCGGTTCTTTCGATTCTTCTTTCCCACCTTTCCACCTTTATGCTTCTCTTCATACGTTACACTTATTTGTTCAATTTAGCGCCAAAACATACATATAAGTTTGCCTAATCAATCAAAAAAGCATAGAACATAATAGAAAAAGCACGCCCAAAATTTAAAAGTTCAAAACCATAAAATCACATAATAACAATAACACAAAGCATGTAAATTACAATTTAAAATGTCAATTCAATACGAAAACAAACACGGATAAAATGGCTTAGTTATAAAGCTGACCCATGAGTCCAAGCAGCCGTCGACCTGGAAAAGAAAGAAAATATTGAGCGTGAATGAGAATTAAATTTTAAGAAATTGCATATCTGCGTATATGGAGCTGAATGTAGGCCAAGTTACCTTTAACGCCCCTGATCCCATTTGGAGCTCCAAGTAGGTAGGAAAACCCTGAAATGGAAGTAGAGGTTTAAACAAATATATATATAACGTCGTTGAAATACAACCTACAGCCAATTTCTTATTTTTGTTATTCTTTCCGTCACATATTCATGTACGTTTAAGTACCGATCATTGAGAAAGTTGCTTTGGCCCGTGGTGAAAACAGACTGTAATGTTAAAACTTGTTAATGTTAGTTCGAAAATTTCTGGAATATATGCAAGCATAAAACGTAGAAAAAGGATGTGTTGCACAATTATTTACCATGGGGAAAATAAGACGATGAGCCGATAACGAGGAGTAAGCCAGCCGAGCCATGTGAGGGAGATGCAGGCACGCCCCAAATCCTTGATCCGTCGATATGGAAAGTAAAAATAATCCTCGTAGTTGATTTGGTTCCGTTTGTTATTTGGTTGATTTGTTTTTTGCTTTGTTTTTTTTTGGTTGATCCAGCAATCAGCTGGGTTTTATGGTGTGAGCTGTGGGCATCGGGGAAAAATCCTCCCTGAGGAGACTGGCTAGCCGGCCTTGCCCCATCGATGAAAAACAGGTTGCAGCACAGGTCTATCTATTTATTTACTTTGGGCCAAAAATTACGACTATTGCATATATAAAGTTTTTAACGAAATTCGGGGGCGGAAGTGGGCGTGGTCAAATTTTAAAACAAACTTGATTTGCGTGCAACAGATTCCAATGTCGTCACCAAATTTGGTAACTCTAATTTTCGGTATTCTTCCGCCCCTCTCAAATTGCCGGCGGCGGTCACACTTAACATCGCCGGGCCCTATATAAAGCGGGCCACAGCCAGTTAAAAATCACTCGCCGGTCGGCAGCGATTGGATGAAGTCATTTTTTTTCTGCCCAAAAAAGGCCATTTTTTTATTTTTATTATTTTTTAAATTTAATTATAATTTTTTATTATGTTCTTCTCGTTTTTCTCTTGTTGGCCTTGGAGCTAGACGGGCTATTCTCCTCGTGCGCTGATTCCTAGCCTGCTGTGCGGAGCATTTTTTTCATCATTATATTATTAATTCGTTTTATATTGCCGTTGATTTTGAAATTGTCCACAAAGGCGTTCACCTCATCAGATTGGATATCATCCATCATATCATTAGTTTGAAATTATTTTTTTAATATTAATAAAATGTATTCGGCCCATTTTGTATACTTTTACTTATAATGTTAGCTTCATATACATACGCACTAAAAAACTATGAGTGTCTGGGTGCCCTGCTATATAAACTATTTAAAACTATAATTTTAACTTACATGTTTTTTTAGGTATAATCCATCCAGTAATAGGTAAAAAGGCTTCGTCCAGCCGCCAAGTAATTTCAATAAATTAACTGTGTTTTCCTTTTCCACCGCATTTTCCTTCACCCAATTGTATATGGCCTTAATTTTTGATTCATCTTCGTTTTTGTACTCATTATTTTTCAAAAACCAAATTATGGATTCCATCTTAATAAAACACGTTTTGCTTCATTCACTTCCAAACAATTTGTGAGCTGAAACCAGGAAAACTTAAATGTAAAAATGCGCAAGAATAAATAAGCCTACTGTATAAACTAATGGAACAGAATTACTATCGAAGTCTAATTACTATCGATTGTTGTCGATCCATGTGTTGGACAATATATCTCAGTGTTGGAAAGCAAGCGAAGCCAAAAGTTTTTATACACTGCTGTTGAAGTTTGAAAATCGGACATAGCCTAGCTATATATATATTTATTATATATATTATATGTTATTTATTAATTTATTTATTAAGGTGAAACCTATTAGATTTTCTCACTCACCTGTTGATTAGCGGTTAGTCACTCTTTTCCGCACCACCTATTGAGGTAGAGTGATAGGCGCGATTTTTAAAGTGGTATTACCAATACTCCACTGTTATTTGTGTTTTTTAAGTGGTATTACAAATATTCCACTGTTTTGGTGTTTTTTAAAGTGGTATTACAAATATTCCACTAAATTTAAAAGAACAATTATACATACTATGGTGGTTGTGCTATCGCATCCCAATTATCGCTATCGCTATCATCGTTTTTTTTTCTTAAACCTGTTTTGGGACATTACAAGATTTTTCATGTCTTGTAAAAGCCCTTTTACGATCCGTTTTATACTTGCTTTTTCGCATCGTAAAATTTGACTTAAATCTTTGGCTGGCGGTAATGAACTTCTCCTAATCAAAAGGCATGCATATTTGTAAGTCATTGCATGAACAGAATGAAAGTGTTCTTTGTATAATTTTACATCTCTAAATTTCTCGCCACATTTTAAACTTTCTGGACACTCGTATGTTTTACTACTGTCTTCTGTTTCGCATATATGGGAATACAAAATTCTGTTAAAGCTCTGCAATATTTGTTGCAACCAGAACAGTGTCTATTTATCCACACGTGTTTGGGTATTTTGCCATTTTTAAAATATACAAATTGGTTTCTTTTGCTATTATATGATTGGTATTGTGTTTTTCTTTTAAATGTTTCTTATAAAGTTCAAAGCCGAAACATTTATTTTTACGTTTGAAGTACTTCAGACAAGTAAACATAGATACCGTTCTACGATTGGTTTATCTAAAATCTTTACTTACTTTGCTCTGCACACTGGGGCCGCTGCAGGACGGGGATTTCCGCCCCTGGGCTCCGTCTGCCGGGACATCGACTTCCTCGGCCCTGAGGCTTCTTCCACCTCTGCCTCCAGCCTTTGGGCTTCGTCTGCCTGGTGCTGGGCCTCTATCATCTCCATGTTCTCCCCCTGCAGCCTCTGGTCTTCCTGCCTCTGGGCGGCCAGTCTACGGCGCCTGCCCTGGTCCCGCTTGGGAAGGCCTGCCGGCCTTCAGTCTCTAAGCTTGCCGGCGTACTGTTGCTTTCAGCTCCATCAGGCCCTCCTCCGCTGCTGGAGCTGTGGTGGTAGCTGCAACTGTTCGAAGGTCGATAGCTCCACAATCTCCAGGGGGAGCGGTACCTCCAATGGGCCGCATAACGCCGCCCGCGTTGAACAATAATGTCATTTGGAGCGGTAGGCACATGCTGCGGATTCTCACCAGATTCAATGTTGGAATCTATATAAATATTATATGTATTGCGCGACATTTTTTAATAATTCTCTTAGATACACAAAATTTAAATAACATGTATTTACACTTGGTTCCGCGGCCGCCTGGGCCGGTGGCTGAACCGGTGGCAGTGCCGGTGCCTACGCCGGTCCGGATGGTCACCCAGCTTGGGGCCACCCTGCTTGGGCCGCTGTTGTTGGCCTCCCTTGTTGGGGTGGACCGGATGCCACCCGGCTTGGGGCCACCCTGCCGCTGTTGATGGCCACCACGGTTGGCCGGCCCAGGGGCGCCTCTGCCCATGAAAGCCACAGCGGCGGCCAAATGGCGTCCAACGCTGATTCCTATTACGCCAGTTTGGATAGTACATCTGAAAAGAAAATAGGAGATATATATCACATAATCGAGGATGGATGGGACTTTAAAAGTGGGGATTATGGCAACGAATCTTACCTTTTTCCTTTCTTATTCCCTCTTGTCATCAGAAAAGATCTGGAAGCCATCGCGAATTTATACGATCACGTTTAAAGGAACTGTTAATTTACAGTTTCAACTGTAAATCGCCGGCGCCTTCAACGCAAGATTAGTGTGACCGAAAAAAATATGCCGGATGCGATAATACCGATATATCGAATATATTCAACTATCGTTTCATCAAAACTTCTGGCCAAGGCAAAAAAATTAGCAAGCGAAACAAATTACCATTTTGTGTTAACTAGAGGAAAGCCATCCGTTTTCGGGCATCATTGACTGCATGCGAAAGACGTGCTGCTTCTCCTCGTAAACGTACTGCAGGCCGTGCAAAATCTCCGCAATGATGATGAGCAAGTCGCCGGTCAGGATAGATTTTCAATTTAAAATTATAATTACATCGAATCTTCCCGCCGCTACCTTGGTGGCGATCCAGTCGGCTCACACTCTGCCTTGTACGCCTTGCGAGCCTTGGCGTCGTCCTTCATCTCCCAGCCCTTGTCGCCCAGTAGTCGCTCTGGAAGATCTCCACGTCCAGGAACACCCACTCGCCATTGGTCATGCCCAGGCTATGGGCTGCCAGCATGAATTTTCGCACCAAGACTCTGCGTACCGACAGGAAACAACTGCAACGCAAACGAAAGGAGGTTATTAATAAAAAGATAAATATTCGAATGCATCCCAAGTTGTAACAAAATGCAATTCCGATTCGGATGTGGTAAAGCATCTTCATCAGATATATTTTTCTACCCTTGCAGAGGGTATTATAATATTGCCATGATATTTGCAACGCAGTGAAGGAGGCATCTCAGATCCCATAAAATATATATATTCTTGATCAGCATCACCAGCCGAGTCGATCTAGCCATGTCCGTCTGTCTGTCTGCTGTCCGTCTGTCCGTCTGCCGGTTTCTACGCGAACTAGTCTCTCAGTTTTGAGCTATCGGGCTGAAACTTTCAGCATAGTCTTATTTCTTTAGCACGCAGTACATACATATGTCGGAACGGCCAAAATCGGACCACTATATCCTATAGCTGCCATAGGAATGATGGCGAAATTAATGTAAAAAAATTAGCTTTATTGTTATACCCGGTACCCATAGGGTACAAGGGTATTATAAGTTAGTGCCAATCGAGAATGTATGTAACAGGCAGAAGGGGCATCTCCGACCCCATAAAGTATATATATTCTTGATCAGCATCACCAGCCGAGTCGATTTAGCCATGTCCGTCTGTCCGTCTGTCCGTCCGTCCGTCCGTCCGTCTGTCCGTCCGTGTGAAACAACAGATCTCAGAGACTATAAGAGCTAGAGTTACCAAATTTGGTGACAAAATTGGAATCTATTGCACGCAGATCAAGTTTGTTTTAAAATTTGGACACGCCCACTTTCGCCCCCGAAAATAATAAAAAACGGTATCGGGGACGTGTTCTGAAAATTTGAGTAAAATCGGATGATAAACATAGAAGTTATTAAACAATAAAGTTTTTGAGAGAAAGAGTGAGAGAGAGCGCACTGCTTAGGAATAATTTCGCGTGTCTGAGCACTTAGTTTTTGGGTGGCAGTAGCGAAAAAAAGTGTTGCGTGCTTTCGAGCGCAGTATTAATTCGTAATGCAGCTGCGGACAGCTGCAGAATTAGTCTTTTTTGAACGTTGCTCAACATGTTTTTAGTAACATTTGACTTGATTTGTCAACTTTGTGTTTTTATGTCCGTGTGATATTTAATTTCACGGCCAATACTTTGGGTACCGGGTATCTCACAGTCGGTCACTCGACTGTAGCTTTCTCACTTGTTTTTGATATACCAGTTTTGTACGGTTATAGAATTACGGTTTTAATTTCATTAAGATCAGACAACTATATCATATAGCTGTTATAGAAACGATCGGTCGATTTATATAAAAATGTAAAATTCTAAATTTTTCTAATTCTAATTCTAATTTTAAAATTTACAAAATTTTACATAATCTGATATTTCTTCAACATTACCAAAATGGATCGATTTTCAATGATCCAATTGCAGACTGCAAGGGTATATAAACTTCGGTTTACCGAAGTTAGCTTTGTTTGGAATACATTCATTTTTCAAAAGTATGCCAATTTTGGTTCATTAACTTAAATTTTTTAGATCATTAATTCTTGTAAGGCAACACTGCATTGCTTACCATTAAATTCCATAGTACCCTGTACTGCACGGTACCCAAAGCATTGTGGGTAAAATTTTATTTAAGTATGCTCCAATTTTTAAAGAACTTACATTAAATAGGGTGAAAGGCAGAAGCAAATATTGACAAATTAAGACTAATGTTGCTGGAAAAATTGTAGATGTTGCAGAAGTTAAGCATACATATAAACTTTAATAACCGGTAATAACCTAACCTATTTATTTAATTTGTCTATTTACTTTAAGCCGAAATTCACTATTATAGCTTAGTAACGTTAGTTAACTTTTTCTGATCAACTCAATGTTGTGCATTTATCAATTTTTATAAATAATAGTTTTAAGTTATTATCTAAATATCCAGCCGAAGGCCTTGATGCCATGGCATCCCCAATAGATTTTAAGTTTTAAAACTTAAGAGTACTTACTGTAATAAAATATTTTCTAAATATGGACTAATGTGTTGTTAAATATACTTAAATAAAATAAATATAAGGGCTTGACATAAAAGAGTTAAAAAAAACAAAAAAAAAATATATATATATTTTTAAATTTAAAGACGTTCTTTCCAAGGGTATAAAATGTAAGTATTACCCTTTATAAAATAAAATGGACACTCAAATCGACACTCATGACTTTAAGAATTATTTCATTAATGATAATTTCTTTTCGCAATTGTTTTTAAAATCTAAAATAGATGTGATGGAAGTTCAAGTAAGGAACATTAAAAATTCGAGTCTTTAAAATGTTTATAAAGAAATGATTAGAACTTTTAAATATTACGTTACTTTATATATTTGTTTATCAATTTTACTGATGTACCTTCCAATTGTATAAAATGTAAATGTTACGCTGTATAAAATAAAATTGACACTCATGACCTTAAGAATTATTTCATTAATGATAATTTCTTTTCGCAATTGTTTTAAAATTTAAAATTGATGTGATTGAAGTTCAAGTTAAGGAAAATAAAATTCTAGTTCTTAAAATGTTTATAAAGAAATGATTAGAACTTTTAAAGATTTTGTTACTTTATACATTTGATTTGAGTATAAATTACATTTATTTTGTAATAATAAATTTTTATGTGGGACCAAAAGATGTTTGTAAACTCTTTCTAATGTCTTTCAATTGCATATTTTATAATGCAAATTCTGTATTTGCGTCGGAAAAGCGCTACTTACTCGGAGCTTTTACAAAGCGGATATCCAGGAAAAGCTTTGCTGTCTTCGAGAACCTGGATGTAATGTCGGTGGACTTTCCAGCTCTGGCGCCACCAGCTGTTCGAGCTGAAAGCGCTTTAACGCACGGGAGGAAATCTGTATTTGCGCATAGCCGTGAAAAGGAATAGGCACAAAAACAAAGTCGTGAAAATACAAAGTTAAGTGAGTGACAGGAGAAAGTGGAACCGTAGAATGAGCATCCATCCGGAGCCCGAGGATCTGAAGGTCAAAGCGAATGTGGTCAATGGAAGCGCAACGAGATTCCCTTGCTAGCCATGTAGATGCAGTGTAGACACCCGGGAGACGATACAGATACAGATACACACACCGCTAGAAGCATCCAGAGCACAACCCGTAGTCCGTAGTCCGCCATGAAGGTGTTCCGGCTGCGTCTGGTGAAGCTCCTCCTGCTGGGATTCCTGCTGGCCAACCTGGTCTTCTTCTACTACACCTGGAACACGCTGCTCTGGCGTCGCATCAGCAGAGCCCTTTCTGGCGAGTCGGCCGCGGCGGAGGAGCCGGAGCCCCGAAGGCGGCCAAGCTGTCGCCAAAGGACAAGGTGCGCAATGCCAACAAGCACATCCGGAAGTCCATCACCATTGTCTTCTTCGGCCACTACAACTTCGAGCAGGACCTGCGGGCGAGCATCGATAGCATCTTGGACGTGATACCCAACATGCCCATCCTAGTGCTCCAGGAAGGCGGCGCGGACTATGCCTACCCGTCGGTTGGCTACGAGCGCAATCTGACCGCCGGCGAGGAGCACACCGTGGTGTTCCAGAGCCTGGCCTTTGACGTTCGGCGCACGCGGCAGGAGCTGAATCCGCTGGCCGCCATCCGCACCAAGTACGCCCTCCTCATGCCGGACAGTGTGCGCCTCAGCAGCAAGAACCTGCTGCAGAAGATCCTGCGCGAGATCAACTCCTGGGACTGCCGGGGCAGCCGAAGGAGCAGCGCCCACCCGTTCCGCCGGAGGAGATGGTGCGCCGCATGGTGCTGGTCCCGTTCGCAGGCAACCTCAAATCCTTCAGCAGCTGCGTCAGGATGACCATGGACCTGCCCAACTGGACGCTGGAACTGGTGGCCACTAACGACAGTCGGCGCTGTGATTTGGTGGGTTTGAACTTATTGTGAGTTCCATGAAAATTCCGAATATCCGAATATGCGTTTAGTCAAAGGAATCCCTCTATACCAAAGATGCCCACACAAATACAATGACATGTGACTTGCATTTGTGTGCGTAAGAGAAAAACGAAGTTGGCTTCGCGCGAGACGTTGCGTTTGCCAGAGCAGTGCAAAGCATTAAAATTTAATGCTTTGCACTGCTCTGGCAACCGCACCACTCGACCTCTCATTCTCTGTCTTCTCTGCTGCTGCTGCTCACGTCACGTTTACACTGTCTGTGTCGCGGCAGAGAACCGGCAGAGTTTTTACCAACCACATGTGGCGGGGGCTTGGGCATCACTGCTCTATAAAGAGGAAAGAGCTATAAGGGTTGAAAGGTTTAGGCTTAAGCTGTTCAGCTTTTCACGGGGATTTAGAGTTCGTTTGTTCCTTACGATCCCCTGGGGATTCCATCACTTGCGATGGGAGAGAAATATGCTAAGCTCTCTCTCGGTGAGGAGCTAAATGGAATCTCTCTCGTTCGCTATTGCTTGTACATTGCAGGCAAAGCTTAAATATCTCTTTGACAGTCCGAAACAGATCATAGAACTAGAATAGAACTAAGATATTCGGTTTCTCCCACAGTTCCTTCAGAAGCACGCCATCCTACTAGATGTGGCCGCTCTGGGCGCCATGCCCGAGCCCTTCACCCTGCCCTTCCCGGAGATGCTTTATATGCAGGCCAAGATTGCCAATCTGTCGGTGAGTATGCCTCTCAGATGCTCCTATGGCCGATTTTGATTTCCCATTGCCATCCCTTCAGACCACAGTGTTCCCGCAAGCATTCCAGGAGGGCCGACGCCTTTTCGCCTCCTTTCACACCAAGCAGCGGCGGATGGAGTTGCGTCGCCGGCAGTTCCGGGAGATGTACAAGAAACTGCAGATCAAGCGGATCGTGCGACGGGCGTACAGGGTGCCCGGCAAGGCACAGGCGAGAGAGGTGTGGGGCCAGGGCCACGGCCTGGTGCTCGACGGGCAGTTCTCCTCGTCCAACACCTCGCTGCCCCTGATCACCGACATAGACCTGTTCGGCTGCGAACGGACCACCAAGTCGTGCATCGGGAGCGTGTACGGCGGCAGGCCGTTCTACTCCTACCTGGACAAACACACCCCACCGTGCTGTCTGGACAAGCTGCGGACCACCTTCAACCACGTGCTGGAGGAATTCGAGAACGTGGGCATTCGCTACTGGCTGGACAACCGGGCGCTGCAGAGCGCCATCGAAACGAATCACCTATCGCCGGACGCCTACGACATTGATATTAGCTTCAACGTCCAGGACCTGGAGCGATCCAATGCGATGAAGAAGTCGCAGAGCAAGCCGTATGTGGACAACGAGGGCTTCTACTGGATAAAGGCCACCGACGGCCACTACTTTCGCGTGCAGTTCTCCAAGCCAAACCAGGTGGGCGTCAACCTGCTGCCGTACGAGATCAGTGGAACGGAGGCGCGGGCCAACGGGTTCTTCGGATGGAAGGCGACTACCTTCTCGGCGGACTTCCTGCACCCCATGTCCACGGTCCTGTTCTTGGGCAAGAGCGTCATGTGCCCCAACAATGTGCTCGAGTATCTAGAGGCCAAGCACATCAGGGTCAAGTCGGCTGACCTGGATGCGGAGGAAGAGTGAGCTGGCCTAGACTAAGACGCAGTAGGAACCCGAGGAAGGCTCGGTGTTGAGATCAGGAATCATCATTAAGGAGCGGTTCTTTTGAGTTCCGTACTGTGTTTAGGGATCTCTCAGTCCAGCAATGATCTTAAGACGGATTTGACTGCAGTTTAATTCAATTTTATTTCGTCATGGCGCAGATATGACATTATACAATTTTGTGATCTTTTACATTGCCTCTAAGTTCCTTAAGTTGGTTGACCTCAACCGCACGTTGATAGCTAATTTTTTAGATTTATAGGAACATAACATTAACGTAAGAGGGATGAACTACGATTCTTTTAGAACCAGCAGATCTATATGTGTAAAATATAATACATACAATCAGACTCGAGTGTTTATCTGCTGGGCTTATCAAAATATATATATCTTCGATATCTGATCTGATTTAGCTGCGGACAGTTGTGGCTGCATCGGGCACTACACTTCCCTCTGGCAGCTCCCGGACCAGGGAGAGCAGCTTCTCCAGCTTCCCTATCTGCAGGGTGGTCTGGTCGAGATACAGCTGCTTCTTGGGCGGCTTGACCATCATACGGAGATTGGGCGACAGCTTCAGTGATGTGGTGACTCCCCTGAGAGTGTTATTATATATATAATTATATATGATATATGATCACATAAATTGTGAAGGCAAACACTTACTTTTCGTCGCCCACCACGATGAAGGCCAGCTTCTCGTTGAAGGCCAGCCGGGTGAGCTTGTTTTTTCTCTTGGGCACCACAGCCTGGATGCAGATCGCCTTGTATTTGTTCACGTTCAGGTCGAAGACATGCACCTTGCCCTCGGTGGTCACCGCGGCAAAGACCGTGCTCGAGTAGGGGGCCCACTTGACATCGCCCACGGCGGCGCCCAGATCAAAGATGAAGAGTGGATCGGCGCGCATGTCCTCCCAGACCTTGACCCGCCAGTCGCCGCCGCAGGACACGAAGATGTTGGAGTTGAAGCGGTTGAAGTCAATGCGGTACACAGACATGTTGTGGGCGTTGTAGGTCATCAGGTACTTGGAGCTGAACTGGGTGCTGCACTTGTAGATGTAGCCGCACTCCGTGCCCACCAGGAAGACCTTAGGAATAGGAGTTAAAGCCTATGTCCAAATGTCTCCGAAAGACACAGAATCTGTACCTTGTTGTCGGTGGGATGGAACACCATACACGAGCCGCCGCTCTTCAGGCTGACCTTGGTGCCATCCGGCCCGTCCACGAGTCCGTTCTCCCGGTACAGGGTGATGATAGTGGTGACCCACAGCTTGTTCTGCATGAGGATCCAGTTGAAGACCCGTCCGTCGGAGGACACCGAGAAGAAGTTGACTTCGCCGTCGCTCATGTCCTTGCCCCATCGGATCTGCCAGACGCACTCCCCGTGCTTGCAGTTTACGCCCTTTGACACGTAGAGCGGCTCCTTGCAGTCCTCGCGCAGGTTATACACGGCCACCTTGCCGTCGTACAGCCCAATCACCGCCAGGAAGGGATACGTCGGATGGATGTCGCAGCACATCACTCCGCTGTCGGTTTGGACTAGAGATCGGGGTAAGGGATTAAGGAGTATCTAGGCTGAGAAGCGGACCCGAAACCTACTTATATAGTCCGGGAAAGAGGGATTCTTGACGGTGAAGAGACACAGGTAACCCTCGTTGGTTTGCTTCATGAAATCGTCTAAGGATAAATCAGGGATTAGCTTTACATAATTGAAGAGCTAGCCAGCAACTCACGTGAGCCAAAGCAGACGGCAAACAGGTCGTAGTAGCTGGGATTGAAGAGGATGTCCGTGACGTTCATCTTCTTGGTCTTGTCGTACTGAAACTTCCACAGGGGCAGCAGGTTGCCCTCGCCCTCCCGGAACTCGTCCGCCGGATCCTCCCAGTAGCGGTAGTCGTGGGCTATGTCATCGTAGATGTTCTGGTTGATCATCCGCTCGAGGATCTGCCAGCACTTGAGATACTTCTTGTTCAGCTGCTCGGCGATGGCGGACTTGTCCTTGAACTTCTTCTCGCGCCTGCCCCGCTTGCGGTCGTCCTTCTTGCCGCCCTCCTTCTGCTGCTCCGCGAAGTTCTCCAGGTACGAATCGTAGATGACCCACTGCAGCACGTTGGCCCCGAACTGAGAGCGCGGCGGGGGAATCGTCTGGGTATCTACATTCTGCAAGGAATGAATTAATGGTTTGGTGAATTAATGTCATGGCCCAGAGCAGGCCCTTAGATCTTTTTATTTGCGGATCAAAGTGAAAAGGTCTCTTGGTTCTCTTGTTTTTATTATCTAAGAGCTAGGAATACATCCGATTACAGCTCCGGATGTAGGTACCACTTACCCTCTTCGGGTTCGAGTAGGTGAGAGCAGCCCGTTCGCAGTAATTGAATTGGTTAATTAGCTTTCGCTTCTTGGATGAAGTAGCCACTGCTTGCTGGCGAGCGGCACCGTCTTCATCGTGGGTCTCGCCGCCTTCGCCTCCCTCGGCCTCGCCCTCGCCCTCGTCACCCTCGGTGCCCTTGGCCTCCTCATCGTCCTCTTCCTCGACCTCCTCATCCTCTACGCCACCGGCGCCCTTAGCGCTTAAATAATAAACATTAAAAATAGTAAACATTAAAGTATGCCAAATACCCGTCGACTGATGCTTAGTTAGATAATATGTTTAAGATAAATGATGTGACCGAACAGCGCTGCTCGTTCAAGGCCTCCGAGGTCTCAGAGCCATTCGGCTTCTCCCACCTGAAGCTGCCAACAAACTCTCAAGCTCAAGCTTAATTCTACACAGGACTTACCCTCGGTCATCTTCGTCCTCCTCGCCTTCTCCCTCCTCACCCTCTCCGGCCTCCGTTTCGCGCTGCTCCACAACCGTGTAGTTGGGCATGGGCAGCGGGTAGCCGATCTCGTCCGACTCCTCGATCTGGCGGCGTGCCTCCTCCGAGTCCACGTGCAGCGAATTGCCGGCGAAGGCGATCAGGGTGACGGTGTTCCCCGGCTGCGGAGCCGGGACAAACTCCCTCCTTGAAGCTGTAGACGACCAGGTTTTGATCACATTCGTGTTGGTGGGCGTCAGCACCTTGGTGACCTCCTCGCCGAGCTCCGCCTCCGTGAGATCCAGCTGGTCTTCGGGCTTGAGCAGCTGGCGGGACTTCATCCAGGCATCGAAGTCATCGGCGTCGCCGCCACCGCCTCCGCCGCCCTCGACCTTGTTCTTGGAGCTCCTCATCTGGGGAATGGGATCAACAGCATGACAAACTCACGGGATTTGTGGCAGTGTCTCAGTGGGGGTGTGGTGCATGCAATATTCCACTGAAGGTGCCAAGAAGAAACCAAGCTGGGAAGGAGTGGGAAGGTGGGAGTGCGGGCACTTACCTCAGTCCCGGGGTGCAGGGTCTAGCTGGAATTGGGTCAGGTGAGAGGAGGAATCATGAGAAGGGGAAACGAAGCGGTATGCGGCATGCGACTTGAAAGGAGAAACATCCGATATCGATATCGTATGATATGTACCCCAAGGAGGCGTTACCTCGTCGCCATCGCTGCCGTGGCCGCTAGCGGGCTCCTCCGCAGGATCCCCGGGTCCTGGGGCACTCGACACCTCTGACATTGCGTTGCTAACCAGACTGAATGTGACTTGAGATGGGAGCGGTCTGTCCTACTTAGCTACGACTACGAGTTTGGTTTAAGATTTGAAGAAACAACTACAGATTGTATGTACATTGTATTTACAGGTTGTAGATAGGGAAACATATTGGTTATTAACATTAGATACAATCAAGCACTCGTGGTATTTACAGATCCCTAGGTCACAATGCGTTCCAAAACTCGCAGAAGCCGATTCAAAGATTTTTCTGGCTTAGAAGTGATAATATTTACAGTGCAGTGAATTAATTTAATTTACTAGCAATTAACTTTAAGCTATACCGTTGCAAAGGATCTTAAAATATCGATATAACAAGGAATAATTTCTCTTGTATATATTAAGAAGTACATTTCATTTGTACACACACAAAACAACCATGAGTTTAGCCTCTATACGCGTTGTCTTAAACATATAATCAAGCAGTGTAACGAGTTTAGTATAGATTTAATACTTAATAATATCAAATGAATACTGAGTAGTATAGTTTTTATATCCTATAGTTTCAACTGTGAGTTTTTGAGTATTATTTTTATACGAACCTACATCGAAAATTCGACAGCATAGATAGTGCTTTTCTGTTTGTCGCGTTAGTAATTTTACTCAAGTTTTTGTGCAGATTAGTATAATTTTTATACTTTCGTAGTATGAAAATAACAAGCATCTTATTAAGAAATTTTAAATACTTTAAGGTATGACAACATGAAGATTTTTTTTGTGCATACGCGTAGAACATGTCTTTTTATACAGATAGCTTATAGAAAGTCAAAGTCCCTATAAATACCTAAAATCTCAGTTTAAGAAATTCCTAAACTAAGCATAAGCCGCCTTAAAGGCTCATCCTTAAACTCTTAAAATACGGCTTGCTTTTCATTTATGTAAAACTTCTTCTCTTTTAAATATTTTTCTGGTAAGTATTTTTCGAGACTGAGATTTAAATTCTCAAAATCTCAAAACGCCTTTCCTGCGGCTTTGGAACACATTGTCCTCACACTCTCACGCACACAGTTCTACGCAGTTGGATCAGCTAAGAGTGGCTAGTGGAGATGCAATCTAATGGGCAAATACCGCCATGGCCTTGTTGGCTAACTTCCACATCCTGGGGCAAGGAGAAATACTCAAAAATACTCGTATCAGACAACAGAACTCAGAGCTCGGCTCACGGAATGGCAGGGAAAGGCTACCGGCTTGGCTGGATTCCGGCAAATGCGTCCGGCGAGAGTGGCGAGGCTAGACTGAGGCCAAGGAAGCTCATGTCTAGAGCCGAAAGAGTCGAGTCGAGCCAAGACAGCACCGATGACGTTCGCCACGTCAGCGGCCTCTTCAGGAAGGAAAGCGAAAAACTTTCTGGCCTGACGTCACAACAGGATGAGGCGGAAAAAACAAATTGCAGACAACTCGATTAGCTGGTCCTGGAAGGGGAAAACGGGGGATAACAGCGACTCCGACCCTGACTGTCTCCGAGATGGGCTCTTTCATAATAAACATATTTATTTTGATGGCCATCCAAATGAATAAGGTGAGCCTAGGGTCGTATACGTGAGTGATTTATCGACTCTTTTATTGCGTTGGGCCTGATGAGGCTTCGACACTCACCAGCCCAGCGCGGCCCGGCTTCGGGCTCGGGCAGGCCAAATAAATTGGTAGCTGTAACCAAATTGCACCGCTCCAATTGCTCTGACTTTCCGAGTTCCTAGCTCCGTGCTCCGGGCTTCGGGCTGCGATTTTCCTTCCCAGCTTGGCACGCACATGGTGGCCATTGGGTCACGCCCACCTCCACATCCACAGACCGGATGGGCAGGAAATTGCAAATTATGTTTCGTGACAAAGTTCCATCAAGGAGAGCTGCCTGACGGAGCCAGCCTTTCAGCCAAACTTATTAAAAAGTAAGCGCAAATAAGCGCAAAAAATTTTTAAGAACTAAAATAGACTTGTGCCGCAGCCAGGACCTCGCACTGGCATTACGTTGCCAGCCGTCGAGGCGAAAGGATGTGTGCACAACTAGAGTGTTGAGTGTGCCAGTGAGGAGAACAGACAGAAGTCCGACCAAGAAGTTATTCAGCTTCGATAGTTACCTTCCCTTTGACCTGCTTGCCATCGCCCTTTCCCGGCTTTGTTGCCATTGTTCCTGCAGTTCCTGGGCTTCCTTGGTCGTGAGCTCCTCTCGTTCCGAAGATAACTCTCTCAAGGCAATTTTCCGAGTTTTATTTAATCCTTTCTCCAACTGAAAGTAAAAGTGTTTGTTATTTTTGTCTGATTTCCTGACAGCAGCCCGAAAAGTGCCTGGCCGAGTGCGTAACTCACAGAATCGAAGCACACTAAAATGAAATTTTATGTAATCGCATGGAGAAGGAACGGGAAGTGTCTTTCCGCCATTCCGATGACTTTGTTTGTTTCAGTTTCTATAGAAATTTGGCAATCGGCTTACGCACCAGGCTACGGTTACCATTTGCATATCGATTGGATATAGGAGCAAGGCATGAACCATTCCAAAAGGTTAGCAAAGAACTCTGAATTCATGTGAGCCGAATGTGGAATACCCGACACTAATTTGCAAGGAGAGTACTAAACTTTCCGCACATCTTAGTTGAGATGATAGCCACTTATTTGAACTAATTCAGTATCAAGCTGCTTTTGGCTGAATCATATTCGCATTTTCAAACAAGTTAGAGAGCCGAGGAGTACCTGGAACCCAAAGCTTTCAGCGTTAAATTGGACAGAGGGGCTAGAAAGCTTGATCACATGTCTACTTTAACTCTAAATTATCAAATACGGGGTGTAAAAACTTAAGTCTAACATGGCAGGATGCACAAGAAAATGGGAAAGTTGCTGGAAAGATGTTGAGCATCACCCACCGATAATGCACAGGTTCCAAATGCACGGAAACTTTCTTTATAGTTCTTTATAAATTTATGAAGGAAATATAATATTTCCATTTACTTCCTACCGAACTTTATTATGATTTGTGCGACAGTTAGAGAGCATGATTAGCCTATAAGAATGGTTTCACAAAATGTGGTAGCTATAGCTCTGTTCTGAAGATGCTAATTAGAATGGGTAATAAGTACCCTAAAAGTTTAAAGCGTATAAAAAGAGGCTTTACAATAACTGGAACTATGATATGCCAAAGTTTAAAAACCCTTGCAATTATTGTAAAATATTATAAATGGATGCAATGGAAAATGTATGGTTAAAATCTTACAAAACGACCATATATTATAAATTATTAAGCCATAAGATAGTTTTTCTAATTGTAAAAAAATTATGCAATTTTTTCCACATCATTTCTGTAGATGTCTTAGATAAAGTTAAGCGAACCGTACGAATTTTTAAGCTTAATCTGTGTACATTTATTTGAAAACAATCATGCGAAGCATTAAACTCGAGTGCGTTAATGGCATAGAAACAGACGGGCTTGTCTAAAGCTATCTGGTGATACTTATCCAGTTTGTATACTTTAAGAGTTCGGAAATATTTTGATTAAGATAATAATTCATCTCCAAGTGTATACAAAGCTTTGGAGGTTTAAAAAACCTGGCCACCCACTCAGCAGCGATCTGAATTCGTACTCTCCCGTCAAGTGAAAGCTATTGGAACCAATTGGGAGCATCTGGGTAGAATACAGACGATATGGTAGTGCTAACAGTTGGAAATAAGCTGCATTTGCAGGATCTCTAGATTGAGAACTTTGCAGAATATTGACTGATTCGGGATTGTTATTTTGTTCTCTTAACAGTACATAAAATGAAATAAGCCTACCCAATAGGCTAATAAGAGAGACATACAAATAGAGAAAAACAACATACATAATAAGTAGTGTAAACTAAATGTATTATCAAAGAATATACTTTTATTAAAATGAATTAATAAATACTCATCCAAATGCTTTCCATTTGAAATGTTAAATTGAAAACCAAAAGAGCAGTGAAGAAAGCTCGGTTTCATTCATACTATTTTACCAGCTGATAAGCTTTTTGATTTCAATAAACGAAAATAAATTAAAGCAAACAAGCAACCTGATCCAGATCCAGGTTGCACTAATTTCAATACAAAATAGTGGTTCGCCAAGATGCAGCGATCGCAGGTTGTCCAAACAAAGCAGCCGCATTAAGATCCAGATATTATAATGCGTCGCCCGCGAGTCTTAAAGTGCCAGTGACACAGTCGTGTCGGCAGCGGTGACCGAAACCCAAGTGACCGCGTCCGCAGTGACGACGGGCGCTTTGATTGGAACGCCCCTTGATGCGACGCGCATATCAATTAATTACCTGCGACAGTGGTGTGGCGGCTGTTACATTTGGCTGGGCCTCGGTGGACACCGCTCCGTGCGGGATTGGGCAACATCACTCAGGGGATATTACAACAGAATACCTGCGGACCGATTGCAAATCGCTGGGCAGCCGGACGCACTGCGACCGAGCCCGTGCAGTTGGCCGAATTTATTCAAATCAGTTTGATTCCGCGTGAGGAAGCGTATAGGTGTCGTCTCTGCTCGGATCATCCACCACTTGCAATGTGCAAATACGTCTTAATTGCTGCACTGGCCGTAATGGTAAGCGGACAATGGCCATTAATCACTAATCGCCGCATTAACATTGCCCTTGGCTGCACAGTGCTCCTCGGACCGCGTGCTGGCCACGCTCCACGACCTGCCCGGGGTCTTTGACTTTAACTTTGACTTTTCCAACGTGGACCTGGTGAACTTCCAGTACTTCAAGAACCTGCCTTCCCAGGATCCACGCACTGCAGCCACCGCGAATCCCTTCCTGGAGCACTTCCAAAGAAGAAGGCGGTGCTGGACTACCTGGACCGCTTGTTCTTCGGCAACTCGCCGTTCCAGCAGCCCAGCGAGATCCCCTTCGATCCGCACTTTGGTCGCGCCTGGCGTCCGGTCTACGAGCGCAAGTTCGGTCACCGCGGCGAGCGCCTCATCGCAGCCCTGGGCTCTGGCTACTCGATCCGCCAGCTGCGTCACTTTGGAGCCATTCCGCAGGAGTTCGGCGCGCCCCACTATCCCAGCTAAAGGGGCTGCAAGCGGCTTCTAGCTGTAGATAACTTATTTATGGGATAAACTTAAGATCAACGATCCACTTAGTAACGAATTTCGCTTGTATTTTTTATATTTGGAGAATGGGTGCCAGAATTGCTGGCATCTTCCACTTTTAGAAAGACTAATCTGACTCGGATATAGTCCATAATAAGAATTGCTAGCTTCCTGGCTTAAACTTTTTTCATATCCCTAATTCTTTGGACGCCGTGTCTTACAACCTTTGGATTAAGATTAGGAAAATGTTGGAAGTTTCTTGTAGTTCTAGCTAAGAGCGCCTAGATTATTTACATTAGAACAGTATAAATCGTTCAATATTTATATATTTATGAGAATAAATAATAAATGAGAATAAATAATAAAGTTTTTAGTTTCATTTTCTATCTTAGAGTCACAAATGAAGTCTTTCCCTCAACGAAACTTTGAAATTGTCAAGAACTGCTCAGCTTAGGGACTTGGCAAACTCCTATTTACCCTGACTTGATCCTCTGCGGTTCTAGCTTCGGCCTTGAATCCCTTCTTTTTCGCTGTCTTTCTATAGGTAAATGCATTTCATCTATTTCTCCTAGTAAATCCGTATCTACAAGACATGTGATGTCTCCTTAATCGCTGGAAATACTGCCTGAGAGTCCCGGGATTCAGTACCAACGCGCCTGTTGATTAGGACATGAAATAGGGTTTTGTAGAAACTGTTGTATTTAGGGTATCTTAGGGTAACTTAAGCGCTAAGACTTCAGACTCGCCGCTTCTGCGTGGAGATGTAGAGGACATTGTTGCCGCGGATGAAGGCGTCCCCGTATTTGTTCTTCAGCTGCCCATTCACGTACTCCTCCGTCTGTTCCAGACAAATGTTCATATAGCCGTCCAGGCACGCCAGGACACCTGCGTCGGGGGAAGGGAAACGTGGGTTATCACCCGGCTTTTTTGTTTACTTCAGCTCTGCGGCCGGCCTCACCTCGGTAGTCCACGCCATTGTTCAGCTTGACGGCGACGGGACGGCCATGGATCTGGTTGATAAACTGTGAGAGGGCTTCCTTGCGAGACATTTTTTCGGGAAAACTTAATATTTTCAAGAATTTCGGGAGTTTTTAATAGAGGTGGAGAAACATCGATGCTAACATCGATGTCATCGATGATTTCAAAACATCGCTAACATCGATGTTTGGCAGGGAATCATCGATGAGCAATAACATATCCACACAGCCTAACAGCACTTTCAAGTCCCACATGTCCCACCTAGAATCCACAACTCTCTCGCTCTCCCACTCTCTTACATCATGGCTATGAATTTGGGGATGTATTCGATGTTTTGGGAATGAATTCGACAGTTCGTAGGCGAGAGAGGGGCGGGGGATCGGGTAATTACTTCGGGAAACTTCGGGAAATTGAGCGGGCGCCGAGAGAGAGAGAGCGAGAGCCAGAGAGCGCTGTTGTTAGCAGACTGCGGATTTCTAGCTGTTAGCCACACTGCCATACTTAACAGATTCCCGCTTTATTTGAATTCATGATGCTCTTAAAGCGCATTTTATTTAAAAATGGACGAACGAAATTTTCACAATGATATTAATAGGTAGAGGTGGAGAAACATCGATGAAACATCGATGTTTTTCGCCCAAAACATCGAAAACATCGAAAACATCGATGTCAGCCAACATCGAAGGTGTGGCCGTTGCGACTTCCTCTTGATTTACCATAACGCCTTCTTAGTCTTGTAAAGATGGTCATACTGTCTGGCTTTCAGCATCAAACTCAGCCACAGATGGCGCTTATACAAAGGTTGGAAACATTGATAAAAAGTGTAAGAAACGTGGCAGCACCGAGTAGAGCGCGTTCAGTGGACTTTTCAGCCTTCTTTAGCAGAAAACCGATTAATGTCACGTGAAACAAACGTTGTGCACAATTCTCGGGGCTTTTAATTCGCGAGCAAGCGGAGCAAGAGCCACAATTTTCTGTCCTCAGTCTGGCAACAATGTCTTGATCGATTTAAGTGTGACCAGCTGCCATGGAGAAGTATTCAGTATTATAAACGGAACAGCCGGCGATCACACTGGAATTTTCGCGCAAAATTTAAATTATAATCAGAACCTTTTTTTGGTAAGTACTAGCTCTATTCTTTATTTCTACTTTTTCAAAGGATCGTTCAAAAATCAATATATTGTTTTTTAAATGTAAATTTTATGTTATTATTGACAAAGACGTCGTATAGATAACTTCGGTTTTTACTTCTTTACTTTAGATTAAACCTTTATTCTTTTGTTTTAGGTTTTCTCAAAACTAGGGCATTTTCTCCAGCTAAACTCTATTTACATGCATATATATTACTTCTTGTCTACCAACTATTATTTGGTTCCAATAATTAGTGTAAGAAAAACATTTCAACTTAATAAAAAAAATGGTTTTAAATGTGTATGTATTTTTTACTACCGCGATAAACTAAATAGAATTGGACAAAGGCCAACCATGAAATAAATAAAGCGGAGTAGATTATAAGTTATGAACTACAATGCAACTAGACATTATAATGGGCTCAGTGAATGCCTTCCAGTGGCGTGTATGTCTTGTACTGATACAATTCCGGGCCCCCGTAGCCGTACAGGAGTTTTCCGCGCCCATGTTCATCGTAATAGGGATAGCGATATTTGGGCCTGAAACAAAGCGGAACTAGGGAGTCAAGGGGAGTTTAAAATAATGGATTTGCAACGAACCTCTCGAAGTACTGGAAGTTTGGCGCCTTTGGCTGAACGGTGGCCAGCGATGTGTGCACCACAAAGGCAACAATGAACAGAATAAGCTGAAATATAATACAAGTACAATTTTAAATAAATAAAAGGCTTACAAAATTTAAGAGAAACTTTATATATATATGGGTTTTTTAAGTTTTAATTGTAGAATTGGAGACTTCATTCAGTAACAAACGTAGTTTCCATTAGATGGACGGTAGAGCAATAAAGGCCATAAACAATTGATAACAGTAGCCTTAGTGGTTGTAGCAAATTATATAAATAATAAACCAAAAAGGATTTTAAAAAGGTAAAAATAAAAGCAAACTTTTTTAAGAAACCTTTCTGTTAATGAAGCAAGTTTATAAGCTTATTCAGTTGGCCCAAAACCAGACATAAATACTTCCCGACTAGCATCTGACAGGATATTGTTGCTTTAAGCTTATGTTGCTTAAGAAAGTAGTTTGGCTCACATAAAATTCGATTCGGAAAAGCTCAAAACGGGGAAGTTGGGCTTCACATTAAGCCCAATATTAACATTAGCTCACTGTGTCAGTCATATAAAAATGGTATGAAGTGTAATGGCATTTTGTGACTCGGCGTTCAAGAAATCGCTTTCAGCCGATTAAACTCACAGCAACGACTACTGGCCAACTACGAGGCAACGGTTGATGACGCCGGTTATGCAACGAACGACAACAATAATAACAACGATGCGCAACTTGGCCAACTTGTTGCTCAGAGATTATGACACAATTGCTTGGCTTTCAACTTGGCCAAAGAAAGAGAGAGAGTGGAGGATGGCGAAGAGAGCGCTGGCGATCGCGGCTTTCAAGGTCTCTCCTGGGGGAAAAAGAGAGAGCCTTCGGGTTTGGCCCACATATGTTTCTGTGTGTGATTTGGAAATGTGTCAGTCGTGTCTGGCTGACAAAAACACTCGAATTTCGAAAGAAGAACGCGCAAGTGCTCATTGGAAATTCCAGTCACAATTTCCAACTCGCCGATCGCCGACGACGGTTTTCTTTTGGTTTCTTAGTGCGACTTTCGCGCAGGCGCAGCGGAAATGGTGTCAGCGGGTCTAGCATGGGATGTGCTAATTGGGGAAGTAAACCCTGGTCGCGGTGGAAATCTAACGATCTCAAACTTACGGGCAGCAGCAGAGCGTTCAACCTCGCCATGGCTGTTCAGATACGAGTATATGCAGATACAGTTCGTGAAGTTTCCCGATCGCAGGCGGAGCGGCACGCAGTTGTTCGCCGATCGCGTTTTGTTTGGCAACTGAATTGCCAGTCGGAAGGTGGGCAAGAGGCGCGCTCCGCAAAGAGAGTCAGAAAGCTTGGTAAAGAGCGTTGGAGCTTCGAAAGCCAAGCTTAAGTCGGCCTTCCACTCGGGCTCTCAGTGTCTCAGTCTGTGCAGATTGCGTTACACGGAGTTGGTACTGAGTCCAAATATGGGAGTACATTGAAAAATTAGAGATTATAATGGGAATAACTTGACAAATATTTGTCAACTTCTTTTGAAATTACTGAGATATATTTAAAATATAGAAAAAAACGAGAAAGAAAGCTATCTTCGGTAAACCGAAGTTTGTATACCCTTGCAGTCAGCAATTGGATCATTGAAATTCGATCCATTTTGGTAATGTTAAAAGAAAAATGTCAAATTATGTAAATTTTGTAAATTTTACATTTTACATGTAGAGTTTTACATTTTCATATAAATCGACCGATCCCTTCTATGGCAGCTATATGATATAGTTGTCCGATCTTAATGAAATTAAAACCGTAATTTTAAAACTATAAAAAACGACTATATCTCGAAATTTATAGAAATTCGTTGAAAAACAGAGAAGTTAAAATTTTTTTTACATTAATTTCCCCATCATTTCTATGGCAGCTATAAGATATAGTGGTCCGATTTCGGCCGTTCCGACATATATACTGCGTGCTAATGAAATAAGACTATGCTGAAAATTTCAGCCCGATAGCTCAAAAACTGAGAGACTAGTTCGCGTAGAAACCGACAGACGGACAGACGGACAGACGGACAGACGGACAGACGGACAGACGGACAGACAGACGGACATGGCTAGATCGACTCGGCTGGTGATGCTGATCAAGAATATATATACTTTATGGGGTCGGAGATGCCTCCTTCACTGCGTTGCAAACATCATGACAAAATTATTATACCCTCTGCAAGGGTATAATAAATATTGTAAGGAAGTTAATATTAAAAGCAGTGCCGCCGAGGCCATTGACAATTTAAAATTGTATTTTTGTAAGTAAGAAATACAACGAAGTGGCTAGATATGAAAAAATAAATAGCTAACATATTTTATAATATCGTATAAAAATAGCCACTAAAAAATAGCTATTCAATGCAAAATTAGGATAGATTTAGCCACAAAGTTAAATTTTGACCGCACTGGTTTGTTGTTCACACTGTGCATGTGGCGGTAGAGGCCGGGCAGAAAAATGTAATTCCTCTCGGGTTAGGGCTGTAAGCACCGCTGATTTAAATGAATGATTTTCATATAAATTGAACTGCAAATTACCTTTATAAATTGTACAATAATGGCTAAGTGTGTCGTACATGTATAGCATTAACCACAAAATTTCAAGTTATATTTTAGAAAACCTAAGGGAACATATATATTTTTATACCATTAAATATTAGATAAAGTTAAAGTTAATTTCTTTAGCACACCCAACTAATTTGTTTACCTCATCTAATGATCCTCAAGATGTTGCAACTCACGAAGAAAGTGAAAGTCCTGAAAAACTCAGAGCCAAAGCTCTTTCCGCATGCACTTAGGCTGCCGGAAATTTATGTAAATAAACAAAATAGGCATCGAAGCCCACCTGATCCGACTCACGTAGGCTCTTTCCTCGCTCTTGAAGAGAGCCGCAGATCGGAAGAGACAGGAAGCCCCAGTCTGCGGAGACAGCTGTTCAAGCGGGCAAAATTGGAAATGGGGCCAAGTTACCAAGTCACCAAAGTGGTAGTAGACCAACTGGCCACACAGCCTCTGATCGAGATGACGATGGACAATTATGTAACTTCTGCAACCATAAAGAGTCGAGAGCTCCCCAACCATATCAACACCTACAGTCTACAGTTTACAGTCTACAGTCCAATGGCTGGCAACCAGTTTTGCTTTCTTCACTTCGCGGCTCTGTGCCATTTCTTCAATGCTCCGGGGCACTTTCTTTGGCTTGCATTTGCATTCGCATTTTTCCTTGGGTTTCTATTTCTGTTTAACATTAATTTCCACTTTTTTTTGCCTTGTTCGCTGCTTTTGGCGCCTTCGCTTTGCCGCAAGCGGACGGAGCAGTAACCTTTGGCAAATATGCGTACTTAGTTCCGTCTGCCATGAAAACCAATTTGGGTTGTCATAAAATTAAAATGAAAAAAATTAAACAGTTCATAAAGCTGGACTTTGAAGTACCTGCTCGAAGGTCGCGTGGAAAGTCACAGTTCGGAGATCATATTCCATTAATAGGCCCCAAATGAAGACTTTAAAATTCGTACACAATGAACGAATTAAATATTTATTAGCAACTCGGATGGATCAAAAAGTTGTAACTAAGATTAATTAAGATTTGAAGCTAGATGAATATTTGTTTTATTGTAAAATTAAATGTAGTCTTCTTGAATTACAAAATATATAGGACTTACCAATTAAAAATAAATATAATGAATTCCCCAGATATCACTAAGGTCAATAAATCGCTTTGAAAGCTGTCTTTTAGTTTGTAATTAAATGTTGGAGTTTTTTATGTTTTGTTTTTTTTTATCGATGAATTTAAAACCTTAGTGATTTCAGTAGCACACTCGATATTTATTATAAATATAAATAATTAATAAAAAAAATTAATTAATTAAAATATTATCAAAATGTAATAAGTCGTTAGTAATTTTCTCAGTGCCTCACCATCAATTTTTAAATCCGCTAAATATTTGTAAGCCAAATTGTATCTGTGCTCTCATCTCGCTCTGTCTCTCCCTGTCTCTCAGTTTAGCGCTCTCCCCTAAATTTTGGCTGAGTAACTTCTCAAATTTGTTTGTTTTGCCATATGTTTTGTTGCTGCTTTTGAGTTGCTTTTTATTTTCAATATTTTTCCAGCTGACGCTTGGCTGCGTTTTATGCAACTACACGATTTCTGCGATCCGCAGTGATCAATGGTCCAGTGACTCGAACGGGCGGCGCTCCATCTGAAAGTAAAACGCGGCTCGAGACAATGTTACGCCTGAGACTTGTCTTTATGGTCGCTGTAAGTGAACCGAAATGTTATAATAATAAAGTGGCGGGAAGGCTTAGATGGAGTGATTGCGACTGGCGAAATGTGGCATGTGGGGCGTATGAGTAATAAACGTCGATAGGTTAATATCTTGTGCAATTCCTCTGGTCTGTGAAAAATTTCGCTTCACCGGTATAAAAGACGAAGACTTTCGTTCGATTATATATATATTTGAAATATGTTAGGGCTTGATAAAATAATATTAACCTTATTCGAAGAAATTGTAATTTTAAACTTTAAGCAATACATGGTAAGGCTTCAGAGACCGCCTGAAGTAATTAAGTATGGCTCTTGCAAACCTCATTAACTGTTGAGCTTCAGTTTCAAAGCTCTTTCATTACATAGTATAAATGTTTGCCGATTTTAAACAATAAATATATAATATAAATTCTATCAATTTTCCCTGGATGTTTATCTGTAAATTCGAAATAAATAAAACATGGTAAATTTGTCCCTTACATTAAACAAATTTAAAAATTTATATATTAAAATTATTATTAAACAAGTGGAAAAGCTACAGTCGAGTGTGACCGACTGTAAGATACCCGGTACCCAAAGCATTGTGGGTGAAATTAAACAGCACATGAACATCTGAAAAAAGGAAATGTTGACAAATAGAGACAAATATTGCTAGAAACATGTTGAGCAGAACTTAAAAGAGACAAATGTTGCTAGGAACATGTTGGGCAACTCTCAAAAGCGACAAATGTTGCTAGGAACATTCTGAGCAACACCCAACAAAGACAAATGTTGCTAGGAATATGTTGAGCAACACTCACGTGCGCGCTCTCTCTCTCTCTCTCTCTCTGTCTCAGAAACTTTATTGTTTAATAACTTCTATGTTTATCATCCGATTTTACTCAAATTTTCAGAACACGTTCACGATTGCCTTCTTATTAAGCCTATTTATATATTTTACGCCGAAAGTGACGCATATGGTTATATACCGTTTTTTATGTTTTTCGGGGGCGGAAGTGGGCGTGGCCAAATTTTAAAACAAATTTGATCTGCGTGCAACTGATTCCAATGTGGTCACCAAATTTGGTAACTCTAGCTCTTATAGTCTCTGAGATCTGTTGTTTCACACGGACGGACGGACGGACAGACGGACAGACGGACAGACGGACATGGCTAGATCGACTCGGCTAGTGACGCTGATCAATAATATATATACCTTATAAAGTCGGAGATTTATCCTTCTGCCTGTTACATACATTCTCGGTTGGCACTAACTTATAATACCCTTGTACCCTATGGGTACCGGGTATAAATATATTTAATCTTAATATTATTATTTAATCCGTTTTTTTAGATTGGTTCTAGTTTTAGAGTTCGTATAGCGGTGATTTTATGTGTTTTTCTTATGTTTGTGATTTTTATATGTTTGGAAAACGTGGAGAAACAATGGCAAAGGGACTTAAAGATGCGTAAAACAGATCCTACACAATCTCAATTAGAGGTTGAGAAACTCTTAAATTCTATTCATAATTGCCAAAAATAGCAATTACAATTTGTTTTTAATACTTTAAGAACTCTAACTATTTTTATTAACAAACATATTCGGCTTCAGCTGCTTAATTGACGTCTTAAACAACATGTAGTTGTAATTACTCCATGTGAAAGAGTATAGGAAAACAATAAAAATAAATGCAAGCTGCAATAAATAGTAAACAAAATACAAATGTATTTACCACATCGTTTGGAACTGTAATATTATATTTGGGGGCCGAATTCTCATAAGTGGAAATTTATAGGAAGTTTGCAGAGGCGGTTACATGAAATTAAAAAACAACCAACCTATAGTGTTGAAATTAACTATCGCTTACTTACATTATTTTCAATTTATTTTGAGTCCTTGAGCTCTTTTTTTCAGCCTTGATATGTTTTGTGTTTTCTGCTAAGAGAAATTTAACATTTGTATTGCAGCTGCCTCTGGCGCTGATCCTAGTTCTGCAGATCAGCCAGCCTGCTGAAGGCTTCATCCTGCGCCTGATAACCGAGACCCTGCAGAATAATGTGGCCGGTGAGCCGGTCCTCCACGAACGGACCAATTGGGACTTTGATCCCGAGGCGGCCAAGCGAGCGAGGTCCTTGTACTACGAGGTAATATATCATCTACATATTATAGACATACTAACTAGATAATCCATTTTTCTCGCAGAAGAACGGCTTCCGCTCGGCCAAGTTTATCGAGAGACTGGGCGTGGGCCTGGATGGGCTGCACCAGGAGCGGCGGTACGAGCAGGGGGAGCGCGATGTGGGACGACTGAACGGGGAACACAATGTTAACTATCCGCCTCCGCCGGTTTAGCCATAAATAATTATGATTTAAATTTAACTCTCGTTTCGCTGCCATACCTAATCCGGGCTGGATGTATGGGAAAAGCCAGTACATTGTCATCATTTTAATTTGCAGCGATTAATTGTCATTGTGCGCATTAATGTGCTTCACAAGGATTTGCATAATTTGCACAACGTTGCCGGCTGCACCGCCCCTCTTGGCTTGCAGAATATCCCTCTCCATTCGGCTTATTGTTAATGACTCGCAGGCTCAGAAGGACGCGCTGGGGTGGGGTGGGTGTCCTGGGTCCCCTGCAATGTTGTTGTGGTTTTAATAAACGTTATTAGCCGACTGGCAGCGCTGGCTGCAACTGCAAATTGCCGCAATTACATTTCGCTGAAGCGAAAAGCAACGGCAGCTACTTACTTTCGCAATTTTGTAATTTCATAATTCTGTCGCATAATTGAAGCCAATTTCGCTTCGAGCTGAATCAGGACAACGCCAAGTGCGGGGCGGGCAGGGGAGAGCGAAAGGATACAGGTGCGCGATTGAGCGCGCTTCCATTCCCAACATCAGAACCAAAGAGCTTGGAGCTTGGAAGGGGGTATTCCGGGAAAGTGTTTCCACTTGGGATTGCATTTCTTAATTGGCGTGGCATACTTTTGGGCTTGGCAAGAAATCAATGGAAACTAGATGATGATTTCTGAATGAAATTCAAAAAAGATATACCCAAGCAGGTGAGCTTTGTACAATTTTTGGGTTGACAATACAAAATGAAAGGGTAATCCAGATCTGTGAAGTGATAACGAATGGCTAATTAACTTAGAATCTCTGAGAACCTCTCTAAAGACGGCTGGGCATTTTTGTATACAGGAAATGCAGAAATATTCTTATATAGAAAACGCTGATCAGAGAAGAAATTCCCTTACTTAGTTCTTATTAAATATACATTAGCGAATTGCAGCTGAATCGGATTGCCAGAATCGAGGGCCGACAATCATGGGAATTAAGCGAACAATGACAACCGCAACTGTTGCAGAGAAGCCACTGCAGCAGCCACTGCGTGCTGCGGAAATTAACTGCCGCCCAGAGAGCCAGCGAGTGCAAGGCAAACTGCTGCGATAAATAAATAAAATTACGCACAATTTGCGGCTCTTTCGGATCGGCGGCCGGCGGAAATGCAGAACGGAAATTACATTACAACTGCAGACTGCGCACAAAGCGGCCTGTGCGTATACGTGATGCGAGGCCGAGCCGCGATAACACCATAAAATTGTTTAATAAATTGTTAATACAACATTGTAAATATTTCATTGATAATGCGAGTGCGAGTGCCCCAATCCCCATTCCTCATTCCCCACAGGCCAACCCGTGCGAACCGAAACAGTTGTTCCTGTTTACGACACTAATTTAATACGAAATCAAACAGTCATCGCCATCTCGATAAGGCGTGCGGGCTGACTTTTATTAAAGGCAAATGTAAATAGAATCATAATGATATTTTAGCGGGCCCAGGAGATTCCCATCCCGTCCCGAATCCAGCCCAGGAAGAGGTGCATGCATTCATTAGCCTTATCAGCTCACTCAACATCAAATAAAATGTTTAATAACACCCGTGGGCGGGGTTGCGAGTGGCAAACTCGATAATAATGACGGGATATCACAGGTTGAATCAATTGTCGCGTTGTTGGGTATTAACTTTCATTTTGTGACGATTTTCCCTGACATCAATTGCTGTGAAAGCGGATTACTTGTCATAAAAATACTCGCACAAAAAGGGACAATTTATGTAAACGCACGAAAACCGGAGGGGGCGGGACACATTACTCGTGGCAAATGTGTGTTTTGAATGGGTGCTAAATGTTTTTTGATACTACTATTATTGGACAGGTAGGACCATGAATGCCTGACAGGTTGATATGGCTGAGAATACCCTGGCTCTAAGCAGTTGAACGGTGATAATTTGCCAGTTCCCGAATCGGATGTTGATTTAAAATCAATTCAAAAACCATTCATTGGGGTCCCAAATATTTATATATATTATAAAAATTAATTAAATTAAATATTTTGTATTTATATTTAATTTTGTGGTAAGGTATGGGTTAATTTCCAGACTTTCTGACAAAATAGAGTATAACAAAATTCTATAAAAAATGGTTGTTAGCCAAATTATTTGGCATTTTGGAAAATTTAGTTGCCTTTGCTGGTTCCCCAGCATTAACATTAAATGTAGAATTATGTATGGCTAGACATTGCATTAGTCGATCCCTCCAACTCAATTGGCTTTTGTGCAATAGTACCCCCATCGAAATCAAGGGACTCGCATGGAAAGCACTTCCTCATTCGCCGCTGATTATTGGTTCAATGCACCTGAAGGACGAAAAAAGGCGAACAGGGAGAGGTGGCGCAATGAATTTCTTAATGCATTTCCGTTGCGCAATTGAAGTCAAACCAAAAGGCAGGGCAAGGACTCTGGCGGCGGCTAATGCATGGCCACAACAACAATAAATGTCAGCTCGTCCTGCATGCAAGTGAAGTGCAGCCAGGGCGGGGCGGGAGCGAGGGCTCAAGCGAAGGCAGGGACATGAAGCCCAGCGAAAGGCAAATCAACTTTGCTTGCGCATAAAATGTAATTTATAAAATGTAATATAATATCAACAGCACACAAAAGAGCGGAGATTGCGAAGGGGAGAAAGTGACGGGCGGGCGGGGTCATCCCACAACAATGCTATAATGTCAACTGCCTTTTGTCCTTGCGGCTGATTCTGCTGGCGACCCGCTGCTGCTTGAGCTTCTCCCTCTCTAAACCGAGCAGCATTTATTTTATTTCATTAAAAGCAGGTGTACAGAGAGAAAATATCGAGGAAAATTCACGACAAAGATGGGACTGGTACTCTTGGGGCACGATGCAAATCAGAGATGCTTACAAGGAGCCCCGAGGGCTCCCAGATATTCACGCAAACAGCGCCAAAAGCAGCTTTGATCTAGTATTCAAATTAGTATCCATTAAAGGAGATAAATTCAGCAGATAATTATGTTTTAAGACCGACCACTCAACTTCTGCTAACTTCTGACTTCATGATAGATATAATAAAATAGGAAAAATGAATTAATTCACATTTACCAAAAAATTCAATAATATCGATATTTTAACGTTAAATGCGATAATTTCCGATATTTAAAATTTCGATATATCAAACATAAGGATACTTGCGATATGATTGAAACCGATAATTTGGTCGATATATCACAGCGGACTTCTATTTATTTATTTGGAAAACTGATTAGCTTTAAAATATTATAAAATTCAGTCATAAATTTCTATATTATATAAATGTTTTTTCTCACTGTTTTTTCTCCTCGCTCTCACTCTCGTTCTTTCTCTCTCTTTCGCTGCAGGAGGTCCTATGGCATATCCTTGTGCCTTTTTTATTTGAGGGTAATTGCAAAGCTAGCTGGGCAATTTTAAATTTTATCATTGCGCCCGCATCTGTCGCTGACAGATTAGTTAGTTATTCTTCTTATCCTTCTGCGGCTTCTCCAGATTGGTCCTTGCTTCTTGCTCGACCTATTGTGAGGATGCCATAATTTTGTCAAGCAATTACGAATTTACAGAAATATCCACACAGATCGTTTGATAGGTGGATATATTTTCATGATGAAATATAAGTATTTATAGTTAATCAATGTTGTTTAGGCTTAAAGCCGATTAACCTTATAAACAAATTGGCATTTTGCAAGCTCAATCAAGTTTCGGCTAAGAGTATTAAATTTCAGAAGCAAAATTTAAACCCAAAGTCCGAAATAAAAAAATCAAATTAAATATATAGCAATGTGCAGGAGCATGTTATGCCTTCGAACAAGTTCATATTCAATCAATATGTTTGCCAAAGGATTTCTTTTCTTTGCTGCAAATGCAAATCCATTATGCCACAATGTTCTCGACTAATGCATTCGGCAAACTTGGCGGCCGCCTTGCGGAGCTTTTTGCTTTGTCGTCGCTGATTTCTTGCCTTTGTTAAACATATTAGGCATGTGTGTACAGACGCAATATAATAATGGCATAGGTCTAGATGCTTAAGAGCATCTTGAAGTAAAAGGAAAATAGTACACATTTTCATAAATATTGGACCCGCAAGCACCTTACAAAATATGCGCGCAAATTTAGTTGACTTTGCAGGGTACACTGGAATTATAACTTTGTGAAAGCCGAAAATGTACGTAATAGGCTAAAGGAGGCGTTAGCCATGTCCGTCTGTCATTTTGCCTGTCTCTATGAAGCAGCATATCTCATATATATATAAGAGCTAAAGCTACTAAATTTGGAGACTACACTTTAAGAAACCTCTAACACGATATTAGTATTGTATTTGTGAAAAATGATGTAATGGAAACATATTTGCAGAAGTGCTTTAAAAATTTGAGTAAAATTGAATGATAAATCAATAAAAGAAACTCGCAAAAAAAATAAAACTCGCCCTTACCCTAGATGGTAATCCAATTCTCGAACCTTGGATTTCAAATAAGGCGAACCGAAATAAAATTATTTTATTTTATTAAGTTTTTAGTTTTACGTTATTTATTAGTTCTCGACTCGACTGTACAATACAACAATATTAGTTTTAAGATATTTTTAGTGATAGCAGTAGCGCGCTTAATTACAATTAAATTATTTGCATGCTTTGTGCATGAAATTGAAACATAAATGCGCTTTTCAGTAGCAAGCCCAGTCCAAATGGACTTAAGCGCTTCTGCTATCACTAAAAATATCTTAGAACTAATATTGTTGTATTGTACAGTCGAGTTAACTCCATTTTTAATTTGTTTTTATTGAACTGCGATGTAATTGTACGTTTATAATTTTAAATGTAGAAATTTCTAATTTAATTTTAATATAAATTATTTAAATTCTTTATTTAGTTTGAAGGCCTTAAGGTCTTAACTGCACATTGTAAAATACGTCATAGTTGTTTTAAGAAATGTAAATTCTCTAACTTTCAGACTTTCTATTTCCCCAATAAAACCAAATTATTTCGCAACGACAAAAATACAATTTTAATAAACAATCCTGGTCAAATTACAGTCATCAGTTGTAAGCCAAATGCAACATTTCCTGCTTAGCCTCTAGATTTCACGACAACCTCCCACTTCTATTTAATTCGGCCTTCTTTCGCTTTTCGCCGTTGCCCGTTGCCACTCGAATTCACTTGATTACAAAGTAATTTATTGGCAAAACGAAAAGTCACAGAAGCTAGGTAAACAAGGATTTGTCTCAATGACAGCCCTCTGTCTCGATCTATCCGCTGTGCATACGAAATGCGGCAAATCCCAAAATCAACAAACAAATGAAAAGAAAATTCAATAAAATGCGAGCCGAATCGCAGAGGAACTTTTCCTTCTTTCTTTCTGGTTCGGAGGGAAAACTAATTACACAGAAAAGCTGGAAAAGCGTCTGCCAGTGGGCGTGTTGTGCTGCTGAGGCACGCCCCCATTTAAGCGGCTCTTCGCCATCAACTTTTGATTTCTTTCCTTCGTTTTTTCGTCTTCACTTTTCGCACATTGCGTAAGGCACATTTAATTACGTATGCTAGGCAGGAGTTAGGATCCCCACTCGCCGCCTCCTTGGAGTTTTTACTCATCCACACTCGTGCAGTACAGTGCGGGTCGCTGCTGTAAGTCACTCTCTGTTAGCATCACTAAAGCAAGAACAAGTTTAAACTTAAAATTACCAAACTGTAGTAGTCTTCACTGCTTTATATCCAAATATCTTGTTTTATTTTTAAATTTTATTGAAATAAACCAAAACCAAACCATAGATGGGCACTATTTCTTAATATCGGAGCCCGACAAATAAGGTCTTTAAGAAAACGTCATGAGAAGAACGACACTATGTTTTTGCTAGCAAGCTCTCAGACTTGGAGGTTTTTTGACCAAGTATAATTTTTATTCTTAGTTGCTAGGAAAGGAACTTAAGTTTTCAAAGAAAAAATTGTTCTAACGCCTTACCATACCGTCCCGTGCTGTACCTAACCCTGCCAAACAAAAATGCGAATAAAATTAATTATTTTGTCAGTTGATATAGCAATGCTAACTGCTGTTGCCCCCTGAATTCCTCAGCTCCTCTTCCCTTTTCTCTCCCATCCCCGCTTTGAGCATCCTTGCTCGTCCTTTTGGCGACTGCTGCTCTTGTGACACCCGCAAAGCCGCAGGACACGACGCGTCGGCCGCCCGCCACCTGCCACAGAGAAAATTGGCATGTTGTGTCAATATAGACGGCAGACACTGTGGCCGTTTTGGGTTTGGCTAAGCAGCCATCCGCCATCTGAGAGCTGGCAAAAAGAATCCATCCCGCTCCACGGTTGGCGATGTCCTTTTTCTGGTTGCGTGGCCCGCGGTCATGTTATTTTTGCAATTTGAGCGTTATTTGTGAACGCCAGTCCGGGCTTAGAGCTAGGAGTGGGTCTAGCATCCTTTTTATTTCCAGATATTTGCTCGCTGGAACTTTCTGTAACCTGGACATGTCAAAGGGAATATCAATGCATAGCAGGTATTTGAACGCTATTGCTTTCAAGCTCAATTTTGATTTACAATTTATGAAGGAAATTCGCTTTGCAAAGTGCTCTAAATATTTGTGCGGCGTGTTGACAAAATGAAGGGTCCTGAATTTTTCATTTTAATATGTAAAAGATACATCTTCAATCTCTTTGAATAATTTCATGACGCTCAAAGGCGTTCCAAAATTTTTAATTTGGTTGATATCGTCTGCTAAAAAGAATTATATCAATATCTCTTTTCAATATTATTTACAAAAAACGATCCCTTTAAAAATATTATTTCTTAATCAGCATTAACAGCCGAGTTTTTTCCGTTCGTCTGAAGACAGACTTATAGTAACAGTAATAAGAATAATAATAGCAGTCACAGCAACGGTTGGATGAAATTAAGACTGCAAAGTTATAAAAACTTCGGCTTTCCATAGTTGTTGATTTTTATTCTTATTAAGATGTTGAATATACATAAGTGAAAATAATAATTTCCCACAATTTGAAATTGAATTTTCATGTAAGTAGAAATTATTAGAGTTCCAAAAAATTAAATAAATGAAATGAGTGATGTTTAAATACTTAACGACAACACTACAATCCAAGTTACATACCATACATATATGATTTTACTCAAAACGAATGTCTTATAGCTTGTTAAGTGTATATTGGATTGTTCAAGCAGGCACAGAAAAGTCAAATATATTAAAATATTTGAAAGAGCCAATCACATATTCGGCAAATAGTTTTTCGCAATTTTCATTGACAAACTCGTACCCTTTGAGTTGTCAGCCGGATTCTTTTATGTTTTTGTGAGCAGCTTAATGAACCAGTCTATGGCCGCCAAACGGCCAATAACCAAGTTAAAACAAACAGCACGATGCAATCTCCTGCCCCTCGCCCATGGAATTGTCTACTCCTGAACCACAGCCATCCCATTCCTCTGGGGGCGGTGGTCCAACCAACCACAGGTTTCCAAACAATTACAGGCAAATTGCGTTGAAATGAAATTTTCAACGTTTCGATTTTTGATTCTCGTTCTGCAGCCTCTTCCCCTCTATGGGTGGGTACCCATTTTTTTGTTTTTTTTGGCTCAGGCTCAGTTGAGTGGCCAAAAACGAAGCAGAAAAATGTTCATTACAATTCCGACAGAGGCAAAGGCCAAAACAGAAACAGAAAAATAGAAGACAACGCACAAAAGTGTGCAACGCAAAATTGCGCCCAGCTAAATGCAGAACAAAGAAAAAACAGCAACAACTGCAGTCAGACAAAGATTAAATGAACGCTAAACTGGCAACAGCGAAAAAACAATGCCGAGGGGTTGAGGATGGGGCTACAGGGATGAAGGCGAGGAATTTTCAAAAAGTGGTCTCTGTGTACAGAGACCAGTGCTGCCAAATCACAGTTAGCCGCAAAATATACAAGTAACATTCCTAAGGATCCTATTAAAATTCTATTACTTATCTAATCGAGTTTCTCCTACATTTTATTTTATTAATTTCCTTTTGGCAAAAATGGGCGTATCTAAATTTGTAACTGGTTCCCTTAGAGATTTCTTAATACTTACTCTACATGTGCTAATTATGCAATTTGTTTAAAAATAAAACAAATAAAAATTGGTATAAAAAGGAAATTTTTAATTTCAAAATACATTATTAAGTTAGTTTTTATAGTGGCAATATGTTGCATTTTTCAACTATCGCACGAAAATCACGAAACTTATGAATAGGTATTTCCACTAGGATAAAATTACACTTCGCATTTTCTTTGTAGGAAACAGTTGGTTTTGGTATTGAATTGATGTAGAATGAAAAAAATTCAAACAAATTTTAACGTATATAAAAAATTAAAGGCCAGACTTAATTTCACAAATCGCCAACTTCAGAAGTTGTATAACCCGACCATTTAGCATACTGTGGAAAATCAAACAGCTCGTTCTTTGTGACTTAACAGATATTTAATTTCTAAGCTTGCTTACATATGATGAAGAAGGATTTTTATGTATTTTAATGGGCGTTAGTTAGTTTAGCCTTTGCCATTCTAAAAGTCTCAATTTGGAAATTGAAATCGGCTAACTGAGCAGATCTTGGAACGCTCCGAACATGAGCTAATCTCTGGGCGTTGATTTTTTGTTGCAGCTTTTAGGCGCAAACGTTTATTGCATTTAGTTTTCATTTTGCCCTCAGCCGCTGCCTCTGACGCTGCCTCTGTCTCTGCCGCTGTCCAAAAAAAAGGAACTCAAACAAAGACCTCCGACCCGGGTCCAAATCCCCAAAATGGAACCAAAAAATAAAGTATTCGGCTAACGAGAAATTGCACTTGCCAGTCCGCTGGAAAGGGTTAGGCGGCTTAGGGGGCGGGCGACTTATTTGCACATGCTGGGCGAAATTTAAGCGCTTTTAAACACAATTGTTATAAATAAACAAAACAAAAAATGTAACAAATTTCATTTCTGCAACGTTTTTGTTTGAGTTAAAATTGTATGCAAGTTTTTGTACACACACACCCATATGGACCTCGGCGTATGCAGATGTGTGTGCATGTGCGGTTGGGCAAATAAGGAAATTTACAGCACTTATGCAAACTCACACACAGGCAGATGTGCTGTGCTCTGCTGTGGCGTCCTCACACAGACACGGGGCAATTGAATGCAATTTTGCATGAGATATTAAAAAATCTTTTTTTCGCCGCTTTTTGGGCTGCCAATTGTGTGTTACATTTCCGTGGGTCGAGTGAGCGGGGCCGAGCCGGGCCAAGAGGAGCCTCCGGGCTGCACTTTTTATTTTATTACGCCTCCATTTGCGGCTGGGCCGAGCAACAATAACAAATGAAAACCGTTTTTAATGAAATTTTTGAACAAGTTCCCCCACACTTACACTATGGCACTCATAATGTGGGTACACTGAAAAAACGGTAATAGATGTTCATATACATTGATCAGTGTCACCAAATTTAATTTAACCTTATTACATAAAGCCAATGACGGTTAGAAACAACATTAATTAAACCCTAGCACCTAAAAAATTTAGATATAAATTTTTAATAATTTTGTTCTTGTCGAATTAACAAACATATCATTAAATTATAAAATAAATAAAAATATATAACATTAAATCTAAGAATAAAATAATAGGAATGGAATATGTTAAATATTATTAAAGAGCATGTATTTTAATTGGTTTTATTTGTTATTTTAAAGTTTTCAGTATATTAAAGAAATGTTAAAAGGATCCGTGCTGATCTTATAACCTTGAAGAAGTTTACTTGGTCATTTCAGAGGGTTATAGCCTTTTGGTGAAAAGTTTCTACATTCCAGGAAGTTTCTACATGAACAGATCAAGCTTAAAAGATTACAAGTATTAGGAAAAATATCTTAAAAAGATGTCCAAAACTATGCTAAAAAAATATTACTTCGTAAAAAGAAACAAATTTAAACTGAATCTGGTACCGCAAATATTTTATTGCATACCTTCAGACACCCCTTTAAGGGATTTCGAAAATTGTATGATTTCTTTGGCATACCCGAACATCTTTTATCAAATTAAAAATAAACATCAAAAAAGAATTTTCATTTTAGTTAGTAAAAATATCGGTGTCACCTTTGGTATTGCATTTTTCTTCATATTCTCCTTGCAGTATTTTCTTTCGGTGTGAGGTGATGGAGGCGATGAAGCGGTAGCAATATGCAGATGCCCTGATGAGCCTTCATCAGCCTTTCATTTCCGCCCATTCGAGGCTCAATTGTTCCTCATTTGCCAATCTAGCCATAAAACTGCTAAAAACTTCTTTCTTTTTTCACACTCGCACCGAGGAGATGTTTTCGAGGGCCTTTCTTGGGCACACGCTGGCACAAAAGGTGTGTGATTACAATTGTTGTTTGCCCGGCCGCCGCCCCCCGGCCACGCCCATGTGTACACATATCAAGCGCCTTATTGTTGTCGCCCGAGATTCGGATTCGGATTCGGCTTCGGATGCAGATCCAGATCCAGATTCCCATCCAGAGCCACTTGGCAGTTGTCAGGCTGCTGTCAGTTTATTTGTTTGTTTGGCTGCAGTTTTGCATGCCGGCAAACAACACCCTCGCAGTCGCATATGGATGTGGATATGTGGGCATTATCCCTTTGTGTCCTGGCCAAAACGGTAGCCACTCGGCCATTGTTCGGCCGGCCAATTTTTATGTAATTCAAGTGCACAACAATGTGACAGGTAATTTCCAATGAATTCTCTTTGCACATGTGATTGCCCATCTCCAGGTGCAAGGAGGTGGCCAAATCTGCACCGCAGAATAGAACAGAAGCCGAGCCGCATAATTACCGGGAAGCCGGAGAACTCTTGTCGGCTGCTGTGTCCTTTGAAGTGAGCAGTCCGCTCCTTAGCCGCTTATCTTGGCCAGAAATTTGGCAGAAACCAGGACGTGTGAGTCCTTTCATGTGTGCTTTAATTTGGTCCAAAACGAGTGTCAATTTACCACTGATCTGGCATATGCAGACCAATTCAGTGGGATGTGGGACACCTTCCTTGGAATCCCAATGGGTTATCGCTCGTGGATCTGGGAAAGTGTGCCAGAAGCCAGAAGGATAAGATTGGAACTCTTCCTGTCCTTCCTTCCTGTTCCGCTGAAAATCCCCTTTCCCGCAAACTGGCCTCGGGACTTAATAAACGTGGCCAATAATGTCGGAAGCAAAAATGTTGAGATACCAGACTGACGGGCGGTATTTGTATGCGGTCTGAGTCCTGAGTCCTTCCAATCCATCCCCTCCTGCTATATTAGATTATGAAACTAAATGTCAAACAGGCCTTGGCCCCTCTCCCTTCGCAGTTGTTTGATTACGTCCACAAACAGTCAAGGATATTGGATAATTCAAACCACTACGTGGCTGTGGCTGTGTCTGTGAGCTCTGAGCAGGAGCTGTGTGTGTTGCCTGAATTGCGGTTGCTAGCCAACCTCAGCAGTTGCTCATTTGTCGCCTGCCGCATATTACATTTTGCCAAGCAGCAATTGCGGGCTCCAACTATCGCAAACTATCCGCAGCCGGAGGAGTTTGCAGTGGCAAGGGTCTGGGTACGAAGAAAATTGAAGTCCTCAATCGAAAAATATTAAATTTATTAGGAACCGGGGACTGAGTGACGAAGATTTATAATGATGGAGTTACTCAGCAGCAAATAATATTTTCTATGTAACTATGTTTTAATTTAAGTTATGTTTATAAGTAGCCAGATAAGGTAATAACCATTGGTCAATAAATAAATAAATAAATAATGCAACAATGACAGCGATTAGACGTGGAATTTATCTTGCTTTATTTAATGCTTCAAATATCGAATTAATATTTTTAGTTTTTATATTTTATATATTAGTTAACACTTATTTTGGTGCATCTCTCCTCCACCCAAGTGACTCCCGTCCTCAAACCACAAATAATTGCCAAAGTCAATCGTTTTTTCCGTCCCCTTGCGAGGCTTCAAAATGTTGTCAGTGGCAGGTACGCGCAAATTCCCCACCCTGGTAGCCAGTTAAGACTCGAAATTAAATATCCCAGCCATAAGAAAAGCTATCAGTTCAGCGGAGGCCCATTCCATCCTCCATTTTCGCTGGGCGCCCGAGGAACGGGAAGAATATCCGGTAGACAATGGCAGGCAGACTGTAAGTAGACGAAAACTTTTTAGTTGGATTACGTGGAGGGTAAGAACGAGCGCACACACACAGGGCCCGTACTTACCCCTGCCCTCGGATTCCACCCACACAACGGGCGAAATTCGTTTTATTACTTTGATATATTAGATTTAATGGTTAAGAAAAATGTTGCCAACAGCATCTATCCGAACCCCCCGAGCCTTTCCGCCCACTCCGCCCACGCACCCATTGTGCAAAGTGGGTGTTTGTGGGTTGTTGTCGTCGTCGCAGTTAACCTTATTAAAAGGTGAACACAGTCATGGCACCAGAGAGAATTGCCACAATGTGTTTACACGCAGCTGCTGCGCCGGAGGTGCAGGGATGGGTCTGGGTGCCCCCGGCTGGCTGTGGTGGGGGTAACACGATAATGACCTCGTTGGAACTCGTTTCACTCACACACAGAGACCCAGGACCATCCAATGGGCTTTCAGCTCATCTGCGCATGTCCGAGAGAGTCTCTGCCAAAGAGACCTCCAGAGAACTCGGAGAGCAGCTCTAGGAGCACTCTCACCCTCCTTCTGGCCTCAATTGATGTGCTAATTTAGAAATTACAATGAAGTGTAGCCTTCAATGAGTTTGAGTTTGAGTTTGATTCAATTTGTCATTTCACACTTGGCCTAAATGGCTTTCGGTGTCAGGGGAGGGGGCAGCGGGTATAACTCCTCCAGCTAAATGAGTTGAAAGTGTTGAAGAGAACAAGCAAAGGAGGCCTGGAGAAGGATCCAAAGGAGACAATGGGAATACGGCCATTAAGTTCCCAACAAATAAATTAAATCGTGAACTTCCAGAAATTAAAACTATGAGGTATTTGAGAGCAACATCGGGTATTTAGAGTCAATACATGAAACCATAAAAATACGATCTTACTTTAAGAATCGATCACTTCTTAAGGCACTCAGAAGTGATTCGTTCGATCGACTTCAAAAATAATAGTTCTTAAAATAACGTAGAAATAAGATATAAAACACAACCATCATGAAAGCTAACTTCGCCAAGCCGAAGTATATATTACCTTGCAGATAATAAAACAATTTAAATTAAAGGATTATTTATTTAGTTTTAGTACGATATTTTTAAAAACAACGAAAATCGACTAATTTGTCCCGATCGTTCCTATGACAGCTATATTAAATAGTGGCCCTTACATATACTAATATAGAAAGAAGACTACTTGCAATTTTTCATTCAGATAGCTCAAAAAGTGAGAGCCTTGCTTGCGTTGAAACGGACAGTCGGACGGACAGACGGACATGGCTAACTCGACTCGTATGGTGATGCTTATCAGGAATATACATATATACTTTGTGGGGAGATGTTTTCTTCACTGCGTTGAAAACTTCTGACTATAACTATTAAACCCTGCAAGGGTATAAAAAGGTACATTTTGGATTGCAAGATGCAAGCGAAATAGAGATATTGTCTATAATTCCTATGTTTATCATTTGATTGTACTCAAATTATCAGAGTGCGTCCGCGAAAATAAATCACATATCTGTTTTCTTTTAACATTTTTTAAGATAGTAGAGTTAGTAAAAGATACTCTTGATTTGTGGAAGGATCGAAAAAACCAACTTGATCTTCGTGAAGAAGACAAGAATGTGAAAAATTTACTTCATTTAAGACAGAATAATTTTCAATTTATTACACAAAAGTTCTTAGGCTAACAACGAATTATTCTCAACTATTTGACACTGGGTACAAAAATTATGTAAATTTGAGCTATAAATAGACAAAGCGGGAGAGCAGAGCGAGACGGAGCAGCACCAACGCAATACGGGCGGCGAGAGCGAGACGAAGCAATAAAGACGCAAAACGGGCGAGGAGAGGGACTTTGCCGCTTTACCCCTCTCACCCCTTTAGTTCAAACTTAAGTATAGACGATTTTAATTTAAGGATAAAACCATTTCAATTCAAGAATATTTGTACTTAATTTTTGTGTAAGTACTTTTGTATTAATTTTGAATTTTGTTTGGTTTAAAAGTAAGGAAAAACAAGAAAGAAAGCAGTCTTCGGTAAACCGAAATTTGTATACCCTTGCAGTCTGCAATTGGATTATTAAAAATCGATTCATTTTGGTTACAGTTGAAAAAATATCTTAGTTTGTAAACATTTTACATCTTACTTATAGAATTTTACACTTTACATGTAGAACTTTACATTTTACATGTAGGATTTTACATTTTCATTTAAATCTACCGATTGTTTCTATGGCAGCTATATGATATAGTTGTCTGATCTTAATGAAATTAAAACCGTAGTTCTATAACCGTAAAAAACTGCCATATCTTTAAATTGATTGATATACGGCTGGTGATGCTGATCAAGAATATGTATACTTTATGGGGTCGGAGATGCCTCCTTCACTGCGTTGCAAATATCATGGCAAAATTATAATACCCTTTGCAAGGGTATAAAAACTTAATCTATAAATTTTTAAAAATTCCGTACTCCAAATAATACTAGTACGACTTTGAGTACGCTGAATTCTTAATTTCCGAACCCCATAATTCTCTCTGTGCATGAATCAAGAGAAAGAAGATTAGGATGCAATGCGTTATTATTATTTTATAAAGTACAGTTTTCTTGGGATGAGCTCAGCTTGTACTGAATATAATTTATATATAAATAAATTATTTTCTATAAAACATATTTTACATCATAAATGGATACACAGGTCGACAAAAATCGACCTTTTTTTGCCGGCGAATAAAAGCCATTGATTCTGATAGATCTGAACCGGTACATTACTAGTCCGAAACTGAAAAGTTTCCATCACCCACCAATTTTGAGAAAATCGCGGTCAAAGTATCATGCACTGCTTGAATCGGCACTTTTCAAGGCTTAATAACTCCCAAACCTTACGTTGCCCAGAGCGGGTATTCAGATTAAAAAGAGCTTTGGCCTTTCTACTTCAATATTAAACAATAATATCCAATGGGAGACCTCTCGTTCTTTAGTTATAACGCATTATACAAACTGCAAGGGTAGCAAAAATTTGTGACAAATTTAAGTTTGTAAAATGCAAATAAAAAAAAGTATAAAATAAAAGTATCTAAGAATTGTATAATATTACTCAGATGTGAAGAAAAATAAACTAGTTTAAAGCGATCAATGTGATTAACTTTTTTATTAGTAATACTTATCGTATCGCTAAGTGGGCCAATCACTTGGCCCTTGGATAAATTAGGGCCAGATCCTGAACTGATTCGAGGAACGAGGATCGGAAATTATCTAGCGAGCAACCCCCATCCCAGCCTTTTTTGCTGGTAGCCGTCCTAATGAGCCACGATTATGGATGGCTAAGTGCGCTGATGATGCTGCATAAATTTCGGCGAGCGGCATTATTCATTCCACATTAGATCGGAGATTACGATGCCGCAGATCCGAACAGGTAGGCACCCCTAAGTCCGAGATGCCCTCCGCAGCTCTAAATTAAACGAACATGCAATCGGATTTCTGAATGAAATCTGCATAAGGAATGCGTCCTATGAAAATATGATTAAGCGCCCTGGGTGGACTACCGCTAAGCCGAGCTGTTCGTTTTTATCCCGCTCGCAGGCCTGTGTCCTGGATGGCTGCCCTGTCCTGTCTCCTGTGGCGTCATGCATCTGGCACATTAATGAGTCCGGTCAACGCGGCTTTGTCCCGGTTACTTGTTCGCAGTTCTACGGAAATTACGTGTTCGTTTTCCTTGCTTTTCCCGATTTCCTCGGCTGAAGGTGCCGCGATCTTTGGCTTTGTTTGGGTTCGGGGCACAAAGGAATTGTGTAAGTTTCGACAAATTAGAGAAGGTAAATCCCAGGTCGCGTTTTGTTATCATTGTAAGCGGCGTTTCGGCTCATCTCACACTCTGGGACGTTGAAAGAAGATTTTTCGGGAAGCAATCTTAGCCAGTTTAGCTCCTATTATGTTATGCAACCTTGCGAAAAGCTTGGAGTGCGTAAACGGTCTAAGCTGCTGATCAGTGCAAACCCCAGGCTTGGAACGACAGATTTAACCAAGGTTGAGGTATCTTAATTGTTCCAAAAATTTGGTTAGGAATGCGTAGAAAGCTTGATGTATATAACTGATATTAATTTAATTTTTATTGATATTAATTTAATTTCAATTGAATTGTATGTTTTAACATAGGAGCATTAAGTTTATTTTGTTTGTTTAATTACCTGAAATTGTTAAACTAGATAATTAACAACTTCATATAATATCAATAACATACATTAGACATTTTCCTGTTCACTGTCTGGTTTTGTGTAAATAATACATTATTGTATTTATTTAAGCCACTTTAAATGTTAGATAAAATTAAATTTAGCTTCATGTTAAGCTAAAATAATATCTATATAAACTGTATCGTTTAAGTCTTCATTATCTAAAAATTTTAATAATTTGGCATAGTTTACTGAACATTAAAAATTCTCTTTGTAAAGAAAACTTGTAAGAAATTTTTAAAATATTAACTGTATACAATAATAATAACAACAAGAACGAAAGCTAGCTTCGGTTTTAATTTCATTAAGATCGGACAACTATATCATATAGCTGCTATAAAAGGGATCGGTCGATTTATATGAAAATGTAAAATTCTACATGTAAAATGTAAAATTTACAAAATTTACATAATTTAATATTTTTTCAACATTACCAAAAAGGATCGGTTTTCAATGATCCGATTGCAGACTGCAAAGGTATACAAACTTCGATTTGCCGAAGTTAGCTTTCTTTTTGTTTCCATTAATTTCGCCAGAATTCCTATGGCAGCTATATAATCTAGTGATCCGAATTCGACCGTTGCGAAATATATATGTACTGCTTGCAGAAGAAATAAGACTATGCTGAACATTTTAGCCCGATAGCTCAAAAACGAAGAGACAAAATCGCGTAGAAACCGACAGACGGACGGACATTGCTAGATCGACTCGGCTGGTGATGCTGACTAAGAATATACATATATGCTATAGGGATCGGAGATGCCTCCTTCACTGCGTTGCAAATATCATAGCAATATTATAATACTCTGCAAGGGTACAATATGAAAAGGAATTTTTGTTTTAAAAATAGTTTAATTTTTGTTTTATTAAGTCTTTTAAAGAGGCTAGATTAGATATTATAGATCGTTAAACTTAGATTTTTCAATAAAATTCTTTGGAAACCGCTCAATGTACTATTTTAACATTTTTTTCCGTAACTCTGCAGAGAATATAGAAACTTTTAATTTTTAATAATAACGGTTCATAAAACTGCTACATCAAATATCTAGGAACCCTCCCAAAATATATATCTTTGAAGTGGGTAATCGAAATTTAAAAAATTAAACGGATTTCGTTAAAGTAATGTTTAATCTAGAACTAAATTGAAGAAATAAGCAAACCACCATTTGGCGGCTTATTCAAATAAATATCTATTTTATGACATAATGTTGGCCTTAATTTGATTATAAAAATACACATTATTTATAATTAAAAACTTTGATAAAGGTTTAGAAAATATAGTTTAGAAGCATGTGTAAGAATGAGATAAAGTGCATACTTGAATTAATGTTGATTGCGAAAGTAAAATAATAAAGAATAAAAATCTATTTTTTTGTAACTTCTAACTAGAAGTAACCCATTAAGCTTCGGCCTTATAAAAAAGATGGATCAATTTAAGAGATAAATATTAATAAATATATTTGTTTTTATTGCTCTTAACCCAAAATAGTTAGCGAACTGTACCTGTCCGAGATCCCTGTCAACGCCGTTCAGAATGGCGGAGATCCGGCTAGATGAGATCAGTTTAATCAATGAACTTAGGTCTCGATCCCGCGAGAACTCCCTGCTAAGTAAAGGGATTCATTGATCGTTCGAAGGGTTCAATGAAACCACGGGCTCATTCTGAGCAGATCTCGGGGATCCTCGCGGCAAATCTGCGCCGAAATGGAAGCGGAACTAATAAACGAGCTCCTGGCAAATGGCTGACATATTTCAGGTTTCAGGTAGGCAATCCCTGAGTTGTACAACCTGTTCTGTGATTTGTGGACGAGACAGGCCAGAGAGGGAAGCAGAGAGACAGAGAGACAGAGAGTGAGATGCGTGAGACACTGGGATACTTTTTAACAAGCAAATTTGTGAAATAAATAACATTAATCAGCAAACTATGTTAGTTACAACTCTCGAACGAGATGGTAGTGAAAGGGATAGGAAGCCGGAGAGCGCGCGGCCGGAGAGCGAGAGGAGTGCCAACACCCCTAAGCAAAGCTACCTGCCACACGCACACCAGCCCATTGAATATACTGACACGGCGATGCAGGGGAATCCACCCCTGGAGAGCGAGGCCGAGAGCGAGCGAGACGGCTGGCTGGGCAGGACATTGGGAGACGTGAGCGAGAGCCTCGCCCATTTCACTTGCACACCAGCAGCAACCCAGGGCCGTATTTAATGCCACGTTCCGCAGGAATCGGGCTCAGTCGGTGGTTGTTGATCGTCCCGAGCGCTACACTCAGTCAGTACACCACTCAGTACTCAGTTCGTCGCAGCGGCTGTGAAATCGCAATCGAAATCGAAATCGAATAGTTAATTAATAATTAAGCCCCTTTTGGTGCGTGCTCCCCCAAGTGACAATAACGAAAGGTCTCCACAAGCCAAGAGCTTAGTTAGTTCGCGAGCTCTCCCGGTGGAGCTATGATGACCACGACGACCTCGCAGCACCACCAGCACCATCCCATCATGCCGCCAGCCATGCGCCCCGCCCCGTCCAGGAGAGCCCCGTCTCGCGCCCCCGGGCCGTCTACAGCATCGATCAGATCCTGGGCAATCAGCACCAGATCAAGCGCAGTGGTGAGTAAACTGAATCAAAACTATCAAATTAATTAACCCGGGAAATGGGAAGCGTATGTGAAGGATTCTATGCCTCGTAATACGCCTGGCTTATAGAATTGGCAAATTGCCGTCGGCGGTCTGAGGTGGAGGATAACAAGGTTCCTAAAATATTTTGTAGGGAGCACTAAAATATTTAATTAATTCGGAAGTTCCTAACCTTCAGGCGTGGTGTTAGTACAGTTTTGTAAGATTAGATGTATTTGCAATAGTTGAATTTTCACAGTAATAAAAGGGAACTTAACCTTATAAAACATTGACAGGTTAGATTTGCATTAGAAAAAAGATATAGATATGTGTCAAAATTAGCTAATATTATTGTAATAATGCATACAAAATAGCTATGATTTAAAAGTAAATATTAAACGTTAAGATCTAGCAACAAAATTACAATGTGGGGTTTGTTGTACATACTGTGCGTGTGCCGGCAGAGACTCAGGAGAGAAATTTGCGATTCTCCTAGACAATTTAGCTTAGGTTAAAGAAAGCTATCAATATATTTAATTCAACAGAACGTAATTAAAGCAACTGACAATAATTTTTAAACTGAAAGATTAATATAATGTGTAATAATTACAATGAATTTAAAGCACATACAAAGCTCAGATAAAACGAGAGTGTGATAGGTAATAATTATATTGAATTTAAAACATATAGTTTAGATAAAACGAGAGTGTGATTTATTTAATAGAAACAAATTCAAATATATTTCACATGAGCTACCAAGACTATTTTCTTAGACTTCGAAAAAATAAAATAACAGAATTATTTATACATTCCTAACTAATTATATGGTTACTTAAGACGTTCAAGTTATTTCTAAAATACTTTTAGAAAGTTATTGCATAGGGACTAAGTTTATTTTCGGCTAATTAACACATGCACCTTTAAAGTGAAATGATGTCAAAATTAGTTGGACCCCAAACTGATGCTCCATAATCAACCTTTGGAGCCCGTCCTCCAGCGTTGACCACATCAAAAGATCTATCCCAACACCCAGGGACAATAATAAAGACAGAATGACATGGCCAACGGCCACCCATATCACATACTTTCCATATCATATGCAAATTGCTCGGAAAGGACATTTTGTCGTAGCCTAGTGTGGGCTAGGAAAAACTTTCCGGCAAACATCGACCTCGAGGTCCACCCAGGGCAGAGGTGGAGGCAGCATGCGAGTATCATGACAATGGGAGGGTTCTGGCATGTCGGAACTGTTGTTGGGGCGTGGCCAAACTGCAGGATGCCCAAAGTTCGCCCAAGGATCGGCCAAGGAAAAAACACTGTGTATCAAAACATATCTGGCCGGATATATCTCGGCGAGAGAGAGAGAGAGAGAGAGGGGCGAAAAGCAATTGCGTCATTAGACCCGTAATTAGATTGAAGTTCTTTGGAAGAGCGAGGAGGATGAAATTGCCTGGCAGGATTCTGGGCTCGGGACTCAGGAATCACGGCACCCATTGGCCCGGCCTGCAATTTGGCGACAACGAGCGGCGTGCGCACCGCAGGACACTGCATCCTGCGAGCCTCGTAATTTGATGCTCGATGGAAATTACCTTTTCGCCACAACGGGCTGCATAAATGTTTCGAAATACGATAAGGATACATCCAGGACGGGCGTCCTGCTGCGCGGGACGTGTCCCGGTGCCATTGTGAATCTGATTAATTTGAGGTTCATTAAGGTTTGATTACATGCTTGCAAGAAACGCAAGAAACGGTTTCGCCTCTTCAAAGGATCCCTACTCGCCTCCGGGCCGTGAGAAAGGATATTTATACGCCCCTGGTCGGGAGCGGAGGGGCAAACTTTTTCGGGCTTTATATTTATTTATTTGTTATTGATTGCCAAATCAATTTGCGTAGCTTTCGAGCTCTTGAAGGATTTGATTTTTCGAGACTCTGCGCAAAGGGGGTTAAAATCCAGGATATAACTACTTCAGTTACAATTGAATGAATTTCATTTTCTGCAGCTGCCGATGCCGCTGCCGCTCGGCTTTCGCTTTTCAAAGTCAAACGCGGAACTTTTTGTTCGCCGCGCACTCGCACTCTCGAGCTCAATTTAAAATTGTTTAACTTTGCCAATTGTTCCTCGTCTCCCTCTGTTTGTAGATACCCCCAGCGAAGTGTTGATTACGCATCCCCACCACGCCCATTCGCATCACATCCACCACCTGCACGGCAATGGGAGCAATGGGAGCAGCCACCTGCAACACCAGCAGCAGCAGCAGCAGCAACACCAGCAACATCAGCAACATCAGCAGCAGCAACTGCAGGTTCAGGCAAAGCGCGAGGACTCGCCAACGAACACGGACGGAGGCCTGGACGTGGATAACGACGACGAGCTGTCCTCCAGCCTGAACAATGGCCACGATCTCAGCGATATGGAGCGGCCGCGGAAAGTCCGTAGGTGAGTGCAGTCTAAATCCGCTTAGCAGATCAAATCGAATTACCCATTGTCGGGCTATTAAAAAACATCCAAACAAGGATTCACCCATCTGCAATGCGTCGTAACAACCATCTAAAGAGCCGCCTTTGGCTGCCTTGATTCTCCACAGATCTCGCACAACATTCACAACATTTCAATTGCATCAGCTGGAGCGGGCCTTCGAGAAGACGCAGTATCCGGATGTGTTCACAAGGGAGGATCTGGCCATGCGACTGGATTTGAGCGAAGCACGCGTGCAGGTAATTGAAATTGGGCTTTGATTCAACCAATTTGTTAAGAATTAAGCAGGACTTAATTAAGTTGGTCCTCCTACCATATAAAAGCTAGTTTTTCTACCATATAAAAGCTTGATTTGTGCATGTTGTTAATGCTCGCACTAAAGGTTTTTAAGGACACCTAATATAAAGGGATTAAATTTAATTTAAAAATGTATGACGGATCTTTTAACATCTCTTACAATATGTTCTAAACTCAATTCGATTAAAAACCCTGAAAATAACGCGAGCAAAATGCCTTGTAAAACTGGGAACCTGGGAACTTGAATGACTAGATAAACCCGTAGAACAATCGCCGAACCCAATTTGTAAATGGTCTTTAAAACACTTAAGCCCCAGTTTGTATACAAACACGCTCAGATCTAGGCGGAGGGTTGTCGTCGCGTCCCTTTTAGGGGTTGGCCCAAGGACATTAGATATTGTGATTTTCCAAATGATTAAATTGGCCGCGCTCACATGGTGTCGGTATTTTTATTAACTCTACTTTTGGGTAAACAATTAAAGTGGCTTTGGGTGGCTGTCTGCCTGCTGCAGGACACGCGGCTAAGCACACCCGACTACACATGTAATTAGGGTGTCCTTTCGCTCCTCTCCTCCCTTACAATTCGATTTCAGTTGAGAACGCTTTCAAACACTTCACTTTTGATTGAGCGATTCGCTCAATTTCGACGCGGATGACAGGGCAAAGTATCGCAGTCGCAGTCGCACAAAAATGTGAAGAGAATGTAAAACAACTTGACCTAAGCACTCTCGCTGGCTCACAGAGGGATTACGGGCTTCGCATACAAATTGTCCGTTTCACGGTCGCCATCCTCATCCCCGTGCGCATCCTTTTCGTATCTGTGAGCAGATTAACTGTAATTGGTCATTGATTCGCGTATGCAGAGCGTTTCGGGTACTTGAATAGTATCAGATTTAGAGTTGCTCGGCGAGCAGCGTTTTTTTTTTTCTGAACCAGCTGATAGATACAAAGTATCTGCAGCTTAATCCCCGCTTGTTTTGGGGTTGATGAGTGGGCAATTATTTTGGGATTTGCATGCTTGTTGTGTGTGGCATTCGAAAAAAAGGAGCTAACGATTTAACTCCCGGGTTAATTCATTTTTATTGGGGGGGGGGAGTTGAGGTTGCGAAAAATATTAAAAGAATTCTTTATTTTTAGCTTTGGCCTTTTCAAGTCCTTTTTAGGGCTAGATTTTTGGGTATATTTTCTTTGTATTAGATTGTATTGCAAAATTGATTGTAGGTTTGGGCGTTGAAGCTGAAAGCTAGACATTTCGGAGTGCTACTGTAACCACTAGCGTTTTAAAATCACAAAATGTGTTTTCGTAAATATAAAAAAATGTTCACTAAATTTTAAGCCTGTATCATTTTATGGCATACTTGTAGACACCGTTTAAGGTGATTTCAAAACCCTAGTCATTTCTGTAGCACAACGTATTAGCAATATTAATATTTTTATTAAGAAATCATACAGTTCTTTACATTTAATTATAATTGGAATAGGGCTCTACAATTAGGCTGGATCTTGATTCCTAATGTGTATAAAGTATATTATGAGCCATCAAGTAAATCCCCATAAAATCCCTGAAGTTCTGAATAGTTCTGAATAGAAGTATCCCTCTGTCACATTTGTTGTGGCAGCTTCTTCTTCGTTTTGATCGCACATGTGTGATAAATGCTGAACGGATATCCGCAATTCAACTTTTACTGCCTGGCTGCTCGGGCACAGTGGTTTAAGTTGCTCGCATTATAATTGCTGCCAACTGACAATTAAAAGCCCACAAAATCGCACACACTCACAGAATGGGCCTGGGGGCGGGAGTGCGTTTTCCCAGCAGACACACAGGACACAGGACGATAATTGGCAGCAATTATAGCAAGGAAATCGTTGCTAATTTGCTACTCGCTTAGCTGCACACATTGTTGCAAAATCCGGGCCGTAGAGGAGGCGAAGGAGGAGGCCTCGTCTAAATACAGGGTGTCTATAATTGCAGAGACTCCTCCTTTGTCTCAAACTCATCGCCGCGCACTGTCAGTTGTCAAGTGATTTCAATTTACAAACAATTAATTTTCCCATCAAGTGCTAGAGTCTCGGATTGAAAATTCATCTCCCCAGAGCGGAATGTGTGTGCAGCCAACGCCTATTTTGCGAGGCAGGTGGGGGCTGGTCAACCCCAAGGAAGTGTCGAAAATGCATAAGACACCCTTTCTGAGGGGGCTGAACCGAGGCAGACTGCCGGAGAGCGTTGCAAATCAGAGAAGAGCACTTCCGATTGGATGCCATTGTATTTGGCCTCTCCTCCTGCTCCTTCCATGCACTCCAGCCCAGATCCAGGTCCTGTGTCCTTTGGCTCAGCCTTTGGGGCTGGGAATCGCACAAGGAGCCATCGAAGGACCAAGGGATTCAACTTTTCGAACTCTCAGATTGATAGATTGCCAAATTGTTCGGGTTTTGGTCAAAGTCAAAGCAATTACAAGACGCTTGGCAAGTCGACAGTTACTCCGAGAGAATGCGCACTCAGTGATACCCCTTATCCCTAAAATGCAGAAAGTAAAGTGAATTATAAGTTACATCTATTTATTATTGAATTGAAATTGAACTTTAAGCTAATGAAACTCGAGTTAACAGATCAGTCTGGGGCTGTTACTTTTCTGATTCTCGAGACAGATTTCAGTAAATAAATCCCTTGTAAATGCCCCCAAATATTGCCTGATATACCCTTAATCAAGGGTAGTTCCATTTGCATACGCACAACTCCAGCTCTGAACCTCGTTCTTTCCGTGCTCTTGCAGGTGTGGTTCCAGAACCGTCGGGCCAAATGGCGCAAACGTGAGAAGTTTATGAATCAGGACAAGGCCGGCTACCTCCTGCCCGAGCAAGGTGAGTGAACCACCCCCGCCGCTGCATTAAATCCCGCCGCCCGGCGATACGCATTTGATTTGCCCGCAAATTGCCAAATTACGTGTGCAACATAATTAGGAATTATGTCGCTTGTCAGCTCCCCCTGGACGTTGGACTTTGGACTAACCGAACCACCCTTTCGTCTTTTCCGTTCCAGGTCTGCCGGAGTTTCCGCTGGGCATTCCCCTGCCGGGTCACCCGGGCCTGCCCGGCCATCCGGGCGGCCTGCCCGCCGAGTTCTGGCCCCCGCACTTTGCCCTGCACCAGCACTTCAATCCCGCTGCAGCCGCCGCCGCCGGCCTGCTGCCCCAGCAGCTGATGGCGCCCCACTATAAGCTGCCCAACTTCCACACCCTGCTCTCCCAGTACATGGGCCTGAGCAACCTGAACGGGATCTTTGGCGCCGGAGCGGCTGCTGCGGCGGCGGCGGCTGCCGCGTCGGTGCCCACGGCCGGATACCCGCAGAACCTGTCACTGCACGCCGGCCTCTCCGCCGGCCTGAGCCAGGTGAGCCCGCCCTGCAGCAACAGCAGCCCGCGGGAGAGCCCCAAGCTAGTGCCTCATCCCACGCCGCCTCATGCCACGCCCCCATCGGGCGGCGGAGGTGGCACCACGTTGATCTCGGGCGGACTGATGCTCACCTCGACGGCGGCCCAGTCGCCCAGCAGCGCGGCTGGAGCCAGCAGCAACGCCTCCACGCCCGTCTCCGTGGTCACCAAGGGCGAGGACTGAATGCGCCCGAGGACTCGACTCGCTGTGTACATATGTGTGTGTAGATATATATATAGGAGTAGTTATGTAGCCCACGCATTGTAAGATATCTGGGAGCTTTGTCTATGGCCAAAGTTAACGTAGTCGTAAACCTAAACCTAACGAATTGTCTATCTGTAAGAGATCTGCGAGCGTAATTAGCCACATTAGCTGACATAAAGGTAGTCTATTCATTAAGGAAAGCATGGCAAGAAATAAACGAAATGAAATGAAAAATTTGTTTCCTATTTTAAGCCATGGATGGGCACCAAATTTGGAAATCGGAGCTTTAAATATTATATATTATATATGGACTGATTGCTTAGTGCCACTCAACACTATTTATTTCCGATAAATGGGTCTAAAAGTCTAATCAAAGACCAATATAATCTCTAAGATGCTGAATGGTCATACATTTGTATTGCAATATGCAGCCACTTTTCAGCTGGTAACGACAATTCCTACGAATCGTATGGCGTTACTCTACTTGAAGTTCGAGTTTTTTTTTTCTACGGTTATAAGGTTAGTAAAATGTACAAATCGATTGGCTGTTATAGGAAAGGGTTACTAGTATTAATGTTTTATATATCAGCTTTAATGGATCAAATGAAAGACTCTATCGCATAAAGATTCAGATGAACATAGTAAATCGTAGATGCTTTTATTAACTTTTTTTGTACCTCTTTGTTAAGCCTATATGATTAGACCTTCAGATCCGTTTACTCGAAAATCAGTCAATTTTAGTCGTGAGCGAGAACGGTCATACATTTGTATTGCAATATGCAGCCATTTTTCAGCTGGTGACGAAAATGGCGACGAATCATATGACTTTACTCAACTTGAAGTTCTAATGTTCGGTTAAAACTATACAAGAATAGTATGAGTAAAGTGAGTAGAAAATACAAGTCAAACCTTTATCGGCTCTTTTGGGAAAGGGTATCTAGTATTAAGTATTAATGTATTAAATATCAGCTTTGATAGATCAAATGAAAGACCATATCCCTTAAAAATGTAGATGTACATAGTTAATCGTAGATGCTTTTAATAACCATTTTTTTTACCTCTTTGTTGAGCTATTTGTTAACGATTAAAAAATGATTGGGTAAGCAAGGAGTATGAACATTCTATGTCCATCCAGTGTTCTTCTTGGAGAGAACGACTTTCTGCATGTGCTCTTCAGCTGTGTGGACGGTGTGAACGCCTCCGGCGTGCCTTCCACGACAATTGATCATTGATACCCCGGAGGTTCCCTTGGACCAGGCGTTTGGTGCGTGCGGGTATTCGTCTTTGCAATAGTAACCCATAACGCCCGAGTCGCGGATCTGTCCCAGCTCAAAGGCGACAATGGGACCCAGACTAACGGAGGTCTTCGCCTTTGGAAGGGATGGCAGCTTGGAGCGTTCCACTGTGCGCATAACACAGGTGCTGTCGCAGGAGAGGCAGGCCAGGTCCTGCATGACCTTGACTCTTCCAGCGGCAGCGGCGCAGTCGTCGTTCGTCATATCCATGTACCTCTGTAGGGCATCTGCGACCATTTGCACCTTCCTCTCGATTAGCTCCCGGAAGTCCTTGAGACCCAGTTCCATGGCATCAATGCCCAGGCTCTTTCGCAGATTGTCGATGATCTGCAGAACGTTCCTCTCGTTCCCGTTGACGACGTGACGCAGTTCACAGAACATCTTCTCCAGCGCGACTTTGTAGTCCTCGAGTTGCTCCAGAGAGACCTTGGTGGCCAGTTGCTGGAAGTTCACCTTCTCGGCCAGCTGAAGCTCCACCTCGTTCCGGTCACTCTTCACCGCATCCAACAGGGCATTGGCCTTTTTCAGAATGTCAATCTGCCTTACAGCTTCATTTAGGCGTTGCAGCATAGTGGACACGGTCTCCCGACTGCTGCTCATGAAGATCTGCAATTCCCGCATTGCGTCCTGGAGTTCCTTCATGTTTCCCAGCAGTCTCTGGCAGTCCTGTCTTACCAGAGCAGCGGACAGTTCGTTGACTTTGTTGGTGAGTTCACAGAACTGAGACTTGAGACCCAGGATGTCGTGGTGCACACGGTCGAGGCCACGTGGCAGACCCAAGTCCGTTTGCGCCTCTTGTTCCTGTTCCCCCCATTCCGTTGGGGCCGAGGAAGACTCTTCTTGGAGCTCATCCTCGCCCAGACCCATCTCTTCTCCTCCATCTCCGGCCTCGATTTCCTCACTGGACCAGCTGATGGAGACCTCCCTGTCCGGCGCTCCCATCAGGGCCTTCATTTGCTTTGCAAATAGCCGGATTACCTTGATTCTCTGCGGATCCGGTTTGCGATCGATCAGCATGTGGGCCACGTTGTTCACCTGCTCCATTACAATCTTCAGCTGGGTCGTGAAGTTGCTCACAAACTGTTCCATCTCCACGGAGGCGTGCTCCTTGTGCAGCTCCACCTTGGAAAGTCGCCTTTCCAGGCGCGTCACATTGCTGAGCAGGGAACCATCACGTGCCGATTTTTCCTTGGTGGACATCCGAGAAGACACCCGTGAGGCTAAGGCAAGGGACTCATCATCCTTATGTTCTGCACCATCAGGAGCTGGATCTGTTTTCTGCCCCTCAGCCGGAGCAGAAGCTGGAGTCGGTGCTGGAGTCGGAGTGGGAGCTTGATTCGGAGTCGGAGTAGGAGTTGGAGCTTGATTCGGAGTCGCAGCTGCATCTCCGGCATCTCCAGTTTCATCTGGAATGTTTTCTTCTGCCTTGCCCTCGTTTTCAGTGGGAGGTGAAGGTACCTCCACGGCTGGAGCATCTGTTTCAGTGGGGGGTTGAGGTTCATCCGCAGCTGGCGCTTCTTTAGCCGGCTCCGGGGGTGCTTCTTCCTCAGCATCCTGGCCAGCACCCAGGCGACGCTTTGAGTCCTCCCCGATGGTCACTGAAAAGAAGGAGACTGTGAATTGGCACTTGGAGGAAGTTTAACTACTTACTGAAGCCGCCTTGCATACGTATGTTGGCCACTAGGTAATCGTCCTGCTCCACCACTTCATCCAGGACCTCCAGGCGCTGGGCAAAGCACGTGAGTAAGACTTGCAAAGCGTAAAAGTTAACGTGCCCCGAATCCGGTGAGCCAATGGCCAAGTCTATCAGTTCCTTATAAGTGAACATCATCTCAAGACGTCGGTGGTTCAGTACCGGAAAGTATGAATGATTGGCAGGTGAAAATGTGCAAATTGTTTACAAAGTTTGAGAAAAAACTTGCGTTCTTTTTAGGTCTGTAGTGTATGTAGTTATGTTACTATGAAATCTGTTTGATAAGTAAGGCATAGTTGACTTTATATGCTATTTCGATTATTTTATTTCTAATTTTATTAATTTATCAGGGGAAGTATCCTTGGAGTTCTTAAAGTACATTAAGTACTTTCGTTCTCCATAACGTAATAGAATTCTCAATATGAGTATTTATGTTCTTAAAAATTGTACTCAAACTGAGTTAAAATCGTCTCAAAGTTAGGATAAATTGACTTTTGTCATTATTTGAGTACATATTTTCTCATTTTGAGTCCATTTCTACTTAAAAATCAGTCTTACAAGTCACCGAGGAGTCCCAAGTTCTTCCGCTACATTATGAAACTCATATCGGCATAAATAAATATTAGAAAGATTGAAGTAATTTCTAGAGCAGAGGCTGGAGCACATTTTTACCCTCAATGACAGAGTTAATCTCCACATCAATTTCCTTTAACCTACGAATTTCATAATGTTTCCTATTATAATACTCCCTCCCCACTGTCGGTCCAAGAAATCACAAAAAGTTTGTACCTTAAGTAGGGCTTATGGCCCTACGAGGCCTCGGCCTCATTATAAATCTCTCAAATGCTACAATTGATTGTGTGCAAACTCGACTCGACCTTTCCTTTAGCGAGAGTCAAATGAAAATGATCTTCGGCCGAGAACTACCCCGCCGACAACTGAAGGGACCTGGGGCGGAGAGTTCAAATCGTATAATGATCTCGATATAATGTCAGGAAATGTTGCCCAACATGTGAAGAGATGTCGAAGGAGCTGAAGAAGTCGGCGAGTCTGGCAGGGGGAAACAATGGACCCGAAGGAATCTATCGCATTGTGCCAGACAGCCGTAGAGGAAATGCAGCTCTATGGGATGTGTGAGCCAAAGGATTTGCACCGAATTCAAGTGGTGGTGGATGCACAGGCAGCCGGGCGAGTCCTTTGTAGCGGGCCACATGCAGAGCTAAATGCTATATTGATATCTCGTAATTTGTGCCATAATTACTTTTTAATAATTTCGCACAGCGCTCGGGCGCGCGGCAGGATATCGCATTGTGTGTGCAATGGCCTCAAATTTAATAATAAAACGCCGTCAAGTTCCTGCTCAGCCAGTCCTGTCTAGAGTTCATGCCCGGACTCGGGTTGGAATTTGATTACACTTACCACTCGTCATTCCCCGGGATGGATCCTGGCCGAGGTCAGAGCCGAGTTCCCTGCACAAATACAGGCGCACAATAATAATGAACGAAATTCGCGACTTAACGGATTTGTCACAGTCAAAAGGATACGCTACGGGGAGGAGCATCCAGCCCGGCGATGTCAAAAGAAGCTCTCATAAAACTCATATGCAATTGCCTTTTGTGGCCGTCCTTTGTGTAGAAGGTAGCTGAAGACATCCGGAGAATGGAAGGACCTGCCGAGCTCAGATACGCTATCTTAGTTGGGCAGTTTGGCTGCGATTTCGTGTGGGAATCGATCTAAAGAGGAGCGGATGGGGTGAAAATCAAGAGTAACCTTTTGATATAATTCAAATATAAGCTTGAGTTAAAATATATTCTAAGTAGCAATTATGGTGAAGCGAACAGAATAAGTGAAAATAAAGCATTACGGCACAGGGAGAATTATAGCATCCTGAAATTGAGAAACCGCGTTTTCAAATACGTACTCCTCTCATTTTGAGTACGTTTTCCATTTAAATTCTTTGCTTTAGTGTTATTTTTTTCACTTTGGGACCAAATAACTCAAAATGAATACAAAAGTACTCACACCAAAATTGAGAGCGAATACTCTTGAATTATTGAGGTTTTCATCCTCAAGTTGAGTACGTCTGTAGTCAAGTAAACGTGCAAGTAAAGTACAGTAAAGTATTACGAATTATTTTAGGTTGCAAAAAACCTTTAAAGTAATTATAGGTTCAAGTATTCTGACATTACCACTGGAAAACACATTTTTGTGTAGTTACATCACCTAAGTTTAAGGATTTAATATAAGTTTTAATCAGGATATTTCTTATAGATAGGTAGATGGTGATATGGATCCTTGAAACTATCTTATCTAATATTCATCATGAACATCAATTTTTTTTAAACGTCCCTTGAAAGGGTATTCCATCTTCATTTTCCCGCCGCCTTTCAACTTGTTTCTATCAACGAAAATTCAATAAGTTGAAGTAGATCTTTTATTTGTGCAAGTGTTTGGCCAGGCTGCAGTGGGGGTATGGCAAAGGAGCCGGGGTAAGCCGCCCATCTCCTTTTGGGCCACCCAAAATGTCCTTGTGCCTGTGTATGTATTTGTGTATGAGTGTGTGTGCTCATGGAATTTCATTCAGTGTGCAAATGCAGAGCGTCACTCTGCGGGCTATAAATATATGAAATTTATCAAGTGGCCTTTTGAGTTTCGTATTTGTGGCTCTACGAAATTGAGTGACGAGAGCCTCGCCCCGCCTCGCGCCTCCTCCTCGCTATTTGCAATCAGCTCAGTGCAATTTCACCTTGTGTAGGCACAAATTTTTATGAGCCAAATGCTTTCAAAATGTCCAAACACAATGGGTAACGAAAATCAATTTCGTCCCCGACACTCGAGCGCATTAAAATGGTAACAGTTACGCAAAACAAGAGCAAGTGGACGCGATGAGCGGCGGTGGGCGGTGCACTTGAAATACTGCCAGCATTTTAAACTCGCCCCGAAACCAAACCGTATTTGTGTACACTGTTCAAAATTATACATTTTTAAACTTAAAATCTAATAGCTTAAGTTAGAAGATATTTTTGCGTTCTAATTTATAATCAAACAAAAACACCTCTTAGCAAGGTAAGATAACAGTGACTAATCGCACATTCGCTAACCAAATTTCGGATACCAAATTCTATGACGATAAATTTAAAATCAACAAATTACAAATTATTTTATTACAATATTTTCCGATCAAGTTATAGTCCATAGTCTCGGTGCTCATCGTTACTACGTGAACTGAGGTCCACATTGATTAATTATAAGAGATTTTCAGATTTAATGATTTAGACTAAAAGACTCAATTTTATTGTCCTGTATCTTGGTATAATAATTGCTTAAGGTTATATATGGGCATGTCCTGCAAAAGGTCTACAAGGCCCGAAAACTAAAATAAAAACATCAAATTCAAGTCAAAATGTTCAAAATACAACTGTTACATATCATACTTAGTGTTTTCATGTGAAAATCGGCCAGAAACTGAAAAAACTAAAATGTTGGTATTTTTAAGAGCATTTTTATAGTTAATTTTTCGCATACAAAACATTCGAAATGTTTGTTTTTTTTTCACCGAATCTTCTTTTTGATATCTAATAAGTACATAATAAGTTGATTTTGAAGCAAATATGAAGTTATTCATACGAAAACGTGAGGTAAAAACATGACGGAAAAAGTGTGTGTTGCGCTGTAGGTTCGCAAGATTGCCTTTTCAATTATCGAAAAAAAACTACTTTGTTAAAGGAGTGGTCTTAAATTAAAGCTACATTATCCTTTTTAAAACGCAAGTTTTTTTACTTGACTATTTCTATTAAATTTCCGGAGTTTTGCATTTCTTTACATGCAGCCGAGATCCCACTTCCGTTTTTTGTGTGTTCGCGAGGTCATGTTTTTTTCGAATAAAAAATAATACTGATATCCCCCAAGGTTACTTTTGGTACCAAGCAGCGAGCTAATATATTTACGTAAAAATAAAAAGAAAAAAAAATTATTTTGAAAGGTAGTTTTTTTTACAAGAAAGTTTACGAACGTGTGTTCGCAAGGCTAAGAATTGCCCATATACATTGGGGTTGAAAATTTCTCTGACCAGCCTCTACAGGAACACGCACAGTATGCACACAGTGTTTACATTCCACCAGTGCGGAAAAGCTGTAATTTCCAGCAGATGGAGAAACTTTCTCGCATCCACAGGATATTTAAGCTTTTCTTATCGAAGTATCGACCAGTGGCGAAAATTTCATAAAGGGGAATTTTCAGTAAGTCCTAAGACAAAGTTAAAATGCCTAAATATACTTTTATTTAAGTCAAATTTTTCATCCAATTTCAATACCGCATTCTCTCTCTGCACATACATCCATATATACCAGCAGTGCCGTCGTAATGAGCGCCCGTTGATGGCGAACTGAATGCGTCTGAATACAGCGGTAATTAAACAAGTTAAATCCGCTCAACAGACGCTCAAGAAAGATTTCACCTTGCAGTGGAATCTCCTTTTTCGTCCTGCTCTGTTTGCCTCCGTATTTTCATTTCATTTGCCACAGCCACAGCCACAGCGGCCGCAATGCTCGTTACGCGCACTTAAAAATTTATTTCGCATTTAATTCATCAAAAGTTGCCAGCGAAATAATTACGCAGATTGTCTGGCAGCTGTGGATGGAGGTGGAATGCGGCAAGGAAGATCCCTAATGAGCGCCATTTTACGACGGCCACAGAAGGACAGAGGGGCGCTCCGTAATTGCTGTAATTTGTGACCACTTGAGAAGACCCGTTCCGGCGGGAGTATCCGTGGCGGAGTATCGGGTGTCCTGCGATCGCTGATCGCCCGAAAAAGACCGAAAATAAATTGCCAACACACCGCAACACGGAATTGCCAACGAAAACATTTCCGACAGGATACTCTGTAAAGACGAGTAAGTAAGCTGGCGACAACTGGGAAACACGATACTTTTGTGTCAATTGCTCCCGCTCCTGCTAAGTATTTCAAAGCGAGCCGCCCGAGGATCCTCTCCAGCTGAGACTCCTCAAAAGGTGAGGATGTCTCCTTCAGGATTCCTGCCTGCTGACTCCGCAACGTGGCTAAGCTGTGCCTAATTTTATCGTTCGGCTGTCGTCTTCTTGGGTCGTGATTAAAGAAAGAGCAGTGCCCCGTGGTTTTTGTTTACCGATTTTTGCCATAATGGTTTCATGCCTGATTTGCTCTGTTCTGCCGCTGGCCAGTCCAGGTAGAATCTATTCCATAGCGGGCAGCTGGCTTGGCTCGGTCAGCCAATTGTGTCCTCGTTAGCCAATGGTCGGCCTCGCCGATTGTTGTGGCAGTTCTTCATTTGTTATTGATTAAGCAAACCAATCCCATACCGGAGGGTACGAGACAGTTCTATTAAAACTTATAATTATTTAAGAGTAACTAGAAAAAGGAATAAGTAATCGAATTGGCTGCTATTAAATAAGAAACTATGTAAGTCTTTTATTTAACCAATAAAATAAATATGTCCTATATTCAAGGCTGGCTTGAAATTACAATTGTTTCCAAGAAAAGTACCCTCTTCATCCAAAGTCGAAAATCATTGAAAGCTACGATTTTTAATCAAGAGTTCATAGATTAAGAATACATCTTCTCATAATAAGGACAGCCCTATTTTTCTTGTTACCTTTCTTAGTAAATTTAGAAAGTAAACCATAAAAGCTAGCTCCTAAAAATGATCAATAGCTATATAATCGCATTTATAGCAGTTAACCAGAGCGCGTGGCCATAACTATAATAATAAATTAAATAAACAAACAAATATATCACAACGAGCTCGAAACGGGGACACCGGGGATAAAAGGGAAAAAAGAAATACTATTAAATTAAGTTAATCAAATGTATGCTCTGAGAAATTAAGCAGCTGCTGGTTCTGCTCAGCTCTGTTTGCATTTCCACCTTGCCGGCGTTGGGCCGCTCACAACCACAGGCTCATAAATTATATTAATAAAAAGGCAATAGCACTAGCAACAACACTGCGGGGGCGGGGGAGTCATGTGTGTCATTGCTGTTAAACTTTGTTTACATTTTGTTTATTAAACGACGCGGAAAACTAGCGACATTCAACCTGGCGGCGAGCGAGAAACTAACGGGTCACACCTGGCTGCCAATTCGCTACCCCTTTTGCTCAGTAGTTATTTGTATTTGTATTTGATTTTAATTAAATTTCCGCAACTTTGTCACAATTTGTTTGAGTTTCGGGACCGAACCCTCATGGCTTGCGTGCCGCTGTTGGCGCCTTCAGCCTTCAGCTTTCCTGGATGTGGCTCTGCTTGCTCAGTTCGAGCATGTGAAAGTGGGGAGTTCAGCCAGTCATTAATTGCCAGGCCAACACCTGGGCAGGTGTCGCTCGCAACGATTGTGTCGTGAGAATTTTGGATGGTTAGTAGTAAAAGGCCGAATCGTATTTTTTGCTCAGCCGCTGTCCCTCAGCCAAGCGCATTTCGTCCTCCGGCTCCCGAATATCCTCCAACTGCTGCAGGACCTGGGGCACGCGAGCGAGATGAGTGCGCTCTGAAAAGGCAGAATATTGTGGGTGGGATTTATTAATTATTTTAATATATATATTTTAAATTACTTCTTTCAGTGAGGCTTTTACCAGTTTTGGGTTTAGATAAATTTTAAAAAGAGTCAGGGTGGAAACAGTGTGGATCATTAATAAGCATTTGAGGGTTGGAAATGTTTTCTGTAATACTCTATGCAATTAATCTATAGATTACCTTTAGGTAACATCACTATACGATATTATTAATACAACATTTGGCCACTAGTTTATTATATAAATTAAATATTTGTAATTAAGAAAAAACTCAAAATTTTAAGATTTTGAAACTTTTAATTAAATGTTTGTAATGGGTATAATTCGAGTATAATTCAAAATATAATGAAGCTAGCTTCAGGAAGCCGAATCTTGTATACTTTACCCTCTTGTATACATTTTCAGTTCGCAGGTTGGCCCAACCATTAATTCGTAAAATTAGTTAAGTCCTTATATGTTCTATATAACAACGTAGTGTCGATCACCATATTATTTTTTCCGGCAATATTTTATCTAGATAGCTCCAAAACTGAGAAACTAGCCAGCGAAAAAACGGACAAAGGGCGGACAGGCAGACAGACGGACAGACTCAGCTGTTGATATTGATTATTGATTGACTATATAAAGGCACGGAAATTCTCTTACTTCTACCTCCTACTCCTTTAGTTCGTTGCTAGTTTTAATGTAAAGTTATAATTCCCTTTTCAAGGGTATAACAAGTTTTTTTTTGGGTGATGGCTTCATTGCGGACTGTACTAGAGCTTCGGTGAGATTTTTGTAACGCATGGAAGGCATATCCGACCCCATAAAATGTATAAACAAGTGAGAAAGCTACAGTCGAGTGACCGACTGTGAGATACCCGGTACCCAAAGTATTGCCCGTGAAATTAAATAGCACACGGACATGGAAAAAACAAAAAGTTGACAAATAAAGTCAAATGTTACTGAAAACATTGAGCAACGTTCAAAATAGACTTATTCTGCATCTGTACGCAACTGCATTACGAATTAATACTGCGCTCGAAAGCACGCAGCACTTTTATTCGCTACTGCCACCCAAAAGCTAAGTGCTCAGACACGCGAAATTATTCCTAAGCAGTGCGATAGAGCGAGAGAGCATGAAAGCATTAATTGTTTAATAACTTTCATGTTTATCATCCGATTTTACTCAAATTTGCAGAGCACGTCCGCAATCGCCTACTTATTAAGTATATCTATTTACTTTAAGTCGAAAATCACGCCTATAGCTTATATACCGTTTTTTATTTTTTTCGGGGGCGGAAGTGGGCGTGGCCAAATTTTAAAACAAACTTGATCTGCGTGCAACAGATTCCAATGTTGTCACCAAATTTGGTATCTCTAGCTCTTATAGTCTCTGAGATCTGTTGTTTCACACGGACGGACAGACGGACATGACTAAATCGACTCGGCTGGTGATGCTGATCAAGAATATATATATACTTTATGGGGTCGGAGATGCCTCCTTCTGCCTGTTACATACATTCTCGATTGGCACTAACTTATAATACCCTTGTACCCTATGGGTACCGGGTATAATAATTTTTTGTTATACCTTTTTCTTAACTTCAAGATAATCTTGAGTTGTCTTGAACTAAACTCACCCAGCTCGTCGGAGATATCAACGATTGTGGCCATTTTACGGCCGTACTCCTCAATGTCTGCCATGCTGAAGGTGCGACCGACTTTTTTTTTAATTTTAAATTTTATTTGTATAACCTTTTGAGATGAAAAGTGTTTTTGTCTGCCTGGAAATGCGATCTGACAACGCTGCCACTGCCTGCTGCCTGGGAATCGGTTTCGATTTTCGATACTTTGATTCCTATTTGCTATTCATCGTCTATTCCCCGCCGCTTTCCCTTTTCTCCTGGTCCATTGTGTGTGTGCCAATTATTACGCCTGATTTAATAAACTCAATGGGGCTCTTAACTGCTCTAAGTGGCTGCTAATCGATTCGGGCAACAAAAAAGCGAGTGCGAGCCAGGGAAAATGGAAATAAAATTGTTATGCTCGCTGCTCGACTGTGACACATCAAACGAAATGGATGACAATCGGAGTGCTCCTTCACCGCGGCCATCCTGCCTTGTTTTCTCCCAAGGATGTCTTCCCGGCGTTGGAGCCGAGCCTCATCGACGCTAAGCCGACCGGAAGCGGAAACGCGCCGCAAATTGCAAAGTTTGAGCAGCAGCACTGTCCTCGCTTTGCGCTCTCTGCAAAATTAATTTCATTTTCGATTCGATTCGGGTTTTTGTGCGCCTTCCTTGGCGGGAAATTGAGAGCAATTTTCTTTGCACTCTTCGCATTTCCCCGCGATTATAATAAATGCGAATTTCCTCAGCCATTTCCTCGGCTGTAAAATGTGGAATAAAGGACGGAAAAGAAAAAAACAACTCCGACGAGGCGTGGCCTTGCTCAAAAATCCTTTGTTTGATCGCCGTCAACATCCATGAATTCATATTTCGATGAGCGGAGCCATTTTTGTTGAGAATTTCGGTATTACTCGTATTTTTGTCGCTTTCTGCATGAACAGATTCAAGGACATGACCGAAATTCAAGTGCGCGGCACTTGAAATAACAGAGAAATATCTGGGAGAGAAAGGACCGAACGGACAACAAAGCAGCGTGAAATTGTCATTTGTCGATCTATTGTAGAGTTAAATCAGGCGCATAATTACCCCGGCTCATGTGTGAAAGAGACTTAGGACATGTGAAAAGGTGAAAAGGCTGAAAGGTGGAAGGTGAAAGGTCGAGGGATAAGCGCGAGTGTGTGTGGGATTCGGGGTTCGTATTCAAATTGCTAAATGCTCGCATTATTTGTGCTAATTTGTGGGCAATTTTCTAATGGCTACTTTTCACACATAATACGGGTCGTCCCGGTTATCCCCGCCAGGGCACTTGAAAGTGTTTCTCGGCCAAGCAGCTTACCCTTAAGATCTCGCTGAGCCGCTGCTTAAGAATCCGTCGCAGTACTCCAGATTATACGCGTTTCAGGACCATTTCGAAAGTGATTTGTCCGAGGCTGGGGAGGTCAGAGCCAGGGGGCAGCCACCCCCCAGAAGAAGCCCAGTCTATTAGAGTCAATTAGCGAGCGATTATAATGACTGGCCGGCAGGGCCATCCCCTGGCACTCATCCAACGCAGTCAATCAGCCCTCCTGCATCGCTTTAAAGTCATTGGAAAATTTGCACATAAATTGCGTAAAGTGCACATTTTTTGTTTTGTGTTTTTTGTTCTGCCCTAACACGTTTACACGGCCTCGTCGAGGTCCAGGGCCTGTTCCTGTTCCTGTTCCAAAGGGCTGCACCCTTTTGCCTGTTCGCAAATGGCAATCACCCCCAACGCGCGGTGTGTGTGTGTGTGCGTCTGTGTTTTAACCACGTGAATGCATCACCCCTTTGTCTGTGGCTGTGTGTGCCGACCTTCCTTGCTTCGCTCGGATCGCTCGATTCCTCCTTTTATTTGGTCAGCGAAAGCGAACATTGTCAGGCCCAATTTCACACAAAAAATGCAATCAAATGTGACGCTTTTCATTATCCCAGCGATTTATATTTTTCAGCCGGGCGGGCGGGGAATGGGATTGCGAAAGGCAGTGGAAACTGCAGAAATTGAAATCAATCAAATTAAATTGCCTTGTTCGGATTTTAAATCGTTCCTGTTTGCCTTTGAATTTGGTCTTAATTGGGATAAAACTAAAAAAACATATCATATATGATTAAGCTATTGCTTAAACTCACTTAAATGGCTGTGGAAATGATCATTTAGTAATCATTGGATGGTGTTTTGTGTTTTTTATTCCATAAAACAATTTTCAGAACCTTGCATACTTTTAGGCAATGAAAGTCATTATTAAACTTAGTTAAAGACTAGAGATACTTAGCTAGCTTAGCTAATACCAATGTTAAAATTGATTACAAAAAATACACTAAATAAAAAATGATTCATTTTTAAAAGAACACTAAACCTATTATTATTAATTTTTATTACTTATAACCTATCAAAAAATAGCTTAATTGATAGCGATGAAAATTTATATTGGAAAGACTAGAAGCTACTTAGTCAGGTAGAACATTACTGTTGACTTAGCTTAGCTGATAACAATATTAAAATTGATTTAAATCAATACAGTAAATAAAAAATGATTAATTTTTAAGCAAAAGAAATGTATTTTTACGAAATTTACTTTATAACCTATTGAAAACATAAATTAATTGACAACCATGAAAATTTATATTGCAAAGAGGGCAGGAAAAACCTATCAATTGAAACACTGTCTAAATCATTTTCTAGTAAAATATTTATAAAAATTTATAACAAAGCCTCTTATTTAAAAAAGTTTAAAATTCAAAGGGGTACAAACCGTGCCATACACTTAGTTAACCTCCCATAAATCCACCATATCCTGAATAAGAGAATCGCAATTCGAGAAAAGTTCTTCAAGTCTCAGAGCTTCCAACACTTTACGCTTCGCTGAACTCAAGTTTGGATTGTATTATACTCGAATTTTTGGTGGCTTTGCAGCTTCATCGATAATAATTGAAGTGAAAACAATGAGTGTGCTTTGGGGTGTGTGTGCCATGTCTCCGTGTAATGTGTGTGGCAGCGCCTTGAAGAACTTGATGCCCTCATTGTTGGTTAGTAATACTAATTGACCATATGGGTCGTTTTGTGCGGCATACTTCAAGTCGGCAGTATAATACATGGGCGGAGGCCTTATGTGCTGACTCGCATCCGTGTATTTGCGCTCTTTATTATGCATTTTAAATCGAATTTGTATGGAAATTAAGAACTTAAAATTGCATTATGACGACGACATTGTGAGCGTGTTTATTTTTGTTTTGTGCAAATTGATTAGTGGTGAGTTCTCGTTCCTGAACTCTGAACCCGTCGTCTCTGTTCTGTGCTGTGTTTGTTGTTGTGCAGCGCGGTGTAAAGTAATTCGCTTGAGAAAGTAAGAAGACTATGTAATATAATAATTTTTAACTAGTAATGTGGCTATGACAGTATTAAAATTTGCATTAACTAGAGGTTAGAACCTCGGTCTCGAATGAGAAAAATGTATAATTTGTAGGTACCATTGAAAGCATAAGAGAAGCATTTTTACCAGGGACTGCCAATTATTTGTATTATATTGTTTTTATTTTTTTTATTTATAAAATCAAACAATTTTAGTATTTATACAAGAGCAAGAAATATACTATTAATGGTACTTTATGCATTTGCACCATGATCTTTAAACCTGTAATTTTTTTTTAATTAAAAATGATCATTATTATATGAGTACTAAAATAAAACTTACAAAATAATTGATAATTGATCAAAAACGAGAAAGAAAGCTAACTTCGGTAAACCGAAGTTTGTATACCCTTGCAGTCAGCAATTGGATCATTGAAAATCGATTCATTTTGGTAATGTAAAAAAATGTCAAATTACGTAAATTTTTGTTAACTTTTACATTTTACATGTAGAATTTTACATTTTCATATAAATCGACCGATCCCTTCTATGGCAGCTATATGATATAGTTGTCCGATCTTAATGAAATTAAAACCGTAATTCTAGAACTATAAAAACGACTACATCTCGAAATTAATAAAAATTTGTTGAAAAACAGAGAAGTTAAAATTTTTTACATTAGATTTATCCATCATTCCGCATGATCTCCGATATATATATATTCTTGATCAGCATCACCAGCCGAGTCGATCTAGCCATGTCCGTCTGTCTGTCTGTCTGTCTGTCTGTCTGTCTGTCTGTCGGTTTCTACGCAAACTAGTCTCAGTCTCTATGGCAGCTATAGGATATAGTGGTCCGATTTCGGCCGTTCCGACATATATACTGCGTGCTAAAGAAAAATACTATGCTGAAAATTTCAGCCCGATAGCTCAAAACTTGAGAGACTAGTTCGCGTAGAAACCGACAGACGGACAGACAGACAGACAGACAGACATGGCTAGATCGACTCGGCTGGTGATGCTGATCAAGAATATATATACTTTATGGGGTCGGAGATGCCTCCTTCACTGCGTTGCAAATATCATGCAAAATTATAATACCCTCTGCAAGGGTATAATAAAACACATAAAATAATAATTATTTTTTTTTAATAAAAAAATAAAACCCAATGATTAATGATTTTTTTTATTTTTATAATTTTGCTTAAAAATAAAACTCAAGATCCAATGTTGTCGTTGTTCTTGGGTATTTCTTAATAACATGCCCGTCAACAACAAGAGTTGATTTGGT